>JAWNNI010000007.1:600000-993239 GCA_035043065.1 Hirtodrosophila confusa | reverse complement strand
ACGTGCCCTCCCCTCAACCATATTCTATTGCCGATCCACCTTTGACTCCCCAATATCTAGATGCTTTGCCAATGCTCTCTTTTTCATCACTATCCCCTTCAGGTACTACTTCTGTGCCTCCTTCGCCATCCATTGAGATTCCTATAGCCCCATCTGTTCAATCTATCCCTTTGAATATGTCTTTTCCCTCTTCGCCTTCCCCAATTGAGATTTCCGTAGCCCCCGTAATAGAACCTGTTTTAAATAATATTTCTGTTGCTCCGCCGACATTAGATTCTGCAACAAAAATTCCTTCGCCATTGATCGAAATTCCTTCAATGCCCACTGATTCGAGTGATAATGTAGTTCGAGTTGTTCCCAAGCGTAAAAATAAATATTCTAGCAATCCCACTCCCAGTGACAGTAGCAATATCTCAACTGTTCCAACAGTCCCTGTTACCCTCACAGTTGTTGCCCCTCGCAGGCAAGTTTTTGTCTCAAGGCTTTCATCGGACACTACTTGCGAATCCTTAGCATCGTATATTGCTAGTAAATCGTCAGCTAGCGTGTCTATTTCGAAATTTAATTTTTCCTCCCCCCGTGAAATCTCTTCATTCAAAATTAGTGTCCCACATGACTCTTTTCAAACTATTTGTGATCCGAAATTCTGGCCGCCTCATATGGTTGTCCACGAATTTAAGCCGAAAACCAGAATTCGGTCTTTGCCTGCCACCCTTTCAGCTGGTACCTCTTCTTCCCAACCCTTGACTAGCTTTGTTTCAAAAAACTAGGTTCCTCTTTTGACTTAGTTAACATTCAATATCAGAATGTTAGAGGCCTTACTTCTAAGCTTAAAAATCTATTTTTGAATAGTACTTCCTTCGAATCTGACATTATTGCATTTACAGAGACTTGGTTAAACCCTTATATCTCTGATTGTGAAATTTTGTCAAACAGTTTTATAATTTATAGGCGCGATCGACCGGACCGCCGAGGTGGCGGTGTACTTATCGCCATCAAATCCTCTCTCCAATCGGCACTTATTCCCTTGAATTCTCCAATTGATGTAGAAATTATTGCAGTTAAAATATCTTTTCCTTCTTTCGCTATTTTTGTTATTTGCTCCTATATTCCACCTTCTTCTGATATTCAAGTTTATATGCATCATATGACTTGTATAAAAGAAGTTTGCTCTCAAGTACGGGACAATGACTTTCTTGTTGTGCTAGGTGATTTTAATTTGTCAAACATCTCATGGTCTTTCTTCAATAGCTCAAATTACCTCGTACCTTCATCCCAACATGATTTTTTAGATTGCATCTTTGATAGCTCGTTATTCCAGATCAATTCAATTCAGAATCAACTGAATAGAATTCTTGATCTATTATTTGTTAATGATTGCCCTAACGCTTCTGTCTCTAGGTCGCTTCCTTTATCCGTCCCTGAAGATTTATACCATCCTACTTTGGAAATCTCTTTTTTCATCTCCAAGCCTCATAGTCACTCTACATCTACTCCTCCTAAGCCTCGCCGTTGTTTTCGCAAAGGAAATTTTGCCTTGCTGAATCAACTTATCTATGCAACAGATTGGTCTATTTTAGATAGCTCTGTTGACATTAATAATGCTCTTGCTTTTTTCTATGATACTCTAAATTCTCATCTAGACGTGTGCATTCCTAATTTCACCCCGTTGCCTTCTTCTTCTAAACCTCCGTGGTTTACGCCTAGTCTCTCCAACTTTAGAAACGTTAAGGCAAAATGTTTTAAAAAGTTTAAGAATTCTGGTTCCTGTGCCGACTTGGCCAAATACTCCATTGCCAAAGCTAAGTTTCTTCAGATGAACTCCCTGTGCTATGAGAAATATCTTTGTCGTTGCAAACAACAGTTTGCTCAGGACCCAAAACAATTTTATAATTTTGTTAACTCGAAGCGAAAGTCCTCTCGCTTGCCTTCTTGCTTTTTTCTGGGGAATGAAAATGCATGCAATGATTCTGATGCATCCGACCTTTTTGCCAATTTTTTCCAAACAACCTATTCCTCAATGTCCCATACTAACTCGTCGTATCCTTATAAAATTCAATCCTCTAATTCTATATTTTTCCCTATTATTTCACGTAACTCTCTTCTCTCCGCTATTAAATCTTTAAAATCTTCTTTTTCTCCTGGGCCCGACAACATTCCTAGTTGCGTGCTTAAGGAATGCTGTACTCCCCTACTCCATCCATTGCTTAAGCTTTTCAATTTATCCCTCAGTTCTGAAATCTTTCCATTTCTTTGGAAAGATTCCTATATTATTCCACTCCACAAAAAAGGTGGCAAATCTAACATTTCAAATTACAGAGGCATTGCAAAGTTATCTGCTATTCCCAAGCTTTTTGAAAAAATCCTAACTTCAACTTTGCTGCATCTCTGTAAATCAATTGTCTCACCTGCTCAACTTGGCTTCGTAAAGAGTCGTTCCACCACGACCAACTTATTAGAATTTTCTTCTATTGTTAATGATGCATTCCTCAAGAAAATGCAAACAGATGTCATCTATACTGACTTCAGTAAAGCATTTGACTCTGTAAATCATGATCTTCTACTCTATAAACTCAATTGTATAGGATTTCCACCATCCCTTCTACGATGGATATCCACCTATTTAAAAGGTAGAACCCAAAATGTATTGCTTAGGTCGTCCATTTCGAAGTCGGTTCACGTCACTTCTGGTGTACCGCAAGGTAGTCATCTGGGCCCATTACTTTTTACCCTTTTTATAAATGACCTCCCCTCTACTTTATTAAATTCTCGTATTCTCATGTACGCTGATGATGTAAAACTCATTCTTTCTTTTTCTGATCCCCTCCATCATAATTTACTTCAAACTGACTTGAATGCTTTGCAGCTATGGTGTTCGACCAATATGCTGTATCTAAACTGTTCAAAGTGTATGTTTATGACTTTCAGCCGCACTAGACCCCACTTAGGCCCATATTTTATTGACAATATTTCATTGCAGCGTATCTCCTCAGTAAAAGATCTAGGTGTTCTGTTTGATTCAAAATTATGCTTTAATATGCATATCTCCACTATAGTTAATGAAGCTAATGGTGTACTTGGCTTTATTAAACGTTGGTCGAAAGAATTTAATGACCCCTTTACCACTAAACTCCTCTACATCTCTTTAGTACGCCCTATCCTGGAATACTGCTCTTGCATCTGGTCTCCGCAGTATAAAATCCACCAGGATCGAATTGAGTCTGTTCAGAAGCAATTTCTGCTCTTTGCCTTACGTGGCTTAAATTGGGATCCCAACCTTCGTTTGCCATCGTACTCCAGTAGGCTTTTACTTCTTAATCTTCCATCTTTAGTTAATAGAAGGACAGTCCTTGGTGTTATTTTTCTTCACAAGTTAATTATTGGCCACATAGATTCCTCGTTTCTTTTAGGGCGCCTCAACTTCTCTATTCCCATTAGGCCAACTAGAAACTTTATCCCTATTCTTTTACCGACGTGCACAACTGATTACGCCTTACACAGTTCTTTTCGTGTCCTATGCAGGCACTATAATAGTCTATCCCATCTGTTCTTATCAGAACATTCTCTCTTTTCTCTTTAATCTTCCCTTTTAGGTTACCTACGGGAAGTCTCTGACCACTTACAGCTGTGAGTAGGGGCATAGCTTGCCGGACTGGCATATAAACACTCCCCCACCGGGTCACTGACTTCCCAATCTGTTTCTATCACCTTTTTATTTTTATTTTTTACCTTTTTAAATAAATTATACCAAGTCTTCACTCTCCTCCCCTCTTTTCACTCAACCCTTCAATGCTCCTCCATACTCTCACTCTCACTCTATTTTTATTTTCACTTGTCCTATGTCTTATCTGTTATTTCCATACCTATCTCTTCATCTATCTCTTCTCTTCTTTCGTTTAGTCATATGGTTTATTTTTTACATAATTTAATTAATTTAATTTTTCTAACATTTTAAGTTAATTTAAATTTAATTTTATTACTAACTTCTCCCTATTCAGGTGTAGGTACTATTGACGTCATTGACCACACTTGGCTGTGATTCGGGGCATAGCTAGCCGGACAGGCAAATAAAATACCCCCATCGGGTCGGTGTCGTCTTTAGTATTTTATGTAATTTCTATTAGGCTATTCTATTCTTTTAAATTAATTATCTTAATATGTTTCATATTTTTGGCGACAGCATTGTTTGTCAGCCAAATAAATAAATAAATAAATAATTAAAATAAATTAATTAAAGATTACTTGTTTGACTTGCTAAATACTATTGCCATAAAAAGTGGCTAAATTCTATAAATTTTGCAGCGTTTTTCATATAACTCCGACCGCTCCTAGGGCAGGTATAAGAAATATTAGTCCGATTTTGATGAAATTTGGTCAGCATATGTAGAACATAATGAAACTTAAATTTGATGAGTTTGGTTAGGGTATCTTTATAAACAACATAGTTTTTCATACAAAAACATAGTTATTGACCGATCATTCCTATGGGAGCTATAGAATATAGTAATCCGATCCGGCTGGTATTCATATGTATATGCTCCTAAAATAAAGACTTGTGCATAATCAAAGCTTTTAAATTGAGTGATAAGATAGAATGTAAGCATTCGGACTGGCAACATTTTCTAACTTTAAATACGTATTATTTAATATGTATGGCACCTACAGGGTACCAAGACCTATCAATCGACGCGGTATGCAATTCCCTACAATACAACAGTACAAAAAAGTCAGTGATTTCCATACAACTTCAAAACTGCGCACTGAATTTCATAAAGTGTGACGTCACACGCTCGGTCGCCGAATAACGGCGAATGCGCATGGCGTAACCTACTGTCTCTAAACCGTGGGTGTATACCCTCAATTTATGAAGTGTCGAGATCGCCCCCCAAACCGCCACAGCCGCAATTTGGGGAAAATCTGTATCTTCCACATTTTTAAAGCTATAGTCACCAAATTTGGCACACAGGCTAATGTTAAGATTCCTGACAGATCTGCATCAAACAAATTTTGACCACCCCACCACCTCCCCCGCAAATGAGCAAAATCTATATCTCCCACACTTGTACAAATAGAGTCATCAAATTTGACATACATATGTACATACATACTGACTATTGGTTTCTTAATTTTCTTCAAAACGTTGCAGTTGGACGCACCCGACTGCAGAATACTATGTTCCTAGTCCTATATAAATTGGTTATTTGTTGGATTCGGAAAGAGACGCGAAAAAAATGCACAGGTGTGGGAGATATAGATAATGCTGCTTTGTGGGGAGGGGTGGGGGTCCAAACATTTTTTGATGCAGATTTATCCAGGTGGTCAACATTAATCGATCTCGACACTTCATAAATTGAGAGTATACACCAACAGGTGTACCAAGTTTGGTTGCTCTAGCTTACAGATAAAGGCAAAAAAATGCGTTCATACGGACAGACGGACATTTCGCAAACCCAATATCTTATTTTTCCCTTCGGGAACATAGTATAAATAGTTACAATAAAATAGAGGTGCTGAAAGGTGGCTCGTTGGACACAGCTTTTTTTTTTGTAGAAATGTTAAGTGTGAATATCAATGCATTATTTGCAAACAAGTATTAGCAAATGTATCAACACACAATGAAGCGAAAAAAACTGTTTGCTTTAGATGTGTTAGTGTTTTCTTGCATATCTATTGAAGTTTGCTTCTCCATAAGCAGCGTTTGGGCTGCAATTTTCCAACCATAGGGCTAAATTTCCCAAAATCGCTGATACACTTGTCGAATTATTTTAGGTGAATAGCGTCAGTCAGTCGGTCAGGACGAACTCTTTTATATATTTAGATAATATTCCAGTTATTATTAACGAATTTATGGACAATTTTTTAAGATTTCCCAAACTACATAGTTACCAAGACCCATTTAATTCAGCTTGTTTAGGTATATATGTTGTAGAAGATTTAGAAAAAGATGAGGAAATGTTCCCATTAACTGATTTAGAAAGTAAATCAATCGCTTTACCTTTTGAGAATTGATTAGTTGTAATGTCATTGCTAAATTTTTATTATAAAGTGATATTCGTCACTTTTACAATTGTAACCTTTAAAATACTTAATTCTAACTCTAATCATAAATTATATATTAAGAACTTACTAATTTTAATTAATTTTCAGTCTTGTTCTAAAAAATGGAGCCATTCACCACCTCAAGAACAATAAAAACAAGTAAGAATGCTATAGTCGAGTATACCCGACTACGAAACTCCCTGTACCCAGGTCAAAAATTTCCGATCGCATCTTCGTTAACTTACACATACATACACAGATACGCACACGCACGAGCCACAGCGCAAGCCAGGCATTTTAAGTTGTGACTGTGCTTCTTCTTCCCTTGCTGCAGCACTCAATCTTCTTTCGTGAATAACTTAGGTGTTTATTATCCGATCGACTTGAAATTTGGACAGTAGATTAAGAGGGACTAAAGTACTGGACATGCCAAATCTTAAAGCTATATCTTGAAAATTGTAACTGTAAAACGGTTTTTATCGAATAGCGGGGGAACGGGGGGAGATATCTCAAATCTAAAATAAACTTGACCTGCTCCCGCTATACACGAACCTACATTACAAATTTGGTGTCTCTAGCTCTTATAGTTGCTGAGATCCTTGCGTTCATACATACGGACAGACAGACGGACAGACGGACGGACGGACGGACGGACAGACGGACAGACAGACGGACATGGCCAAATCGAAATCTCTTTTGATACTGATCAAGAATATATATACTTTATAGGGTCGGAGATGTCTCCTTCTGCCTGTTACATACTTTTGCACAAATCCAATACCCCCTTTTTACCCATTTTATGGGTACAGGGAGTAAAAAGATAGCTTTAACAATAATATGGAAAATAATTACAATATTAAATAAGAATGTGGAAAATAATTACAAAAATGATAATAATGAGAATATTTATAATAATAATAATTTAACTAAATGCTCATCATGTCAAAACCATAAACTTGACTTAAAAGGTACGTTTCAATACGAATAAAATATTTAAAAATATTAGAACTTACATATGTATTCAATATTTACAGACTTGTTCACCAATGAATTAATAACTTTAACAGCCTCATTTAAGGACCTCTGCAGTCTGTTTCCAATTGCTACCAAAGTTGACTTAATCAAGTTAAATATGTCAATTGAAATTGGTTACAGGATGAGCTACGTAAGTAAAGTCAAACAATTTACATTCCCTTATAATTCTCATTTTCCTCATATTATACTATTTTCAAGTGAACACAATGGCAATGCTTTGGTCCTTCTGGGCCAAAATCGAATATAAAGAATATAATTACTGACAAACACGCCATGGAGCATACTGTAAATGGGGTTTCAGGCTAGGAGACCCTGATAGGTGTAGTGGTGTAGTGTAAGCTGTAAAAAAAAGTTTAATTGATACTAAATTAAATCACAACTTTACATTCCAGACGCAATCTCTAAGTGCCAAGATGGGCCGCCGGAGCCGGAGCTGCGTAAGGCGATCCGACAACGAAACTCCCTGTACCCATGGGTATCTTCGCACACTTACACATACACACAAGCAACAGTGCTAGCGAGGCATTTTAAGCGGTGGCTGCGCTTCTACTTTTCCCCACCCTGCAGTACTGAATCTTGTTTGTACAAAAACTTTCGTGCGATCCGATCGACTTGAAATTTTGACAGTAGATTAAGAGTGACCAAAGTATTATACATGCCAAATCCCAAAGCAATATCCTTAAAACGATTTTATCGAATTGCGGGGGTGTGGGGGCGAATAACTCGGATTCAAAATAAACTTGACCTACGTATGGTCAGGAATATACATTTCAAATTTGGTGTCTCTAGCTATTATAGTTGCAAGATCAACGCGATCACACAGACGAACATGGCCAAATCGAATAGACTACTGATACCGATCAAGAATATATATACTTCATAGGGTTGGAGATGTCTCCTTCTGCCAGTTACATAAATTTTCACAAACTTAATACCGCCTTTTAACCCATTTTTTGGCAATAAAAATATATTAATTATATATATGTATAAAATATATTCCTAAGTGCAGCTTGGCATCTAGGTCGCCCACTGCATCAGCAGCATCTCGGACGCTTTGAGATGAGGTAGAAGCCACTGTCGACTATAAACAAATAAACAATATATACAATTACAATTTTATAATATTTTATATAAATGTTTAAATAATACTACATACCGCTGTTGCCAATTAATCAAGAGATATGGGCAGCAAGGACTTTGTAATTATTTGCTGTCGTCGGGAATTCCTAACTCAGCACATCTTGCGAATCTCGTCTGACTGCATTGCCAGCATCTTCCTCCTGCCAAATACAATACAATATTATGATGTTAGAATAAGTACACAAGCCCATATAAGAACTATTAAGAATTTTTTTTGTTTTTTTTTTTTTTTGAATACTTACATCAGAGTACTCGACATCTTCGTCAATATTTTGATTCTCGCAATTCGGGTCGTACAATTTCCCGATTGCATCAAAAATAGTATGAAAGCGGTCCACATGATTCGGATGTTCACGGTGAAAATAATAGTTTGCCAAATGTCCCATAAAGTGTTTTCGGTTTCGGCCATGTTTCGGTATGCCATGTACGCCTAACACTGGATCTACGAAATGCTTTGACGGATTCACTGTCATGTGAATAAAGCCTTCAACTCTTAGACAGTCCGAAACAATCCTTGATTCAGGGTGCACCTTATCCTTTATTATGGACGAAACGATTTCCTTTCTCCGGTTGGCGACCGGTACCATGTATAACTTGTTCCCCACTGGCTCGAATATTCCGAGCACCCACTGATTCTTTTTGATTCGACCGTAATTATTTTTTCTTTCTCCTACCATGGATTCGTAAATTTGGACTTCTATTCCTGGTCCACCTAATTGGCCATGGTTCAAGTTGGCCACCCAGTCCATCAGGACTTCTGTAATGAAATTTCTCCAGTTTACCACAGTCGTTGATGATAAGCCGAATTCATCAGATAGGAACTTTGTTGGTGCTTTGAGTTTAATCATTTCGAAAAGCACAAGATTGCATATATCTGTAATTGTCAGGCGCGATTCCGCAAAAAAAGTGTTTTTGCGAGCACTTTGAAAAAATGTACATTTCATTTTCTTAACTTTTTTATTTTTTTTAACAGTCCTTGACTTTCTGCACCGAAAGGCATAGTCACCGCGGACTTCTTTTAATCCACACATTTGGCCGCAAGTGTCGCATTTTTTTTCTGCCAACATCACTCCATGTTGAATTAAAAACTTTATTAAACGTTTACTGTCGAATATTACAGCGCGAAACTCAGTAGCTGTGAGTTGACATCCCGAACACTTAGCAATGTTTTCGAAATCCATATTTTTGTAATACACTTTGACGATATTGCTCGTTTGATGGTTGCTTTGCAATTGATCCTACTCATGCATATGTACATGTGTATACAATAGATGTCAGCATGAATGCGCTCAAAACGACGATCGAAGCATTCGTGCTCAAAATGAATTGACCGAAGATGAGTTCGGAGGCAAACGAATTTGAGTGAGTTTGTGTGTTCGTGAGTTTGAGCGCCTCAGTCGCACAACATTTTTATGAAGAGGCACGAAAGCAAATGAGTGAGGAAGAGAGTTTTATTTGAATTAACTCGAGTTCCATTCGAATTTTGATTTTATTTTTATTTTGTTTGCATTCGCAGTTTCTGTTGTTGTTTTAATGTGAGTAATGTAAATACGAACGAAAATAATGGAGTTTAAAATACCGCATTCTCGCTTTGCGACCGAGCACGACGAAAACGTGAAACAAAGTGAAGCAATGCATTACTCGGCGCACAAAATTTCGATACATTCGAACGACTTCGGCAATGCCAAATTCACTCTCCTTTATTCTCACTCATTTCCACAGAATGCCGACACTGTGGAATCAAAGAGCATAAAATACTAAAGGCCCATATATGTATTTATATAAAACTCTTTAAACTGACTGACTGACTGGTTGGCAACTTTTGGGCAGCCCAAACTAGAAGCCTAGACATGACGCGTCTCAAATTTAGAAAGGAAATTCCGACATCGGAGCAAGACTTTATTGTCAAAATAATGAAGTAAATGTAAATAAAAGTTGATCGATATGCGTATGAATATCGCCACGATAATTGATCGCTTTTAGTGTTGGCAAAACGAAAATTGGCCAGAGTAGCCAGACCGCACAAATTTAAATTAGTTAATAATAGCTTAAAATTAATTGTAAATAACCCGTTTCACATAAATCGCGCGATTTATATACATATATATTGGCATTAACATCACAATCGCATCGATATATTCATTGATTGTGGATTAATGTGGCGGTCGGGGAATATTTGTTAGTACCAACATGTGATAGCTTTGCCGCTAAATTTGGAACTTTTGAAGAGAATGCGATAAATCTGGGGTAGCGCTTTGTTTTACAATAGAAATAATTATTTTAACACTTTATCTTAAATTAAGTACAGACTTCTTCCCACCTTTCCGCTATTTTCTGAATTTTAGTATTATTATAGTCACCAGAACCGCAATAATAATATATGTGTATATAAATGGGTCGCCAATTTTATACAAGCTTTTTCTTTTTATATATACTCCTATGTTCTCCCAAGCAATTTTCACGGCAAAACCGGCAAATTATTATTTGTGTTTCTTTAATCGCATATACAATATCCAAAACAGCTGATTAACACAATCCAATCTTAAGACCAGCTTTTTTTTATATATTTATGTATACATATATTTATTATCACAATCAACATTTTATTAGTGTTTTCACTGGTAAGGTGTCTCGCTTATCGCCGGGCTTATGAATTAAATGCAAAAACCGTATTTGTGTTTTTTAAATACAATATAATATAATACGATTTAGCCAAAATGACGCATTCTTAGGCGCATTCTTAAGTGCCGGTGTGGCCGTGTTGTGGTTGCTGCAGGGGGTTTGAGATAAGGTTGGCAAACTGTCTTCTTTTTAGGCGTCTGACAAACTTATTCAGCTGTCATTTTGTTTTAAATTTTTCGCTGGAGAAAATTTTTGCCGGGCAAAATATTGGAATAAGGGCAGCTAGCTTTCGTAAAAGCGCTGTCTAAGCTGTCTGAAAAAATACAATTTTTTGAGTTTCAATAAAGAGATGGAGTCACGCCCACTTTTTTCTTCAAGAACTCTAACGAGAATTCGAACATTTACCAGGAAACAATACCCAAAATATTCAGCTAACTTCAATTTGATAATTTATGACACAAAATGTGTCCATTTATGCTACAGTACAGCGCTAGCCACAACAAAAACAAACATCTGCTGAG
This sequence comes from Hirtodrosophila confusa, assembly GCA_035043065.1. Lineage (NCBI taxonomy): Eukaryota > Metazoa > Arthropoda > Insecta > Diptera > Drosophilidae > Hirtodrosophila > Hirtodrosophila confusa. The sequence goes on along the minus strand of JAWNNI010000007.1, from coordinate 981,882 downwards.
AGCGCATTCAATTTTACGCTCTCAAAGTTAGAAAGCGAGAGCAAGAGCGCGGCAAGCAATGAAGAGCGGAAAGACATAGCCAAAAATTTCGTCATTCGTTCAGTATATTGTATGGTCTTTGTTGAAACTCTACGTCAATCACACTCATCCAAATTTATTTCAATTTGTGCTTCGCACTCAATTTAACAGCATTCGAATTGATTCTTTTGAGCTCAAATTATGAGTAGAGCCATGCAGACCTCTACTATGTACATATGTATGTATGTATCATTGTGTATGCTCAAGCCGACCGGGTAACCCATAAAAAAATTACTTGTAAACAAAGCCTTCGGCAGCTGTGTGTTGGTTAGAGCAGCACGCATAAACAGAAATTTGCGAATACCTACTTGTGTACCTACAGTGGAAGAAAAAACTCTACGTAGGAACCCATTTTCTTGAATTTTACAAGTTCAAAAGCCTTTTAAAGAAAAGTAATGATACAGGTTTGTTTTAAATCTTATTATATAACAAATAACAAAAAACTATATTTCTCCAATATTTACTTCAAAAGATGTATCCAAATATTCGAAAAAAGGCACTGCCAAAAGTGTACGTACGAACTAAAAAAAATTTAAAATAATATGAAAAAAAATTATAAATAACAAAATTTAATTTGTTGGGCCACCACGAGCATTAATGACTGCCTGCAACCACCTGGGCATTGAAGCTACTAAATTTTCAAGTTTTTCCCGCGTTATATTCTGCCACTCCTCTTGCAGCTTTGCTTTTAGTGTTGGAGCACCACTAATAGCGTGCTTTCGGATCTTTCGCTCCAAAATTTCCCACACGTGCTCTATGATATTCTAGTCCAGGCTTTGTAGAGGTGAATACAGTTGCCGTGGATCATAATACAGCAGCCAGTCCTTCACTACCTGTGTATGTATGTATGTACAAGTACCTAGTTGCGTGTCATACCTGAGACGCAAGATTCAATTTGCGTGTCGGGTAGTTGAATGTTGTAGTTGTTTCATTGTCATTGCGAGTGCTTGGTTCCGAAAGACAAAATCGACCTTGGATATAATGTGGGTAATTTACGTGGCTGCCTGAAAAAAGGGTTTTGCCATTTTGTACAGCGACGAGTCCGGGTCTTGCCCGAGCATTTGGCATCTGTGCAAATGTATGTATGTAACAGGCAGACGGAGACATCTCCGACCCTATAAAGTGTATATATTATTTATCAGTATCAAAAGAGATGTCGATTTGGCCATGTCCGTCTGTCTGTCTGTCCGTACGGATGAACTCGTCAATCTCAACTATAAGAGCTAGAGGCACCAAATTTGCAATATAGGTTCCTGCCTAAAATCGTTTTGCAATCACAATTTTAAAGATATAATTTGGGATTTGGTATGTATTATGCTTGATTCACTTTTAATGGACACGGAAGTTATTCACGAAAGAAGATTCAGTTCTGCAGAGCGGGACAAGAAGCAGCACAGCCACCACTTAAAATACCTCGCTTACGCTGTAGCTTGTGTTCTAGCGTTTTTGATGCTGAAATTTTCACAGTAGGTTCCATCTAAGGCTGGGCTTTGGAAAATTCCACCCACAACCGTGGAAAATCGCGGAAAACTGTTGTAGGAAACTTTTTTGTTTTCCATCCAATAAGCTTCAAACTAATTTCCAAACATCTACACAAAGACATAATAGACACGGTGGCCAAAGATTTTGGAAAATGTTGGGAACGGAAGCAAATCTTCGGGATATACGGATTCGGATAACATTGGCGGACAGTTCCTCGACGATTACATCACAAAGCAAGGCGAACACTCAGCCTGTCAGCTTCGTAGAGACCGAGCAGGCCAGTCTTGCGCCAACTATGACATCACAGGACATGGCATCGGTGAACACTCAGCCTACCAGGTTCGTCGAAACTGAGCAGGTCAGTGTTGCGCCAACTAGGACATCACAGGACATGGCACCGGTGAACACTCAGCCTGCCAGTTTCGTAGATACCGATCAGGCCAATGTTGCGCCAACTATGACATCACAGGACATGGTATCTGTGATCACTCAGCCTGCCATGTTCGTAGAAACCGAGCACGCCAGTGTTGCACCAGCTATGACATCTCAGCACTGGCACCGACGAATGCCCAGCTGAGTAGAGACCCGCAGGCCAGGGATGATGGAGAAACCCAGACAACAAGCAACTACCCACGGCGGACCCGGGCCTGCCCTGCATACGTCTTCGAGCCATTGGAAGACTCGAAAGTTGCCCGAAACAAGAATCCGTTTCGGAAGCCCGCCCGGAGTGCCTAGCCACGTCCGACCAACTTGCCAGGGCAGGGCATCCGAAAGAAACCGGTGACGGTGGAAGATACCGACCCGATCGGCTTAGCAACCGTGATGACGGCAGCGACAGCCGAAGAGGCCACCCTACAGGAACGGCCCTCGGAACCCTCACTTGCACACTGGGTAAAGGCATTCTCAGTTCGAAGGATTGACGGGAGTCTCCCACATCGCTAATCACACGTTTGTCATGACAGATGACAAACCGGGCAAGCAGCGGTACTTCCCAGCGATGAAAAAGATCATTAACAACCAGGTGGACAAGTTACTGCAGAACATAAGTACCCACAGCGCACCCATTGTTTTTGCTGGAGAAATGTGGATGTGCGTGGACTACCGGACCTTGAATGCTCGATCTGTGCCAGATCCTCGTCCCAAAATAAATCTTATTCTGGAGAAATTAAGAAATGCGAAGTACATTTCTACTCTGGACTTAAAAAGTGGATATTGGCAGATTCCCATTGCAGAAGGCAGCCGCGAATACACAGCATTTACGGTGCCGGGCCGGGGCCACTTCCACTGGAAGGTTATGCCATCTGGGTTACACGCCGCTTCAGCCACCTTCCAGCGAGCATCGGTCCAGAGATGGAACCTCACGCCTTCGCATATTTGGATGACATCGTTGTCATTGGAGCCATACTGGAGGAGCACGTGAACAACTTACTCGAAGTGTTTCGCAGGTTGCGTGAGGCCAACCTAAATTTGAACCAGAAATTGTGCATTTTCTTTCGGAGGAGAATAGTCTTTTTAGGCCACGTCATTAGCGAAGAGGGCATCCACACCCACCCGGGTAAGATTGCGGCAGTGCAGAAGCTGCTCCCACCAACGACAACAAAAGAGCTGAGGCGTTGTTTAGGCATGGCGCCGTAGTATCGTCGGTTGCCGATGACTAGCCTGCTCAGGAAAGGTACGAAAGAAAGAGTGGAGCGAAGAACAGCAGGCCGCGTTCGAAGGCTTAAAAACCAAGATAACCCAGGCTCGGTACTAGCGTGCCCAGATTTCATCGAGATCTTCACGCTGCAGACCGACGCTAATCGGCACGGACCATCTCGCCTTAAAGTGTCTCAAAACAATAGAAAACCCGACAGAACGCATCGCTCGCTGAGTGCTGGAACTCCACCAATACAGATTCGACATCGTCTACCAACATGGCAGTCAGAACGTCGTGGCTGACGCGCTTTCCCGGCAACCATTGGAAGTTCTCCAACGAGAATTTAATCGAGGAGAATAGGCAGGTCTAGCGGCAGCCGGGACAACGACCCTCCGAGGAAGAGCACGTGACATGGAAACTCTGCCTGGCCAGCCAGCACCGACGGCGAGTGCTAGAAGAGTGCCACGATCATCCTACAGCAGGACACCTGAGGATCCGGAAAACAGCATCCCGGGTAACCCAACGTTACTATTGGCTAGAACACTTCCGAGACGAAGCACGCTCAGTGAGACATCCTTTTCACTTTCGACTTGATGAGACCATTACCGCGTTCCAAGCACGGCAACACGACGCTTCTCTTGTTCGATTTATTTTCCAAATGGGTAGAACTGGTACCCTTACGGAAGGCTACCACTGCTCAACTGTAAAAGTCGTTCCTGGAGCGGATACTGTGCCGGTTCGGAGTGCCGCGGAAGTTTGTATGCGACAACGGAACACAGTTCACGAGCAAGTCGTTCAGATGGCAGGCATGGAGTTGGCGCCATACACGCTGCAACAGAACCCGACTGAAAGAGCAAACCGGACGGTCAAGACAATAGGGGCGCAGTACAGCGTAGGAGACCAAAGCACCACAGCAGCCCATCAGCCACTACTGGATTCAGCCCAGCGTTCCTGTTACAGGAACGAGAGCCCCGACTACCAGGAGCTCTCTACGAGGAAGTCACGCGGGGATTGGGCGAAGTCACCTAACGGCCAGCCGAAAAAGATTCACGTCTAAAAAACATCTTTCAGGTGGTACAAGACAACATTCAACGGGCCTGGCAGGAGCAAAGCAAAAGCTACCATCTCCGCAGAAGAGAGTGGAGACCCAGTTTGGGATCTCGTGCTCCAACGCCAACACCACCTATCGACGGCAACCAAAGGCTTCGCTGCAAAACTAGCACCCAAGTATGTGGGACCATACAGGGTAATCAAGTTTATCTCCTCTTACATAGCAAAACCATCCTGGCCGACTCCGGAGGACCGCCAGCTTGGCGGACCTAAAAAAGTTCCAGGCAAGAGCAGCCGAAGACGAGTTAACGCCAACCGGGGCAGGACAAGGGACACCAGACGACCAGGAATGCCCGACTGCAGCACGATGCACGGGGGCTACTTTTGATGGTTCACCACCATTACGTTTCCCCCCAAAGAAAAAAACCTCACTCAAAACACAGGACATCGAGCATTGGTGAGCTAAACAGCCAGCAGAAAGATGAGAAGGACCAAACAAGGTCCACTAGGAAAAGCTTGATGGATTACCATCAGAGAATGCGAATGAAAAAGCTCCTTCCGAGTTTTATTAAGTTAAGCTAAGTAACCATTCGGTGTACACCGTAAGGCCAGTTGTAATGATAGGTGATATGGTTAGTAATCTTAGGTATCTTCTCTTATCCATACATTAGCACGATGTCTACAGATGAGGAGCAGGAGCCACAGAAGAGCGGATGCAATCGGTGATGGGCTGGATAACGTGCCAAAACGCCGAGGGATGTCATGGAGGGCCACCGAACGCCGTCCAAAGACTACCCGCCAAGGATGAGGTAGTGACTATCGACTCCGATGACAGCGAGGTCAAAGCAGACGGGCGGTTTGGCGCCAACGGCATCCGGGCGCCACTAAACTGGTCGTAGGACGCAATAAACGTCAAACCGATGTCGGAGGACACCACCGGCACCGGACGCCCCCGTCAGCATATGGGTAGTGGCTGATGGGACCAGACCAGGTCCTCCGAACGACGACGTCTCGTCGGAGAACAACATGGATCTTAGCCTTAGCTCAACCAACTATGAGCGACGTCCAAGAGGAGCAAGCACCTGAGCCCGGTAACTCTGAACAGCACCCAACGACAGACGACAGTATGGGCGAGACGTCGAATGCGGGCGACGAGGAATGAGAAGGAGTGGGGAGTGGCGCCATTGGACTGGCGGGTGCACACGCTCGAGAGAATGCTGCCGATGTCCATGATCGTCTTCCTCGATCACTGCCTGGCCGACCCCGACTCCAGACTGCGCGTACCACACATCTTCCGCTAGAAGGTCAATCGTCAAAGACAGGTGACCGTCTCGCAGATCACCGCTAAGTAGGGAGGGTGTTTGTAGTAACGTGGACGCTCCCCCACAACATATCATGAAGATTCTGATTTAATATTGAATTTATATTTTTAAGAAATGGAGTACTATTGAGCTAAATAGTTTATAAGAGAAGATCATTTTGAGTCAAATAATATAAATAAAAACAAGTAAGGATGCTATAGTCGAGTATACCCGACTACAAAACTCCCTGTACCCAGCTCAAAAATTTCCGATCGCAATTTCGTAAACTTGCACATGCAGAAGGACGCACACACACGAGCCACAGTGCAAGCGAGGCATTTTAAATGGTGGCTGTGCTTCTTCTTCCCCTCGCTGCACCACTGAATCTTCTTTCGTGAATAACTTCCGTGTTTATTATCCGATCGACTTAAAATTTGGACAGTACATAAAGAGGGACTAAAGTATTGTACATGCCAAATCTAAAATCTATATATTGAAAATTGTTACTGTAAAACGTTTTTATTGAATTGCGGGGGAACAGGGGGAGATATCTGAAATATGAAACAGACTTGATCTGCGTATGGTATACAGGAACCTACTTTTTAAATTTTGTGTCTCTAGCTCTTGTAATTGCTGAGATCGACGCGTTCATACGGACAGACAGACGGACATGGCCAAATCGAAATCTCTGTTGATACTGATCTATAATATATATACTTTCTAGGGTCGGAGATATCTCCTTCTGCCTGTTACATACATTTGCACAGATGTAGTACCCCCTTTTTACCCAGTTTATGGGTACATGGAGTAAAACGTATATTGAGTTTGCGAAATGTCCGTCTGTCCGTATGAACGCAATTTTTTCCACACCCTTGAAGCTAGAGCAACCAAACTTGGTACACAGATTAGTTCATACCCTCAATTTATAAAGTGTCGAGATCATTTTAAAGATAGAGTCATCTAATTTGGCAAATCTGCATCAAACAATTTTCTATCAAGCGTAACTTATAAGTATTTAACCGAGGAGCATGTGGGGATCACGATGTTATTCCTGCACTTCTATATTTTGTACTCGGTTTACCTTCGCCACAGCACTCATAAAAGCATCTAACTGCAAGATATTATTTAAGAAAGAGATAATAGGAAACCCTGCAGTAAGGAATCAAATGATGTACATATGGGCAGGGAATGCCCTCTTGGAGAGAAAGACGTTGAAGTCTTAAATAAAAATAATGTTAAAATTTGACTGAAAAACACAAGTAAATCGCAGATGCTGGAACCATTGACAAATGTTTGGATTCCCCCAGAATCATTTGAGTTTCATATATTCGAAATATGCGAGACAAAAAAGTAGGGACCGTAACGGTTATAATTTCTTATAGTTGCTAAGATCAAGGTGTTCATACATACGGACGGATAGACAAACGGACATGGCCAAATCGAGTTTGCACAGATTTAGTATCCCATTTTTACCCATTTTATGGGTTGATTTCATTGTCATTGCATGAATCTTCATACTTCATAAGAATGCGCTGCACTACTTTCCTTGTTTTCGCTTCATACACTTGTAAACCTTTAAGCACTTGCATTGAATCGATGAAGGTTTGTGGAATCCTTAGTATTGATCCTTTAAAGGCATATGATATATACCATATACCAATGGAAAGGTATTGAGACTACGATCATATATGTATGTCAACTTTTGTAATACATGGCCTGGTTCAAGAGCTATTCAAAATCTATTTCTATTTTAAACTTTTCAAAAAAAAAAATTTTATTTTCAACTTTTGAAATAAAAATTGAAAAACAAGTAAGAACGTTGGGTCGATCTCGACACTTCATAAATTGACGATATACACCAACATGTGTACCAAGTTTGGTTGCTCTAGCTCAAAGATAAAGGCAAAAAATTGCGTTCATATGGACAGACGGAGATTTCGCAAACCCAATATACTATTTTCCCTTCGGGAACATACATAGTATAATAATTTTTAATAAGAGTTATTTTTCGATTTTTATATCAAAATTAAAATTTGGTTATTATTTTATTATATTTTTTTCCATCGCAAAATAACAGTTTTTCTTAAACTTGTTGATAAGTAATGAAAATAAAAGTTTATTCTGTTACCAGGATACTGCATCCCGAAAGAGTATATCTTACATTTTCGCATTGATCTGATCATTTTTTTCAAGTTTCATTTTTTTTAAAGTCAACACATATTTGCGATTTCTGCAAGAAAATTAAAATTTTGCCATAAATAGCTGGAGCAATTTCATTGGCTTGCGAACTTGAAAAATGTACAATCGTGCATTTTGTCTACCGTGTGTTGTATTTGCTAAAAGCGGCAAGTTGTAAAATCTAAATTCGACATTTGGAAAGAGGCAAAAGACGTACGTGGTCAGCTTATAATGATATTTTATGACGAAGACGTCCGCCCACAACTTTGTAAATGCACACAAAATCGCAATCAGCGATGCTTGTCTCGATAAAAACTGTAAATAGAGAGCAGCCATCAAAGGAATAGAGTGCTTGCGATACCCAGAGGGGAGCAGAACAAATAAGGAAAGCCTTAACTCTGTATCTAGGTAATACTCTTATACATTTATTTATTTGATTATTTTTTGATTTTACCTCCGTTCATACAGTTTTAACAAGTAAGAATGCTAGTCGAGTATACCCGACTACAAGACTCCCTGTACCCAGATCTTTTCAAATAAAGCGATAAAAACTGCAGATTAAGAAAGGCATTTAAAGTGTCTACTGCAACCCTGAATCTTTTTTCCTGAATAACTTCCAATCGAAATATATACAGCAAATTAAGAGTGACCCTAGTGTTGTACCTGCCAAATCTCAAGGCTATATATTTAAAATATAAATAAACAAGTAAGAATGCTATAGTCGAGTATACCCGACTACGAAACTCCCTGTACCCAGGTCTAAAACATCCAATCACATCTAAGTCCACTTACCCATACACACACACATACACAAAGCCGCACGCACACAGGCGGCAAAGTGGCTGTGCTTCTTCTTCCCCTCTCGCTGCATTACTGAATCTTCTTCGTAAATAACTTCCATGTTTATTATCCGATCGACTTGAAATTTGGACAGTAGATTAAGAGAGACTAAAGTATTGTACATGCCAAATCTTAAGAATCTTAAAAATCTGTAAAACGGTTTTAATCGATTTGCGGGGGAACGGGGGAGATATCTGAAATATGAAACAAACTTGATCTGCGTATGCTATACACGAACCTACATTTCAAATTTGGTGTCTCTAGCTCTTGTAGTTGCTGAGATCGACGCGTTCATACGGACAGACGGACAGACAGACGGACATGGCCAAATCGAAATCTCTTTTGATACTGATCAAGAATATATATACTTTAGGGTCGGAGATGTCTCCTTCTGTCTGTTACATACATTTGCACAGATGTAATACCCCCTTTTTACCCATTTTATGGGTACAGGGAGTAAAAACGTATGTATAAGGTATATTCCTGAGTTCAGCTTGGCATTCAGATGAATTAGAAGACTCTGGCGACACTGTAAAGCTAAACAAACATATCAATAGATACAATTACAATATAAAAATATCAAATGTTTAAATAATACTACTTACCGCTGCTGCCAATCAATCCAGACATATGGACAGCAAAGACTTTGTTATTATTTTCTGTCGTCGGAAACTCCCAATTTAGCACATCTTGCGATTTTCTTGTTGATTGCTTCGCCATCACTTTCCTCCTGCCAAATAAAATATGGATGAGGTTAAAAAAGGCACACAAACGCATATAAAACAATATATCTCGACACTTCATAAATTGACGATATACACCAACATGTGTACCAAGTTTGGTTGCTCTAGCTCAATGATAAAGGTAAAACAAGTAAGAACGTTGCAGTAGGACGCACCCGACTGCAGAATACTATGTTCCCAGTCCTATATAATTTGGTTATTTGTGTGTTCAGAAAGAGACGCGAAAAAAACTGCACAGGTGTGGAAGATATAGATTTTGTTCCTTTCTGGGGGAGGGGGTGGGGTGTCAAAAATTGATGCAGATTTGTCCAGACGGTCAACATTAGTCTGTATGCCAAATTAGGTAACTCTATCTTTGAAACTGTAGGAGATATAGCCCTTAAAAACCTGTTTTGGGGATATCATACGCCGATTTGTGGGGGTGGGGGTGGGGGTCAAAATATTTTTGATGCAGATCTGTCGGGAATCTCAACATTAGTCTGTATGCCAAATTTGGTGACTATAGCTTTAAAATTGGGGAAGATACAGGTTTTCCCCAAATTGCGGGGAGGGGGTAGGGGTGGGGGTCGATCTCGACACTTCATAAATTGACTGTATACACCAATAGGTGTACCAAGTTTGGTTGCTCTAGCTCAAAGATAAAGGCAAAAAAAATGCGTTCATACGGACAGACGGACAGACGGACATTTCGCAAACCCAATATACTATTTTCCCTTCGGGAACATAGTATAAAATTGCGTTCATACGGACAGACGGACATTTCGCAAACCCAATATACTATTTTGCCTTCGGGAACATAGTATAAAAATAAGAATGCTCTGGTCGGGTATACCCGACCCAGGTCTAAAACTTTAAATCACATCTTCGACTACTTACACATATACAGAGCCGCAAGACAAACAGCGTAAGCGAGGCATTTTAAGTGGTGGCCGCGCTGCTTCTTACCCTCACTCTGTAGCACCGAATCTTCTTTCAAGAATAACTTCCTTGTTTTCTATCTTGAAATTTGGACAGTAGATTAAGAGTGACTTAAGTATTATACATGCCAAATCCCAAGGCTTAAAATTGTGGCTGCAAATCGTTTTTATCGAATTGCGGGAGTGCGGGGCGAGATATCTGCAACAAACTTGATCTGCGTATGGTACACAGGAACCCACATTTTAAATTTGGTGTCTCAAGCTCTTATAGTTGCTGAGATCGACGCGTTCATACAGACGGACATGCCCAAATCGAAATATCTTTTGATACTGATCAAGAATATATATACTTTATAGGGTCGGAGATTTCTTCTTCTGCCTGTTACATACATTTGCACAGATTTAATACCCCTTTTTACCCATTTTATGGGTACATGGAGTAAAAACGAGTATAACTGTTCAGAATTTTTTTTGTTTTGTTTCAAATACTTACATCAGTGTACTCGACATCTTCGTCAATGTTTTGTTTCTCGCAATTTGGGTCGTACAACTTCCCGATTGCATCAAAAATGGTATGAAAGCGGTCCACATGATTGGGATGTGCACGGTGAAAATAAAAGTTTGCCAAATGTCCCATAAAGTGTATGCCATGCTCGCCTGCCACTGGGTCTTCGAAGCCTTCAACTCTTAGACAGTCCGAAATAATCGTTGATTCGGGGTGCACTTTATCCTTTATTATGGATAAAAGCACTTCCTTGTTCTGGTTGGCGACCGGTACCATGTACAACTTGTTTCCAGTGGCTCGAATATCCCGTACACCCATTGATCTTTTTTGATTCGACCGCAATTATTTTTTCTTTTTCGTACCATGGATTCGTAAATTTTAACTGCTATTTCCGGTCCACCTAATTGGCCGTGGTTCAAATTGGCGACCCAGTCCATCTGGACTTCTCTAATAAAATTTCTCCAGTTTACCACAGTCTTTGATGATAAACTGAATTCATCAGTTAGGAACTTTGTTGGTTCTTTCAGTTTAATCATTTCGAAAAGCACAAGATTGCATATATCTGCAATTGTCAGTTGCGATTCCGCAAAAAAAGTGTTTTTGCGAGCACTTTGATAAAAGCTACAGTTTATTTTCCTGACTTTGTTATTTTTGGTAACAGTCCTTGACTTTTCACACCGAAAGGCATAGTCACCGTCGACTTCTTTTAATCCACACATTTGTCCGCAAGTGTCGCATTTGTTTTCTGCCAACATCACTCCATGTTGAATTAAAAACTTTATTAAACGTTTACTGTCGTTTATTATATCGCCAAACTGAGTAGCTGTGAGTTGACATCCCGAACACTGAGCAATGTCTTCGAAATCCATATTTTTGTAATACACTGACGATATTGCTCGTTTGATGGTTGCTTTGCAATTGATCCTACTCATGCATATGTACATGTGTATACAATAGATGTCAGCATGAATGCGCTCAAAACGACGATCGAAGCATTCGTGCTCAAAATGAATTGACCGAAGATGAGTTCGGAGGCAAACGAATTTGAGTGAGTTTGTGTGTTCGTGAGTTTGAGCGCCTCAGTCGCACAACATTTTTATGAAGAGGCACGAAAGCAAATGAGTGAGGAAGAGAGTTTTATTTGAATTAACTCGAGTTCCATTCGAATTTTGATTTTATTTTTATTTTGTTTGCATTCGCAGTTTCTGTTGTTGTTTTAATGTGAGTAATGTAAATACGAACGAAAATAATGGAGTTTAAAATACCGCATTCTCGCTTTGCGACCGAGCACGACGAAAACGTGAAACAAAGTGAAGCAATGCATTACTCGGCGCACAAAATTTCGATACATTCGAACGACTTCGGCAATGCCAAATTCACTCTCCTTTATTCTCACTCATTTCCACAGAATGCCGACACTGTGGAATCAAAGAGCATAAAATACTAAAGGCCCATATATGTATTTATATAAAACTCTTTAAACTGACTGACTGACTGGTTGGCAACTTTTGGGCAGCCCAAACTAGAAGCCTAGACATGACGCGTCTCAAATTTAGAAAGGAAATTCCGACATCGGAGCAAGACTTTATTGTCAAAATAATGAAGTAAATGTAAATAAAAGTTGATCGATATGCGTATGAATATCGCCACGATAATTGATCGCTTTTAGTGTTGGCAAAACGAAAATTGGCCAGAGTAGCCAGACCGCACAAATTTAAATTAGTTAATAATAGCTTAAAATTAATTGTAAATAACCCGTTTCACATAAATCGCGCGATTTATATACATATATATTGGCATTAACATCACAATCGCATCGATATATTCATTGATTTTGGATTAATGTGACGGTCGGGGAATATTTATTAATACCAACATGTGATAACTTTGCCGCAAAATTTGGGACTTTTGAACAGAATGCGATAAATCTGGGGTAGCGCTTTGTTTTACAATAGAAATAATTATTTTAACACTTTATCTTAAATTAAGTACAGACTTCTTCCCACATTTCCGCTATTTTCTGGATTTAAGTATTATTATAGTCACCAGAACCGCAATAATAATATATTGAAATAAAGGAGTCCCTAATATTATGAAAGCTTTATCTTTTTATGTATACTCTTATGTTCTCCCAAGCAGTTTTCACCGCCATTGCCTAGAAATGTTTATTTGTGAGGTCCCACAAAACTGGACTTAACTCGATTTCCTCTATTAAGCCTACATATTTTCTCTACCTTTGTGAAGATAGAAAATCGGCTCTTGCGTTCTGTCATTTTGGTTTCTTGCATCTGCGATTTACGAAAAAGCCTGCAAATAATTATTTGTGCTTTTTTGATCGCATATACAAAAGCCAAAACAGCTGTTTAACACAACCCAATCTTTAGATCGGTTGGCGGCAAAAACTTCATCAGCTGTCTTTATATGGAATTTTTGTTGCCGAAATTTTTTGCTGTTTGTATGCAGTATATCTAAACTAGCTAATTCTGCTTATTCTACTATGCATACATGAAATGATTGTACTCTATGCAAGGAAACAAGGTATTTTGTAGTCCAGAATGCAGTGTATGTGTGTGTTCAAAAAATATAATCTTTTTACTCCCTGTACCCATAAAAGGGGGTACTAAATCTGTGAAAATGTATGTAACAGGCAGAAGGAGACATCTCCGACCCTATAAAGTATATATATTCTTGATCAGTATCAAAAGAGATTTTGATTTGGCCATGTCCGTCTGTCTGTCCGTCTGTTCGTCCGTATGTATGAACGCAAGGATCTCAGCAACTATAAGAGCTAGAGACACCAAATTTGGAATGTAGGTTCGTGTATAGCGGGAGTAGGTCAATTTTATTTTAGATTTGAGATATCTCCCCACGTTACCCCGCTATTCGCGAAAAAACATTTTACAGTAACAATTTTCAAGATATAGATAGAATTTGGCATGTACAATACTTTAGTCATTCTAAATCTACTGTCCAAATTTCAAGTCGATCGGATAACAAACACGGAAGTTATTCAACAAACAAGATTCAGTGCTGGAGCGCGGGGGGAAGAAGCAGCACAGCAACCACTTAAAATGCCTCGCTTGCGCCGCGCTCGAGCTGTCGCTCGTGTCTTTTGTGTATGTCGGGTATACTCGACTAAAGCATTCTTACTTGTTAAGTTTCACTTTTTTTCTTCAAGAATTCTAACGATAATTGGAACATTAACAAAAAATAATCAGCTATCTACAATTTGATGTGGAATATGTCCATTTATCCTACAGTACAGCGCACAAGCCACAAACAAAAACAAACATAATCTGCAGAGAGCGCATTCGAAAACGCTCTCTAACTAAAAACGCAAGCAGAAGCGCGCCAAGCAATGAAGAGCGGAAAACCACCCAGCGGGAAATTCCGCGAATACTTCATCGATGCCGAATCGCTTACTTGGAAGCTGAAAGCGCTTCCTAGCAATATTACTAAGGTAGCGACGTTGTTTTTGCATAAAAGTAAATTAATTTTTACTCCCTATACCCATTAAATGGTTAAAAAGAAGGTATTTGTACAAATGTATATAACAGGCAAAAGGAGACATCTCCGACCCTATAAAATAAATATATTCTTGATCAGTATGAAAAGAAAAATCGATTTGGCCATGTCCGTATGTATGGACACCTCGATCTCAGCAACTATAAGATCTAGAGACACCAAATTTGGTTTGGCGAAGCATCGGAATATTCATATCCTCCTAATTTTAATATAATCCCTGCTAAAATTATTGAACCAGAAACAGGAGCTTCAACATGAGCTTTAGGCAACCATAGATGTACTAAAAATATAGGTATTTTTACTAAAAAAGCACATATTATACAAAAATATAATAAATCATAATTAAACATAAAATTATTATATATAGTATACCCGACTACGAAACTCCCTGTACCCAGGTCTAAAACATCCAATCACATCTAAGTCCACTTACCCATACACACACAGGCGGCAAAAGTGGCTGTGCTTCTTCTTCCCCCTCTCGCTGCATTACTGAATCTTCTTTCGTGAATAACTTCCGTGTTTATTATCCGATCGTTTTGAAATTTGAACAGTAGATTAAGAGAGACTAAAGTATTGTACATGCCAAATCTTAAAGCTATATCTTGAATATTGTTACTGTAAAACGGTTTTAATCGATTTGGGGGAACGGGGGAGATATCTGAAATATGAAACAAACTTGATCTGCGTATGCTATACAGGAACCTACATTTCAAATTTGGTGTCTCTAGCTCTTGTAGTTGCTGATATCGACGCGTTCATACGGACAGACGGACAGACAGACGGACACGGCCAAATCGAAATTTCTTTTGATACTGATCAAGAATATATATACTTTATAGGGTCGGAGATGTCTCCTTCTGTCTGTTACATACATTTGCACAGATGTAATACCCCTTTTTACCCATTTTATGGGTACAGGGAGTAAAAATAAAGTTGGAATTAAACATCATACATATGTACTTGTGTACCTGGAAGTACCACTTGCGTGTCATACCTGAGACGCAAGATTTAATTTGTCTTCGTGTGTTTGTCGCTGTGAGTGCTTGGTTCTGAAAGACAAAATGGACTTTGGGTATAATGTGGGTAATTTTCGTGGCTGTCTGAAAAAAGCCGGGTTTTTCCCATTTTCTACAGCGACGGGCCGGGTTTTGCGAGCATTTGGTACAGCAACGACCGGCGGCATTGGTTGAAAATGCACAGCCACAATGCATATGCAATCTTAGCTGGTTTTGCTGATAATCGATGTGAAAGACTATAATGCAAGTTCACTTACGTTATTTGTGTCACTTCTCTGCTGTTTTGCGATTTGACCCTTGACTAGCCATCTCACTATCCCACACGGGTTAGTAGTGGCCCACAGGTTGACCCGCCTCAAAGTAAAATCCTATCCCATTTTTACGCACGATGTCATTGGGGCTGACGTATTGGTCAGGCGTTGCATCAGCATTGGCTAATCTGTGGGTTGACCCACGAGAGCTATTCTATTAAAAGCTCAGCACTACGAAACTCCCTGTACCCTGGTCTAAAATTTCCGATCGCATCTTCGTACACTAACACAAAGACGCACACACACAAGCGACAGCGCAAGCGAGGCATTTTAACCGGTGGCTGTGCTTCTGCTTCTCCCCCTCCGCTCTGCACACGATTGAGAGAGCCCATAGATTACGACAAGAAGTCTGAAACTCTTGACTCTCACTGCGTATCTACGTCACACATTACAAAATCCAGCACGCGCTTTTGAACTTGTATGCAAATCACTGACTTTTGTTTAGGTGTTTGTAACTACACTAAATGCAAGGGATGTAGTCTCCACATCCCTTGCATTTAAGTCGTTTATTAGTATACCTGCTGCTGTGATTTCGGATTTCTTACCTTACAGACAGGATGTGTGTATGTTTTCTAATATCTTTGTTCCGAACATAGAAGGGCGCAATAACGATTCTACGTATGGTTTTCGAATGGAATCTTTCCAAGATATCAATATTGGACACACTGGCAGCGCCCCAAGTTAAATTCGGTATGTCCAAACCGATTATTGTTTAATACAACAGCAGGTGGTTTTTGATCTGTATTTTTGAGTGCCAGCCATGCATATTTTTTGATTTTTTTAAATCAGCGCTGTCTTCTTGTTTCAATGTAAGATCGCCATGTGAGCCTTCTATCTAGCGTGACTCGCAAGTATTTAACCGAGGAGCATGTGGGGATCACGATGTTATTCCTGCTCTTATACATTTTGTACTCGATTTATCCTCGCCACAGCACACATCTATCTGCAATATATTATTTAAGGAAGAGATAATAAACAAGTCAAAATGCTTTAGTTGAGTATACCCAACTACAAAACTGCCTGTACACAGGTCAAAAGTTTCCGATCGCATCTTTCAAAACTTACACATACACGTACACATAGACAAAGACGCACACACACATGCGACAGCACAAGCGTCAGCGCAAGCAATGCATTTTAAGTGGTGGCTGTGCTGCATCTTGGTCGAAGATGTCTCGTTCTGCTTGTTACATAAATTTGCAAAGATTTAGTACCCCCTTTTTACCAATTTGATGGGTACAGTGAGTAAAAATCTTAGCCCCAATTATATGAATAGGTTTTTAAAAATTTTGGACAACAAAAAAAAACGAAGAATTAAGCCTGTATTCCGACAGCTGTCCTGGTCAAAATCGTAACAAGGCTGTGCTGGCAGTGCTTGTACACTTTTTAAGCTCTTCAAAGACAGCTCGAGCGCAGCGCAAGCGAGGCATTTTAAGTGGTGGCTGTGCTTCTTCTTCCCCTTGCGCTAAAGCACTGAATCTGCTTTCGTTAATAGCTTCCGTGCTTATTATCCGAACGACTTGAAATTTGGACAGTAGATTAGGAGTGACTAAAGTATTGCACATGCCAAATCGCAACGCTATTTCTTAAAAATTGTTCCTGTAAACCGGCTTTTATCGAATTGCGGGGGAATGGGGGGAGATATAAATATAAAATATAAAATAAACTTGACCTGCTCCCGCTATACACAAACCTACATTCCAAATTTGATGTCTCTAGCTCTTATAGTTGCTGAGATCCTTGCGTTCATACATACGGACAGACAGACGGACGGAAGGACGGACGGACAGACGGACAGACGGACAGACAGACGGACATGGCCAAATCGAAATCTCTTTAAACAAAAAAGTTTTCATACAAAACATATTTGTCGATCGATCATTCCTATGGCAGCTATATGTTATAGTGGTCCGATCCGGCCGGTTTTGACATATGTACTGCCTGCAGCAAAAAGAAGGGTCTGTGCCAAGTTTTATTACGATAGCTTTAAAACTGAGAGACTAGTTCGCATAAAAACAGACGGACTGACGGACAGAAGAACATCGCTATATCGACTCGGGTATTCATGCTGATTCAGAATATATATACTTTGTTGTTATACCCTGCTTGGGTATAATAATATGAATTTAATTTTTAAATAAAATCAGTTTGATATTTTTAAAGATCAATTTAATCTTTAAATAATATCAGTTTAATCATTAAATAATATCAATTATAATATATAATATTTTGAAAGATCCAGTGGCATAGATAGGGGGGGGACTAAGGGGATCAATCCCCCCATTGAGTTTCTGGAAAAAGATTACGTCCACATAATCTTAAAATTTGAGTTTTTGCGCTGAAATCATAAGAGATTGAATCTGACTCGATGTGTTTTAAATTATCAAACAGTATAAGATTTTCAGGAATTTTTTCAATTTTCCTTGGTTGAATGGAGAGCCGCAGACTCCAAATATCGAAATAATGCCATGAAATTCGAATTTATGATAAGCTTGCAAGTCATTAATCTTACTTACGCCTTTAGCTGCCGATGAGTCGCGAATTCCAAAAAGCTAATTTAGACTTAACTCAAGCTTGGATATCTCGATATCAAATAAAATATGGATAAGGTTAAAAAGGCACACAAACGCATATAAAACAATATATCTCGACACTTCATAAATTGACTGTATACACCAATAGGTGTACCAAGTTTGGTTGCTCTAGCTCAAGATAAGGCAAAAAAATTGCGTTCATACGGACAGACGGACATTTCGCAAACCCAATATACTATTTTCACTTCGGGAACATAGTATAAAAAACAACAAATTCATGAAATCATCCGCAACAGAACCGCTCGCCACAAAGTTCGCTGTCGTACTGAAAAACAAGTAAGAACGTTGCACTCGGACGCACCCGACTGCAGAATACTATGTTCCCAGACCTATATAATTTGGTTATTTATGTGTTCAGAAAGAGACGCGAAAAAAACTGCACAGGTGTGGGAGATATAGATTGCAGATTTGTCCAGGGGGTCAACATTAGTATGTATGCCAAATTTGGTGACTCTACCTGTACAGGTGTGGGAGATATAGATTTTCTTCTTTGCGGGGGAGGGGTGGGGGTCAAAATTTCGACACTTCATAAATTGACCAACATGTGTACCAAGTTTGGTTGCTCTAGCTCAAAGATAAAGGCAAAAAAATTGCGTTCATACGGACAGACGGACATTTCGCAAACCCAATATACTATTTTCCCTTCGGGAACATAGTATAAAATTGGTTAGTCGAGCACCCTACATTATACGCCCGGTAATTGACATTAAAACCAAGTATTTCACATGTCTCCGTTAATACATAAATTTTGCTTGAATGAGTTATAAGTATTTTTACAATTTTATGTAACGCCATTCCATTTGATTCATCTATAAGAAAATAATTTTGCTTATAGGTAAGACCTCTAAATTCTAAGCCTATAATATTTACTCCCTGTACCCATTTTATGTGTAACAAGTAAGAATGCTATAGTCGAGTATACCCGACTACGAAACTCCCTATACCTAGGTCAAAAATTTCCGATCGTATCTTCGTTAACTTACACATACATACACAGATACGCACACGCACGAGCCACTGCGCAAGCCAGGCATTTTAAGTTGTGACTGTGCTTTTTCTTCCCCTTGCTGCAGCACTGAATCTTCTTTCGTGAATAACTTAGGTGTTTATTATCCGATCGACTTGAAATTTGGACAGTAGATTAAGAGGGACTAAAGTATTGGTCATGCCAAATCTTAAAGCTATATCTTGAAAATTGTAACTGTAAAACGGTTTTTATCGAATAGCGGGGAACGTGGGGAGATATCTCAAATCTAAAATAAACTTGACCTGCTTCCGCTATACACGAACCTACATTCCAAATTTGGTGTCTCTAGCTCTTATAGTTGCTGAGATCCTTGCGTTCATACATACGGACGGACAGACGGACAGACAGACGGACATGGCCAAATCAAAATCTCTTTTGATACTGCTCTAACTCAACCTGTTTCAGTTACACAATTAAGGCAGTTCATAGGACTGGCATCTTATTTTAGGCAGTTCGTGCCACGATTTTCTGAGCAATTGAAGCCATTGTATAAATTAACTTCCAACAAGTAAGAATGCTATGGTCGAGTATACTCGACTACTAAACTCCCTGTACCCAGGTCTAAAACATCCAATCACATCTACGTCCACTTACACATACACACACACATACAAAAACGCTGTAAGGAGGTTTTCCAGGCGGGGCACAGATCTCAGTCTGTATGGGTCCAGCACTTACAGGAAAATTTGTAAGACGTGCTAGGACGCGTAGCAGCGAACATCACTAGCAGAAACTGGGCATCTCTGATAGCAGCGAGCATCACTGATAGAGAAGCAATAACAACAGCTCGCTGCCTACGTGACCGCAAAAGGAATAGGCGAGGATTAGCGGTAAAAGCCGAGAGAGTGAGTTCAAGAGCGCGTGCGTAAATGCGGCGGCTGATAAGCAGCGAATTGCCGAATTGCGCAGGTCAGGGCAATGATCGAAATGACCTAATTAGTCAACGACGGGAGCTTAAGTGTGAACGACGTGTGCGCGTAATACAACGCGATCAAAGTTTTTTTTGCAGCGGAGCAAACGCATCTACGCGATAAAAACCACATACACCCACGCCACAAGAGGACCAGGGAAGCAGCGAAGTGCGGTATAGGCAAATCTTGTACAGTTACCACCTAAGTTAATTAAAGTGAATAAACAGCACCTATTCTGGATAAAAGCGAAGTCAACCCGCTTATCGTTTCTTTAGTGTGAGAAGGAGGCTGTTACTATCAACTAATTTCCTGTTAGTGATATTTGCTTATTTTCTGTGTTGTCAATGTTGGCTGTTTTCAAGCCTACACCGCATGCGTCGTCAGTGATATTTTGTGTTGTCAGTGTTGGCTGTTTTCAAGCCTACATCGAGTGCGTCGTCAGAGTCAGTCTGTGCTGTCAGTGTTGGCTGTTTTAAGCCTCCACCGAGCGCGTCGTCAGGGCTAGGTTGTGCTGTCAGTGTTGGCTGTTTTAAGCCTCCACCGAGCACGTGTGTACACAGAGTGTACACGGTCAGTGTTGGCTGTACTAAGCCCTACCGAGCGTGTTGTTGAGACAGGTCGAGGGTCTGTTGTGTTTGTACTGTCAGTGTTGGCTGTTGCTTTAAGCCTTCCCCGAGCATACTGACAGAGCCGTGCAGCGGGCATATTTGCATAGCCTGGGTTATTTCTTCCTACTAGTTATAGCATTAGCGACCCTAATTGTCATCTTTACTAGGGTCCGCGATTTCTAACGTCAGTCAGTCCCAGCACTACTATAAATTTTGTTGTAAGTGGCCTTGGCCAGACTGAGTTATACCCCAGCCTGAGATACTTCCTTACAAATGGCGCCCGAGCAGGTACTGCTTATTGGCAAATTTTAATAGTGGAAACTAACATCTTTCAAGGCTTAAAACCCCATCAGTCAAAAATATAACTGAGTAGAGAGAAAATAGGGCAGAAAGACAAGAAGTACAGTCATTAACAAAGTAGTCAACGTTGGAGTCGAAAGCCTAGTATTTTTCGTTCCTCTTTGCACTAGCCGCACACTGAGACACCTAGCTGCAAGCATTTATGCCAACGTAGGGCTGCTTAAATTTTGGTCTTTTTTCTTGTCGAGCAAATGAGGGGACACGAAGCCAGACACGTATAGGCTAGTGTTGCTCATCGTTGCCGACTGACAAAACAGGATCGTCGTTGACGAACGCATCGACTTTAATCATCGAGTCATCAAGAATATTCAACGAAAGAGTCGGAATCATGGGTCTACAGTGGCGAAAGAACGAGTTACAGGACATTCTCAAGGAGTTTTCTCTCGACGTAGGAGGTACTGTGGAGGAATTACGAAGTCGCCTCTCCACGTTCGCTAGTCAGCAAGACACAGCGAAACCAATTGGCCTACGACTAGCGGAGTTGGAGGCACTTTACGGGAATGCACCGACACCGGATCCTAAAGCGACGGGACTCCGCTCACGGAACGTGTCACCAGCGTCGGGGGAGAGCAGACAGGAACACCGCAACGTTCCGGCGGAGCCAGCGGCAGCTTCACAACAACTAAGGGTGCCAGGCAACACGATGCCTGAACCACAACTACAAGTTCCACCATACGACCCGTACGCAATGCAGGGCGGGAGAACTACAAGCAGGCGACCATACCCATATTGGTTCTGCCCACTATTTTGGATGACGTCATCTTGGGGATGGACTTCCTCTGCGGAGTGGGAGCTATCCTACAGTGTGGCCAAGCGCAACTCCGGCTAAAACCAACATGCGGTCGTGGCACCCCTACAGTCATCACCCCACGGGTAAACACCATGACACCCGCTAATACACAACGAAACACGAGGTCAACAACAACAGAAGAAACCCCCAGCATGAGTAATCATCTCAACGACGACGACAAAGACAACTCAGTCTTACCGCCAACCGTAGCGTCAGCCATGCGTGCCAACCCCTTTCGTCGACACAGTGCCATGCAGCACGGTAGTAACAACTGCTTGACGGCACCACCAGGCCCAGAGGAAACAACCACGGTGCCAGCCAGGAGAAACATCGATGCGACGTTAGCCAGTGTGGGAGACAACCCCGCCATATCCCCACTGTCAGAGGCAGAAGAGGCAGCGGTAAAACTATTCCTGGGGGAGGAGCTACAACTGTTCGAGGGACTCAAGGGCATTTCATCCATCGCAGAACATACCATCGTTATGAGAGACGACCGCCCCATAAAGCAACGATACTACCCGCAAAACCCAGCGATGCAACGGATCATCGACGACCAGGTGGATGAATTGTTACGGGATGATCGCATCGAGCCATCACGCAGCCCCCATAGCGCTCCTATAGTACTCGTGGGTAAGAAGACGGGCGATATCCGAATGTGCGTCGACTACAGGCAGTTAAACGCCCGATCTATTCCGGATGCTTACCCTTTACCTCGTATAAATCACATCCTAGAGAAGCTTCGGAACGCAAAGTACATTTCAACGTTGGATCTTAAGAGCGGATACTGGCAAATACCCATGGCAGTGGCGAGCAGAGAGTATACAGCGTTCACCGTACCAGGACGAGGGTTATATCATTGGAAAGTCATGCCGTTCGGATTACATTCGGCACCAGCGACTTTTCAACGGGCGTTAGATGGAGTAATTGGTCCGGAGATGGAACCCCAAGCATTCGCCTACTTAGACGACATCGTCGTCGTGGGAGGCTCACTGGAAGAGCATGTCGAGAACCTGCGAGAAGTGCAAGTTTTTCCAACGTAGCCTTGTATACTTAGGCCATGTGATAAGCGCGACTGGAATTCACACTGACCCGGAGAAGATTGCCGCTATCCGGGAACTTAAACCACCGACCACCGCCAAAGAACTTCGCCGCTGCTTAGGAATTGCTTCGTGGTACAGACGCTTTGTACCGAACTTCGCCAACATCGTCCAACCCATGTCCACTCTACTGAAGAAGAGTCGTAAATGGGAGTGGACTGCGGTACAACAACAGGCTTTCGAGGAACTACAAACACGACTCACAGAGGCCCCCGTGTTGGCATGTCCAGATTTTAATGAGAAGTTCTCATTACAAACTGACGCCAGCGATTATGGACTGGGAGCCGTGTTAACGCAGCAGATACAAGGAAAAGAATGCGTCATCGCCTATGCCAGCCGACGTCTCACTACAGCAGAGGAGAATTATTCCACAACAGAAAAAGAATGTTTAGCCATTATCTGGGCTATCCGCAAACTTCGATGTTACCTGGAGGGCTACAGGTTCGAGGTTATCACGGACCACTTAGCTCTGAAGTGGCTTAACAGCATCGAGAACCCCACCGGACGGATCGCACGCTGGGCGTTGGAGCTCCAACAATATCAATTTGACGGTCACTATCGACGCGGGAACCAAAATATCATCGCCGACGCGTTGTGCCGCCAACCACTGGAACGTCTACAGCAGACGGTACAGGATCAAACACAATGCACCTGGATACAGAAGATGCTGAAACGAGTCGACATGGAACCAGGAAAGTATCCAGATTATGTCCGTGAAAACGACCAACTGTATCGACGATTTGGGCAACGCCCCGAAGAAGAAGACTACATCCCATGGAAACTCTGTGTCCCGAAAGAACACCGTCCACGGGTCCTCAAGGAGTGCCACGACCAACCAGCAGCCGGACACTTAGGAATGCGGAAAATTTAAAATCGGGTAGCTCAACGATACTACTGGCCGGGCTTCTTTCGCGACGTGGCCAGGTACGTCAGCCAGTGCAGCAGTTGTCAGAAACTCTAGGTGTTAGCTCAAACCACCTGGTAGAATGTGCACACGGCAAGTGCAAGAACCGTTCGACGTCCTCTGCGCCGACTTTGTGGGTCCACTGCCCCGATCTAAACGAGGCAACACGGTCCTTTTGATATTTTTCGACCTATTCAGCAAATGGGTGAAGTTAGTACCTCTACGAAGAGCGACCACCGCACACCTCGAACGATCATATCGAGAAAGAATACTAGCTCGATTTGGAGTACCTCGAACGTTCGTCTGCGACAATTCGACAATACAGAATCCTACAGAACGCGCAAACCGATCGATCAAGACGATGCTTGCCCAATATCTGGATGTCAGACACAACATGTAGGATAAGCTCCTCCCCGAAATAGCTTTGGCCATCAACAGCAGCATTTCAGACACGCCTCAGTTCAGTCTGATGTTTCTGGTGCAAGGAAGGGAACCTCGCCTTCCCCGAGCGCTCTACGAAGAAGACACCGGCGAACTTGCACAGGAACGGCGAAACATCTTTAAAGTCGTCACTGAGAATGCACAACGGGCAACAGAGGACCAAAGTCACCACTACTTACTTACAAACTTACGACGACGCGAGTGGAGGCCGAGAATTGGGGACTTGGTATTAGTGCGTACCCACCACTTATCAAAAGCCATGGAAGGCTTCGCAGCTAAGTTAGCCCCACGCTATCAAGGGCCATACAAGGTGATGAAATTTACATCCCCAAATATCGTCCGCCTGCAGGATCAAGAGAACCGAAAACGACGAACGGCAGGTATAGCCGACCTGAAGGCGTTTTACACGAAGGGCAGCGAGGATGACTCAGCGATGATCGAGGACAACGAGGATTAACAATTTGGTATCTAAGAAAACTAACCCCTTATAACTTATAAGATTACGTATATATAATTGTAAACCGCACATCAGAATCAGGTTAGGTAGGGTCATCATAACGATTTTTATAATCATTTACACTCATAGTCATGTCACGAACCGACCCACGGACAACGGGGAGGGCAGTCACAGCCACCCGGGACGGCCTACTGGTCGCGGTAACGCAGCCATCGCCAGGATCCCCACCTCTCACCATCCCGGAATCGCTCCCAGATGTCCTGGACTTGGGCCTGGAGGCGGCTGGACGAAGCCCACCAGGGTGGGGACATCTCAGCCCAACCACCCTAGAGGCACTGCAGGGCCCGGAGGTGAGCCCACCGCACCCACGAAGACGGTTCCCGAGGCTGGTACACCGCACGGTGACCCCCTACGACCGCACCGATCGCCCGAACCACTAGAGGGCTACGCTTGCTTCGCGGCTCCGGCTCTCGACAACGCGATCACGGTAGAGGCGGCCATGCGACAGATCATGGGCAACAACCGTACGGAGGTGATCGAGATTCCTAGCGACAGCAGCAGCGACGAATTTGAGGTCCTGCCCAGTAGCCCGGGCATTTTATCGACGATGACCCGCCGCCAGCGTACGGATCCTGGGATATGTCGGAGTCGCCGCCACCCAGCTACGACGTGCTGTACGGGTGTACCTCCCAGCGGGAGTTGGCGACAGAGCTGGAGTCGGCAGGAACACCGATAGAGGTAACTTCGGAGGAGAACCCCGTGAGCCATCCCACCCACGAGCACACCTCGCTCAAGCGTCCCGCTGCGACAGCCCAATATTCGGACGTGAGCTCGGATGAGGGCGAGACGGCACCACCGGCACCTCGCACAAGGGAACTGACCCCGTTAGACCTGCAGCCGAGTACCTCCGCCGCAGCCAGAGCCCGACAACAGGCCCACGAGGTTGCAACGGCAAGCCTGGCGACATCCACGGCCGTCCTGGCATTGGTGCGTGAGGTAGGCGAGACGGAAGGAGCCTGGGTCGTCTCACCCGAGCACTGGAAAGTGCGCACTGTGGACCGTCTCCTGTCAGAGGAGCTCATCCGCAAATTAGAGCGACGGCTCGCCAACAGCGTCGGACGGGGTGTTAGGATCCTGGAGACAGCAGCCGGGAAGGAATTTCGGGTCAAAATAACACCCCGAGGCAACATGACTGTCGCACTTCGTCCGGTGAAGTAAGGGGGGGGGGGGGGGTGTGACGCCGCATAGGACGCCACAATATATAGACACTTGTTAGATTTAAGATAGTTATAAGGCTCAAGGAGAGCATAATTATAATTTTTTACCCATGAAGGGAAGACAACAAATGCCGGGTATTATTATTAACGCGTAGCAGCGAACATCACTAGCAGAAACTGGGCATCTCTGATAGCAGCGAGCATCACTGATAGAGAAGCAATAACAACAGCTCGCTGCCTACGTGACCGCAAAAGGAATAGGCGAGAATTAGCGGTAAAAGCCGAGAGAGTGAGTTCAAGAGCGCGTGCGTAAATGTGGCGGCTGATAAGCAGCGAATTGCCGAATTGCGCAGGTCAGGGCAATGATCGAAATGACCTAATTAGTCAACGACGGGAGCTTAAGTGTGAACGACGTGTGCGCGTAATACAACGCGATCAAAGTTTTTTTTGCAGCGGAGCAAACGCATCTACGCGATAAAAACCACATACACCCACGCCACAAGAAGACCAGCAAAAACGGTAAGCGAGCCAACGGCATTATTTGTGTAGAAGCTAGGGAAGCAGCGAAGTGCGGTATAGGCAAATCTTGTACAGTTACCACCTAAGTTAATTAAAGTGAATAAACAGCACCTATTCTGGATAAAAGCGAAGTCAACCCGCTTATCGTTTCTTTAGTGTGAGAAGGAGGCTGTTACTATCAACTAATTTCCTGTTAGTGATATTTGCTTATTTTCTGTGTTGTCAATGTTGGCTGTTTTCAAGCCTATACGCCGTCGTCAGTGATATTTTGTGTTATCAGTGTTGGCTGTTTTCAAGCGTCGTTTTCGAGTGCGTCGTCAGAGTCAGTCTGTGCTGTCAGTGTTGGCTGTTTTAAGCCTCCACCGAGCGCGTCGTCAGGGCTAGGTTGTGCTATCAGTGTTGGCTGTTTTAAGCCTCCACCGAGCACGTCGTCAGGGCTAGGTTGTGCTGTCAGTGTTGGCTGTTTTAGGCCTCCACCGAGCGCGTCGTCAGGGCTAGGTTGTGCTGTCAGTGTTGGCTGTTCTTAAGCCTCCACCGAGCGCGTCGTCAGAGTCAGTCTGTGCTGTCAGTGTTGGTTGTTTTAAGCCTCCACCGAGCGCGTCGTCAGGGCTAGGTTGTGTTGGCAAGGTTGGCTGTTTTCATGCCTACATCGAGTGCGTCATCAGGGCTGGTTATTCAGGGTTAGCAGAGTGTACACGGTCAGTGTTGGCTGTACTAAGCCCTACCGAGCGTGTTGTTGAGACAGGTCGAGGGTCTGTTGTGTTTGTACTGTCAGTGTTGGCTGTTGCTTTAAGCCTTCCCCGAGCATACTGACAGAGCCGTGCAGCGGGCATATTTGCATAGCCTGGGTTATTTCTTCCTACTAGTTATAGCATTAGCGACCCTAATTGTCATCTTTACTAGGGTCCGCGATTTCTAACGTCAGTCAGTCCCAGCACTACTATAAATTTTGTTGTAAGTGGCCTTGGCCAGACTGAGTTATACCCCAGCCTGAGATACTTCCTTACAAATGGCGCCCGAGCAGGTACTGCTTATTGGCAAATTTTAATAGTGGAAACTAACATCTTTCATGGATTAAAACCCCATCAGTGAAAAATATAACTGAGTAGAGAGAAAATAGGGCAGAAAGACAAGAAGTACAGTCATTAACAAAGTAGTCAACGTTGGAGTCGAAA
This sequence comes from Hirtodrosophila confusa, assembly GCA_035043065.1. Lineage (NCBI taxonomy): Eukaryota > Metazoa > Arthropoda > Insecta > Diptera > Drosophilidae > Hirtodrosophila > Hirtodrosophila confusa. The sequence goes on along the minus strand of JAWNNI010000007.1, from coordinate 954,197 downwards.
GCCTAGTATTTTTCGTTCCTCTTTGCACTAGCCGCACACTGAGACACCTAGCTGCAAGCATTTATGCCAACGTAGGGCTGCTTAAATTTTGGTCTTTTTTCTTGTCGAGCAAATGAGGGGACACGAAGCCAGACACGTATAGGCTAGTGTTGCTCATCGTTGCCGACTGACAAAACAGGATCGTCGTTGACGAACGCATCGACTTTAATCATCGAGTCATCAAGAATATTCAACGAAAGAGTCGGAATCATGGGTCTACAGTGGATAAGCTACCGGCGAAAGAACGAGTTACAGGACATTCTCAAGGAGTTTTCTCTCGACGTAGGAGGTACTGTGGAGGAATTACGAAGTCGCCTCTCCACGTTCGCTAGTCAGCAAGACACAGCGAAACCAATTGGCCTACGACTAGCGGAGTTGGAGGCACTTTACGGGAATGCACCGACACCGGATCCTAAAGCGACGGGACTCCGCTCACGGAACGTGTCACCAGCGTCGGGGGAGAGCAGACAGGAACACCGCAACGTTCCGGCGGAGCCAGCGGCAGCTTCACAACAACTAAGGGTGCCAGGCAACACGATGCCTGAACCACAACTACAAGTTCCACCATACGACCCGTACGCAATGCAGGGCGGGAGAACTACAAGCAGGCGACCATACCCATATTGGTTCTGCCCACTATTTTGGATGACGTCATCTTGGGGATGGACTTCCTCTGCGGAGTGGGAGCTATCCTACAGTGTGGCCAAGCGCAACTCCGGCTAAAACCAACATGCGGTCGTGGCACCCCTACAGTCATCACCCCACGGGTAAACACCATGACACCCGCTAATACACAACGAAACACGAGGTCAACAACAACAGAAGAAACCCCCAGCATGAGTAATCATCTCAACGACGACGACAAAGACAACTCAGTCTTACCGCCAACCGTAGCGTCAGCCATGCGTGCCAACCCCTTTCGTCGACACAGTGCCATGCAGCACGGTAGTAACAACTGCTTGACGGCACTACCAGGCCCAGAGGAAACAACCACGGTGCCAACCAGGAGAAACATCGATGCGACGTTAGCCAGTGTGGGAGACAACCCCGCCATATCCCCACTGTCAGAGGCAGAAGAGGCAGCGGTAAAACTATTCCTGGGGGAGGAGCTACAACTGTTCGAGGGACTCAAGGGCATTTCATCCATCGCAGAACATACCATCGTTATGAGAGACGACCGCCCCATAAAGCAACGATACTACCCGCAAAACCCAGCGATGCAACGGATCATCGACGACCAGGTGGATGAATTGTTACGGGATGATCGCATCGAGCCATCACGCAGCCCCCATAGCGCTCCTATAGTACTCGTGGGTAAGAAGACGGGCGATATCCGAATGTGCGTCGACTACAGGCAGTTAAACGCCCGATCTATTCCGGATGCTTACCCTTTACCTCGTATAAATCACATCCTAGAGAAGCTTCGGAACGCAAAGTACATTTCAACGTTGGATCTTAAGAGCGGATACTGGCAAATACCCATGGCAGTGGCGAGCAGAGAGTATACAGCGTTCACCGTACCAGGACGAGGGTTATATCATTGGAAAGTCATGCCGTTCGGATTACATTCGGCACCAGCGACTTTTCAACGGGCGTTAGATGGAGTAATTGGTCCGGAGATGGAACCCCAAGCATTCGCCTACTTAGACGACATCGTCGTCGTGGGAGGCTCACTTGAAGAGCATGTCGAGAACCTGCGAGAAGTGCAAGTTTTTCCAACGTAGCCTTGTATACTTAGGCCATGTGATAAGCGCGACTGGAATTCACACTGACCCGGAGAAGATTGCCGCTATCCGGGAACTTAAACCACCGACCACCGCCAAAGAACTTCGCCGCTGCTTAGGAATTGCTTCGTGGTACAGACGCTTTGTACCGAACTTCGCCAACATCGTCCAACCCATGTCCACTCTACTGAAGAAGAGTCGTAAATGGGAGTGGACTGCGGTACAACAACAGGCTTTCGAGGAACTACAAACACGACTCACAGAGCCCCCGTGTTGGCATGTCCAGATTTTAATGAGAAGTTCTCATTACAAACTGACGCCAGCGATTATGGACTGGGAGCCGTGTTAACGCAGCAGATACAAGGAAAAGAACGCGTCATCGCCTATGCCAGCCGACGTCTCACTACAGCAGAGGAGAATTATTCCACAACAGAAAAAGAATGTTTAGCCATTATCTGGGCTATCCGCAAACTTCGATGTTACCTGGAGGGCTACAGGTTCGAGGTTATCACGGACCACTGTAACGAATCAAATGTCCTGCCGGGCTTAACTCGGTCGGTCAGGATCCGTATCAACAAATTTGTATTTGGACACTTGCGATAAATAACGACTCTAGATTTCGATGATAATTATGTTTATTTGCTGACCATATTCTAGGTGTAAGTTTAGTTTTAGTGTGTGATTCCTGTGGTGGCCGCCGAGAGTATCCTGGTGATGCACCGACTCGCCGTTCAGCGTCGCCTGTTCGCTAAGAACCACCCACTCGCTTTTGGCTCGTGGGATAATTCCGCGTAGCAAAGCTCTGCCTAGTTGCAAGTGGCCGCGCACCCGAATAGCTGGCTTGGTAGTGGTGGTGGGATCCGGTGGGGATCCTTGCTGGAACTGGTGGGACCCGGTAGGGATCCTTGCTGGAACTGGTGGGATCCGGTAGGGATCCTTGCTGGAACTGGTGGGATCCGGTGGGGATCCTTGCTGGAACTGGTGGGATCCGGTGGGGATCCTTGCTGGAACTGGTGGGACCCGGTGGGGATCCTTGCTGGAACTGGTGGGACCCGGTGGGGGTCCTTGCTGGAACTGGTGGGACCCGGTGGGGGTCCTTGCTGGGACCGGCGCTGCTCTCCTGTTACGCCAGGATTTGTCAGGGCTCTCCTGCTATTCGCGAGGATTTATCCCGTGACTCTCCTACTACACAAGGATTTGCATACGACCCGACTGCACAGTGACTCGCTGTGTTCTCCTGTTACGCAAGGACTCGTCAGTGTTCTCCTGCTCTTCGCAAGGATTGACCACTTGACTCTCCTGCTACACAAGGATTGGTCACGGCGTGCCACGATCCGCAGTGCTTCTCCTGTTACGCGAGGACTTGTCAGTGTTCTCCTGCTATTCGCAAGGATTTACCACTTGACTCTCCTGCTACACAAGGATTGGTCACGGTGTGCCACGACTCGCAGTGCTTCTCCTGTTACGCGAGGACTTGTCAGTGTTTTCCTGCTATCCGCAAGGATTTATCACTTGACTCTCCTGCTACACAAGGATTATTGCACAGGACTCGGTTGGTTGGCTGATGTATCCTTGCGCGGGACAAGAATACTTGGCGTGGTTTGTAAGTTGCTGCGACGTTGAATTTTGCTGTTGACTCCGTTGACTTGTTTTCTGTCTGCCTCCCTCGTGCGTGCTACTGTGCCCTTTTATATGTTTATCAACTGTCGTTAACTGTACTTTTGTCATCGCAAACGTACTCAGGCACCGTTTCTGGCTCTTCTATAACGGCACTAAGTCCCGTTGTGGGTTGTCAGCGCTTGCTGTGCGACGGCGCTGTTGCTGCCTATTTCGCGCAATGAGAGAGCGCATGTGTAAGTGGCCGTGAGAGTCTACTCACCGATGCCCAGAGGCTTAGTTGAAAGGGGTCGTTTAGTAATGTTGTGGGGAGCCGGCTAAAGCTCCTCACACTCTCCTCTTCCGTCGGGAGCGATGTGTTTTCCCTACCTTTTTTCCTTGTTTGTGTGAAATTTCCCCGCTACCCTTAAGACTACATAAGAGGCAGCGGTAAAACTTTTCCTGGGGGAGGAGCTACAACTGTTCGAGGGACTCAAGGGCATTTCATCCATCGCAGAACATACCATCGTTATGAGAGACGACCGCCCCATAAAGCAACGATACTACCCGCAAAACCCAGCGATGCAACGGATCATCGACGACCAGGTGGATGAATTGTTACGGGATGATCGCATCGAGCCATCACGCAGCCCCCATAGCGCTCCTATAGTACTCGTGGGTAAGAAGACGGGCGATATCCGAATGTGCGTCGACTACAGGCAGTTAAACGCCCGATCTATTCCGGATGCTTACCCTTTACCTCGTATAAATCACATCCTAGAGAAGCTTCGGAACGCAAAGTACATTTCAACGTTGGATCTTAAGAGCGGATACTGGCAAATACCCATGGCAGTGGCGAGCAGAGAGTATACAGCGTTCACCGTACCAGGACGAGGGTTATATCATTGGAAAGTCATGCCGTTCGGATTACATTCGGCACCAGCGACTTTTCAACGGGCGTTAGATGGAGTAATTGGTCCGGAGATGGAACCCCAAGCATTCGCCTACTTAGACGACATCGTCGTCGTGGGAGGCTCACTGGAAGAGCATGTCGAGAACCTGCGAGAAGTGCAAGTTTTTCCAACGTAGCCTTGTATACTTAGGCCATGTGATAAGCGCGACTGGAATTCACACTGACCCGGAGAAGATTGCCGCTATCCGGGAACTTAAACCACCGACCACCGCCAAAGAACTTCGCCGCTGCTTAGGAATTGCTTCGTGGTACAGACGCTTTGTACCGAACTTCGCCAACATCGTCCAACCCATGTCCACTCTACTGAAGAAGAGTCGTAAATGGGAGTGGACTGCGGTACAACAACAGGCTTTCGAGGAACTACAAACACGACTCACAGAGCCCCCGTGTTGGCATGTCCAGATTTTAATGAGAAGTTCTCATTACAAACTGACGCCAGCGATTATGGACTGGGAGCCGTGTTAACGCAGCAGATACAAGGAAAAGAACGCGTCATCGCCTATGCCAGCCGACGTCTCACTACAGCAGAGGAGAATTATTCCACAACAGAAAAAGAATGTTTAGCCATTATCTGGGCTATCCGCAAACTTCGATGTTACCTGGAGGGCTACAGGTTCGAGGTTATCACGGACCACTGTAACGAATCAAATGTCCTGCCGGGCTTAACTCGGTCGGTCAGGATCCGTATCAACAAATTTGTATTTGGACACTTGCGATAAATAACGACTCTAGATTTCGATGATAATTATGTTTATTTGCTGACCATATTCTAGGTGTAAGTTTAGTTTTAGTGTGTGATTCCTGTGGTGGCCGCCGAGAGTATCCTGGTGATGCACCGACTCGCCGTTCAGCGTCGCCTGTTCGCTAAGAACCACCCACTCGCTTTTGGCTCGTGGGATAATTCCGCGTAGCAAAGCTCTGCCTAGTTGCAAGTGGCCGCGCACCCGAATAGCTGGCTTGGTAGTGGTGGTGGGATCCGGTGGGGATCCTTGCTGGAACTGGTGGGACCCGGTAGGGATCCTTGCTGGAACTGGTGGGATCCGGTAGGGATCCTTGCTGGAACTGGTGGGATCCGGTGGGGATCCTTGCTGGAACTGGTGGGATCCGGTGGGGATCCTTGCTGGAACTGGTGGGACCCGGTGGGGATCCTTGCTGGAACTGGTGGGACCCGGTGGGGGTCCTTGCTGGAACTGGTGGGACCCGGTGGGGGTCCTTGCTGGGACCGGCGCTGCTCTCCTGTTACGCCAGGATTTGTCAGGGCTCTCCTGCTATTCGCGAGGATTTATCCCGTGACTCTCCTACTACACAAGGATTTGCATACGACCCGACTGCACAGTGACTCGCTGTGTTCTCCTGTTACGCAAGGACTCGTCAGTGTTCTCCTGCTCTTCGCAAGGATTGACCACTTGACTCTCCTGCTACACAAGGATTGGTCACGGCGTGCCACGATCCGCAGTGCTTCTCCTGTTACGCGAGGACTTGTCAGTGTTCTCCTGCTATTCGCAAGGATTTACCACTTGACTCTCCTGCTACACAAGGATTGGTCACGGTGTGCCACGACTCGCAGTGCTTCTCCTGTTACGCGAGGACTTGTCAGTGTTTTCCTGCTATCCGCAAGGATTTATCACTTGACTCTCCTGCTACACAAGGATTATTGCACAGGACTCGGTTGGTTGGCTGATGTATCCTTGCGCGGGACAAGAATACTTGGCGTGGTTTGTAAGTTGCTGCGACGTTGAATTTTGCTGTTGACTCCGTTGACTTGTTTTCTGTCTGCCTCCCTCGTGCGTGCTACTGTGCCCTTTTATATGTTTATCAACTGTCGTTAACTGTACTTTTGTCATCGCAAACGTACTCAGGCACCGTTTCTGGCTCTTCTATAACGGCACTAAGTCCCGTTGTGGGTTGTCAGCGCTTGCTGTGCGACGGCGCTGTTGCTGCCTATTTCGCGCAATGAGAGAGCGCATGTGTAAGTGGCCGTGAGAGTCTACTCACCGATGCCCAGAGGCTTAGTTGAAAGGGGTCGTTTAGTAATGTTGTGGGGAGCCGGCTAAAGCTCCTCACACTCTCCTCTTCCGTCGGGAGCGATGTGTTTTCCCTACCTTTTTTCCTTGTTTGTGTGAAATTTCCCCGCTACCCTTAAGACTACATAACTATATTTTTTTTTCCTTTTATTTCAGTTATAATTTTTTTTTTGTATGGTGTTTTGTTTTGCCAAACTTTTTTTTTTGTTTTTTTTTATATTTTTTTTTTTATTTTATATATTTTTTTTTCTTTGTTTTATTATTTATTGTTGTGCGAACACGCGGTGTTGGCCTTTGGATGACCGGATGCGGTACCGCGTAGTGCCGACCCACATTAACCGGGCGGTTCGCCAATCCCGGTTAATTCTTCGGGGCCCACCTCCCTCCATCGATGGTCCACTCCTGGGCCGGCCCATGAGGCCTGGCGGAACAGTGTCGGCCGCCGTTCTACCGCTCCCTGCTCCATGTTTGAGCGTTGGCGGTGCAATACCGGTCGGAACGTGGGTGGAGGGGGTGGAGGTGACTCCGGTGTGGGGGCACGTGGCCGGGGCGTCACTGGCCGGGGTGGTGTCGGGCTTCGGTCGTCTCGGGGGGGCGTTACGGCCGTCAGGGTCCTCGGCCGTGGCGTGATCGCCCGGGGGGCGTCGGCGACCTAGGCGTCTCTGGCGAAGCCGGCGTTGCAGGCGCGCTCTGTGGCGGCCCTGGCGGCGTTGTGCTCCGGATCGGCCGGTACTCGACCACCTGTACGTCCTGTCGTACTGGCCTCCCGTCCCGCATGACCGAGCGTTGCACGCGGTAGACGTGCCTGGTAAGGGGTGGCTCCGGGGCCTCGGACTCCGACTCCGACGATATGACTTATGGCTTATATAGCTGTTGCGCCTGCGCTCTTCAATTGCTGACATCTATCGGTTGCCTGTATTAGTTTGTCAGCAATTGGAAATGCATTGTGCCTTGCATATCAGGTGATTCTGCCGTTATCGTTTGCATGTTTCGCACCGTGGTCTCGATTCGATTTGGTGCCTTGCATTCCTTGTCGTATGCGAACTTGATGGAGCTCGTGCCTTGTTAGATGTATAATTTTGTTTATTTGTTTATATTGTTGTTGTTCTAAGTATTGTGGTTATTATTTTGCTTTATTGTTATTATTATTATTATTATTATGATTATTATGATTATTAGTATTATTTTATTATTATTATTATTATTATTATTATTATTATTATTATTTTTATTATTATTATTATTATGGTTTTCGTTTGAATGCGGCGTGGCATTAAATTGTGTATGATTATGTAGTTATTTATATTTGTTGGATTTTGTGTGAGATTGCCCCACTGTTCACAATGTGTGATCCCGTTGTTCGTACGCAGAGGCTTAGTTAAGAATTATTTCCGAAGGGGTCTTTGGGGGGGTTTTTGCAGTACTTAATAAAAATTTCCAATTTTTAATGTAAATTAATTTTATTTACATTTTCCCCCCTTTAATAAGTTCGAAAAAAAAAATTTTATATATAAAAAAAAAATTTTCTCCCGCCCGTGTCCTACTCTTACTGCATTTTAGTTGGTTTTGTTTGCGTCGCATACAATTTTAAGTCCATGATGTGGGCCGTTCGTATTTTCTTGTCCGCCTGTCCTCGAAGCTGGCATATAACCGGCGAAACAAAGTTTATTATCTGATACGGCCCGCCGAATTTTGGAGCGAGCTTGGCTGCAAATCCCTCCGCGGCGTTGGAGAGATGGTGTTCTTTGCGCCATACCCGATCGCCTATTGTCGGTTTCCATGGCCGCCTCCGCAGGTTATAATGTCTTGCTTGGTCCTGGGCTGCCTTTTCCAAATTGCGACGTACTAGTTCGAAAATCTGTTTAAGTTTCCTCTCGTTATCTCTGGGCTTTGAGGTTGCTTGTCCTGTGCCTACAGCTTCCTTGTCGTATAGGGCCCTGGGTAGTCTGGGCTCGCGGCCTTGTGTGACAAATGCTGCGCTGTAGCCCGTTGACGCTGAGACGCTAGTGTTGAGCGCCAGTGTCAATTCGGGTAACACCTCATCTCAATTCCGCTGATTTTCCCCTGTGTATTGTGCAACCATAGTTTTAACGGTCCGGTTCATACGCTCGGTTGGATTTTCTTGAGGCGTATAGGGGGCCGTGTATTGGTGTCGTACTCCCATCTCTTCTAAGAACGTCTTGAACGCCTTACTTGTGAATTGCGCTCCATTATCTGTGATGAGTACTTTTGGTGCCCCGAACCTAGCCAGTATCCGTTCCCTGAACGCCTTTTGCAGGGCTGCCGTGTTCCGTGTATCGACCTCGGCAGGGGTCCCACAAAGTCTGCGCAGACCGTGGCCCATGGCTCCTCAGGGACTTGGGGAGCTTTTACCTGCGGCTTGAAGTTGGCTGGGTTTGTATCGCTGGCACGTCTCGCAGCACCGTACGTAGGCTCGTACATCTCGGTAGAACCCTGGCCAGTAGTATCGCGCGGCCACTCGTGCCATGGTTTTGCGTGTCCCCAAGTGTCCGGCTGTAACTGCGTCGTGGTTTTCATGTAGTATTCGTTGTCTCTGTCGTTTTGGTACGCAGAGCTTCCAGGCCGCCACGTCTTCGTCCCCTGCTCTCTGTGGGATGTGTCTATAGAGGTTTCCTGACTCTATAGTGTAGTCGGCGTATTTTTGGGGGTTATTTTGAGCTTTTGCCATTAGTTTCTCTATCCATTTGTCCCCCTCTTCTGCGTTTTTCCCTTGGCTCACCGCTCGGCCACATGTCTCCTCTGCTAGGGGTTGCCGGGACAGGGCGTCTGCTACCACGTTGAGTTTCCCCTTGCGATAAGTCACCTCGAAATCGTACTGTTGCAGCTCTAAAGCCCACCTCGCGACTCTGCCCGAAGGACTTTCGATGGAATTGAGCCATTTCAGTGCCATGTGGTCGGTGATGACAGTGAAATGGTATCCTTCCAAATATGGCCTCAGTTTCCTGATTGCCCATACAATTGCCAGACATTCCTTCTCCGTGGCCGAGTAGTTCTTCTCGGCTCCGTTTAGTGTACTGCTGGCGTATGAGATGACTTGTTCACCTTCCTTGGTCGTTTGGGTGAGGATTGCCCCGAGTCCGTAGTTGCTGGCATCTGTCTGCAGGATGAACTGGCTGTTGAAGTTCGGGCATGCTAGCACGGGTGCTTTCGTGAGTTTATCCTTCACGGTCTCAAATGCCTTTTGTTGTTCCTTATTCCATTCCCACTTGGTACCCTTTTTGAGCAGGGCGTTGAGTGGATGAACCGTCGTAGCAAAGTCGGGTACAAATCTTCTATACCATGATGCTACTCCCAGGTATTGACGCAGTTCTTTGGTATTAGTGGGGGGTTTTAGCTCGGCGATGGCAGCTACTTTGTCGGGGTCTGTGCGGATACCGTGTTCCGTCACCAGATAGCTCCTGCTTGAAGAAATCGCACTTGTCGATGTTGATCCTCAAGTTGGCCGCTCGAAGCCGTCGGAATACCTCCCGCAGGTTAATCATATGTTCTTCTCGTGTTTTCCCGATGACGATGATGTCGTCCAGGTAGGCGAACGCATGTGGCATCATTTCCGGGCCTATCACTCGGTCCAACGCTCGTTGAAATGTCGCCGGAGCAGAGTGAAGCCGCATCGGCAAACGGCATCACTTTCCACTGGAAAAGTCCTCTCCCAGGGACGGTGAACGCTGTTAATGGCCTGCTGGCCACTCCCATTGGAATCTGCCAGTATCCATCCTTCAGATCCAAGCTGGTAATGTAGTGGGCCTCCCTTAACTGATCTAAAATGTGGTGCACTCTTGGTAAGGGATACGCGTCTTTGACTGAACGGCTATTTAACTGGCGAAAGTCGACGCACAGTCTCCACTTTCCCGTCTTCTTCCTTACCATGACGATTGGCGCGCTGTGGGGACTGTTCGACGTTTCGATGCAGCCTCTTGCCAGTAGTTCGTCCGCTTGTTTATTAATCTCTTCTTGCATCTTGGGGTTCTTCGGGAAGTATCTTTGTTTGATGGGACGGTCGTCGTGCATCCCTATCTGGTGCTCTGTAATGGGTGATGTGCCTGACATTTTCCCAAAAGCAGCCAGTTCTTCTTGGAGGAATTGGTCGATAGCTGTGTCAGGGTGTAGTGGTTGTCTCTCCATCTCGCTGTTGCCTGTCTGTTCTGTAGCGGTTCTTTCGGGTTCCTGTGCTCTTGGTGGTTTTGTCATGGCAACTGCTACTGAGAGTCTTTCTTGTAACCTTCCACTATGCCTGTGGCGGGCTGGAATTATGACTCGGAGCCCGGCACACTCCAAAACGGTGCCCATGCCTGTGAGGAAATCCCATCCTAGCACTAACTCGTCGATGACCCCGGGTAGGATGAGGAGTGCCAGATCGATGTGTTGGTCTCCGAGCTTGATTTCGACCTCCAGCTGATCTGATACCCCGCTGCTTCGGCCATCTGCTCGCCGCACCTGCATGCGTGGTCTTCCGATGTCCTTGGTGGCCCAGTTCCATAGCCAGTTTTTCGCTGACAAAACTGCTTGTCGCCCCAGTATCTATGGTCGCTTTGTTATGGCCGGTCCCAATTTGTACTGTTGCCGACAGGTACGCCCCCTCATCCTGTAGGGCGCCTATTAATGCTGAGGGGCAGTTTCCCTGGGCATCCGCTCTCCCCTTGGTGGCGGATGCCGGCGCCCGTTTCCCGGTCGGCAACATTCAATCGTTCGGATGCCAATTCGACCACACATCCAGCAAAAAATGAGCTGGTCGTTTCGGCATTCGGGGGCCCAATGTCCCTCCTGGCCGCACCTCCGACAGGCCCGGGCGGGGTCCTGGATGTGAGTTCTGGCCTGTCCTGTTCGTGCTCTTGGGGCTGGTTGCGGTTCACTGCTGATGCGTTCGTGACACCGGCAGTTTTGAGTCCGGGGTTCCTCTTCGCATGCCATTAGCCTGGTTCGGTTCGGGTGTGCTTGTTGTCGCAGCCTGGCCCGATCCTGCTCTAGTTCTTCGAACTCCTCGGCCAGTTTTGTGAGTTCGGCCAGGCTAGAACTTTGGTACGGCCGTACGAATGCCCGTAGATCTGGGAGACTGTTATCGCATATTTGCCTCAACTCCCTCGGTCTATCATACTTCAGAGGCCTCATTAGGGTCTGCATCTCGACCATATATATTTTAAAGGGCTCATCTATGCCCTGTCTTCTCCGGGTTACTTCCTCCTGTAATCGTGTGAAATAGTCCCGTGGTAGGAAGAACTCCTGGAAGCTAGTCACAAAGGATGTCCATGACCGCCAATGTCGGTTATTGGCAACATACCATTTAAGGGCCATGCCTTGGAGGAGTTCGGGCATCGCTCGGGGAATCAGATCTAGGTTGAGTCCATATGTCTCTGCTGACCATTCAACCTGCTCCAGAAATTCTAGCGGCTTGGTCGTGCCGTCAAAACGGAAGCTCCACTCCCTCACCTGTTTTGCTACTCGTGGATACTCTTCAGTATGAGTCCTGTTTGGTGCTGTGGTCCTGTGCGGCGACTCGTTCCTGGGCATGTTCATGCTTCCCCATGGTGGAGGGCGTGTGTCTGACAGCCTTGCCGCTGTCTGCGTCTCTGGTATGTTCAGGCGCTCGATGAATTTGCTCGGGTCCTCAAATTCTTCCTCCTGTGTTGCGCTCTTTAGTGGTGACTGGCGAGTGTGAAGGCGTGCCAAGTCATTGAGCTTCAAGGCATGCTGCAGATTCGACTCGTTTGCCAGGACCCATTCTCCAAATTGCCGACGCATCGTGTCTACTGTGCCGGTCACGGTTATCCCGAATTCTTCGGCATACCGAAGGATTTCCTCCTTTTTGAGGTTATAAACCCATCCTCGTACCATTTTGTTAATGTGTATGTAAAGCTGTATTTCCTTGAATTTCTTTTTATCGCAAGACCCTAAACGTTGGGCGCCAGTTGTAAGGAATCAAATGTCCTGCCGGGCTTAACTCGGTCGGTCAGGATCCGTATCAACAAATTTGTATTTGGACACTTGCGATAAATAACGACTCTAGATTTCGATGATAATTATGTTTATTTGCTGACCATATTCTAGGTGTAAGTTTAGTTTTAGTGTGTGATTCCTGTGGTGGCCGCCGAGAGTATCCTGGTGATGCACCGACTCGCCGTTCAGCGTCGCCTGTTCGCTAAGAACCACCCACTCGCTTTTGGCTCGTGGGATAATTCCGCGTAGCAAAGCTCTGCCTAGTTGCAAGTGGCCGCGCACCCGAATAGCTGGCTTGGTAGTGGTGGTGGGATCCGGTGGGGATCCTTGCTGGAACTGGTGGGACCCGGTAGGGATCCTTGCTGGAACTGGTGGGATCCGGTAGGGATCCTTGCTGGAACTGGTGGGATCCGGTGGGGATCCTTGCTAGAACTGGTGGGATCCGGTGGGGATCCTTGCTGGAACTGGTGGGATCCGGTGGGGATCCTTGCTAGAACTGGTGGGACCCGGTGGGGATCCTTGTTGGAACTGGTGGGATCCGGTGGGGATCCTTGCTGGAACTGATGGGATCCGGTGGGGATCCTTGCTGGAACTGGTGGGACCCGGTGGGGGTCCTTGCTGGGACCGGCGCTGCTCTCCTGTTACGCCAGGATTTGTCACGGCTCTCCTGCTATTCGCGAGGATTTATCCCGTGACTCTCCTACTACACAAGGATTTGCATACGACCCGACTGCACAGTGACTCGCTGTGTTCTCCTGTTACGCAAGGACTCGTCAGTGTTCTCCTGCTCTTCGCAAGGATTGACCACTTGACTCTCCTGCTACACAAGGATTGGTCACGGCGTGCCACGATCCGCAGTGCTTCTCCTGTTACGCGAGGACTTGTCAGTGTTCTCCTGCTATTCGCAAGGATTTACCACTTGACTCTCCTGCTACACAAGGATTGGTCACGGTGTGCCACGACTCGCAGTGCTTCTCCTGTTACGCGAGGACTTGTCAGTGTTTTCCTGCTATCCGCAAGGATTTATCACTTGACTCTCCTGCTACACAAGGATTATTGCACAGGACTCGGTTGGTTGGCTGATGTATCCTTGCGCGGGACAAGAATACTTGGCGTGGTTTGTAAGTTGCTGCGACGTTGAATTTTGCTGTTGACTCCGTTGACTTGTTTTCTGTCTGCCTCCCTCGTGCGTGCTACTGTGCCCTTTTATATGTTTATCAACTGTCGTTAACTGTACTTTTGTCATCGCAAACGTACTCAGGCACCGTTTCTGGCTCTTCTATAACGGCACTAAGTCCCGTTGTGGGTTGTCAGCGCTTGCTGTGCGACGGCGCTGTTGCTGCCTATTTCGCGCAATGAGAGAGCGCATGTGTAAGTGGCCGTGAGAGTCTACTCACCGATGCCCAGAGGCTTAGTTGAAAGGGGTCGTTTAGTAATGTTGTGGGGAGCCGGCTAAAGCTCCTCACACTCTCCTCTTCCGTCGGGAGCGATGTGTTTTCCCTACCTTTTTTCCTTGTTTGTGTGAAATTTCCCCGCTACCCTTAAGACTACATAACTATATTTTTTTTTCCTTTTATTTCAGTTATAATTTTTTTTTTGTATGGTGTTTTGTTTTGCCAAACTTTTTTTTTTGTTTTTTTTTATATTTTTTTTTTTATTTTATATATTTTTTTTTCTTTGTTTTATTATTTATTGTTGTGCGAACACGCGGTGTTGGCCTTTGGATGACCGGATGCGGTACCGCGTAGTGCCGACCCACATTAACCGGGCGGTTCGCCAATCCCGGTTAATTCTTCGGGGCCCACCTCCCTCCATCGATGGTCCACTCCTGGGCCGGCCCATGAGGCCTGGCGGAACAGTGTCGGCCGCCGTTCTACCGCTCCCTGCTCCATGTTTGAGCGTTGGCGGTGCAATACCGGTCGGAACGTGGGTGGAGGGGGTGGAGGTGACTCCGGTGTGGGGGCACGTGGCCGGGGCGTCACTGGCCGGGGTGGTGTCGGGCTTCGGTCGTCTCGGGGGGGCGTTACGGCCGTCAGGGTCCTCGGCCGTGGCGTGATCGCCCGGGGGGCGTCGGCGACCTAGGCGTCTCTGGCGAAGCCGGCGTTGCAGGCGCGCTCTGTGGCGGCCCTGGCGGCGTTGTGCTCCGGATCGGCCGGTACTCGACCACCTGTACGTCCTGTCGTACTGGCCTCCCGTCCCGCATGACCGAGCGTTGCACGCGGTAGACGTGCCTGGTAAGGGGTGGCTCCGGGGCCTCGGACTCCGACTCCGACGATATGACTTATGGCTTATATAGCTGTTGCGCCTGCGCTCTTCAATTGCTGACATCTATCGGTTGCCTGTATTAGTTTGTCAGCAATTGGAAATGCATTGTGCCTTGCATATCAGGTGATTCTGCCGTTATCGTTTGCATGTTTCGCACCGTGGTCTCGATTCGATTTGGTGCCTTGCATTCCTTGTCGTATGCGAACTTGATGGAGCTCGTGCCTTGTTAGATGTATAATTTTGTTTATTTGTTTATATTGTTGTTGTTCTAAGTATTGTGGTTATTATTTTGCTTTATTGTTATTATTATTATTATTATTATGATTATTATGATTATTAGTATTATTTTATTATTATTATTATTATTATTATTATTATTATTATTATTTTTATTATTATTATTATTATGGTTTTCGTTTGAATGCGGCGTGGCATTAAATTGTGTATGATTATGTAGTTATTTATATTTGTTGGATTTTGTGTGAGATTGCCCCACTGTTCACAATGTGTGATCCCGTTGTTCTTATTTCACAGGCGCCGAAGTTTTGCAAAAGGGGGTTAGTGTACGCAGAGGCTTAGTTAAGAATTATTTCCGAAGGGGTCTTTGGGGGGGTTTTTGCAGTACTTAATAAAAATTTCCAATTTTTAATGTAAATTAATTTTATTTACATTTTCCCCCTTTAATAAGTTCGAAAAAAAAAATTTTATATATAAAAAAAATTTTTTTTTTTGCCCCTCTCCCGCCCGTGTCCTACTCTTACTGCATTTTAGTTGGTTTTGTTTGCGTCGCATACAATTATAAGTCCATGATGTGGGCCGTTCGTATTTTCTTGTCCGCCTGTCCTCGAAGCTGGCATATAACCGGCGAAACAAAGTTTATTATCTGATACGGCCCGCCGAATTTTGGAGCGAGCTTGGCTGCAAATCCCTCCGCGGCGTTGGAGAGATGGTGTTCTTTGCGCCATACCCGATCGCCTATTGTCGGTTTCCATGGCCGCCTCCGCAGGTTATAATGTCTTGCTTGGTCCTGGGCTGCCTTTTCCAAATTGCGACGTACTAGTTCGAAAATCTGTTTAAGTTTCCTCTCGTTATCTCTGGGCTTTGAGGTTGCTTGTCCTGTGCCTACAGCTTCCTTGTCGTATAGGGCCCTGGGTAGTCTGGGCTCGCGGCCTTGTGTGACAAATGCTGCGCTGTAGCCCGTTGACGCTGAGACGCTAGTGTTGAGCGCCAGTGTCAATTCGGGTAACACCTCATCTCAATTCCGCTGATTTTCCCCTGTGTATTGTGCAACCATAGTTTTAACGGTCCGGTTCATACGCTCGGTTGGATTTTCTTGAGGCGTATAGGGGGCCGTGTATTGGTGTCGTACTCCCATCTCTTCTAAGAACGTCTTGAACGCCTTACTTGTGAATTGCGCTCCATTATCTGTGATGAGTACTTTTGGTGCCCCGAACCTAGCCAGTATCCGTTCCCTGAACGCCTTTTGCAGGGCTGCCGTCGTTGCACTCCTCAGTGGGACCAGTTCTGTCCATTTTGAGTAAGATCGTGTTTCCGTGTATCGACCTCGGCAGGGGTCCCACAAAGTCTGCGCAGACCGTGGCCCATGGCTCCTCAGGGACTTGGGTGAGCATTTTACCTGCGGCTTGAAGTTGGCTGGGTTTGTATCGCTGGCACGTCTCGCAGCACCGTACGTAGGCTCGTACATCTCGGTAGAACCCTGGCCAGTAGTATCGCGCGGCCACTCGTGCCATGGTTTTGCGTGTCCCCAAGTGTCCGGCTGTAACTGCGTCGTGGTTTTCATGTAGTATTCGTTGTCTCTGTCGTTTTGGTACGCAGAGCTTCCAGGCCGCCACGTCTTCGTCCCCTGCTCTCTGTGGGATGTGTCTATAGAGGTTTCCTGACTCTATAGTGTAGTCGGCGTATTTTTGGGGGTTATTTTGAGCTTTTGCCATTAGTTTCTCTATCCATTTGTCCCCCTCTTCTGCGTTTTTCCCTTGGCTCACCGCTCGGCCACATGTCTCCTCTGCTAGGGGTTGCCGGGACAGGGCGTCTGCTACCACGTTGAGTTTCCCCTTGCGATAAGTCACCTCGAAATCGTACTGTTGCAGCTCTAAAGCCCACCTCGCGACTCTGCCCGAAGGACTTTCGATGGAATTGAGCCATTTCAGTGCCATGTGGTCGGTGATGACAGTGAAATGGTATCCTTCCAAATATGGCCTCAGTTTCCTGATTGCCCATACAATTGCCAGACATTCCTTCTCCGTGGCCGAGTAGTTCTTCTCGGCTCCGTTTAGTGTACTGCTGGCGTATGAGATGACTTGTTCACCTTCCTTGGTCGTTTGGGTGAGGATTGCCCCGAGTCCGTAGTTGCTGGCATCTGTCTGCAGGATGAACTGGCTGTTGAAGTTCGGGCATGCTAGCACGGGTGCTTTCGTGAGTTTATCCTTCACGGTCTCAAATGCCTTTTGTTGTTCCTTATTCCATTCCCACTTGGTACCCTTTTTGAGCAGGGCGTTGAGTGGATGAACCGTCGTAGCAAAGTCGGGTACAAATCTTCTATACCATGATGCTACTCCCAGGTATTGACGCAGTTCTTTGGTATTAGTGGGGGTTTTAGCTCGGCGATGGCAGCTACTTTGTCGGGGTCTGTGCGGATACCGTGTTCCGTCACCAGATAGCTCCTGCTTGAAGAAATCGCACTTGTCGATGTTGATCCTCAAGTTGGCCGCTCGAAGCCGTCGGAATACCTCCCGCAGGTTAATCATATGTTCTTCTCGTGTTTTCCCGATGACGATGATGTCGTCCAGGTAGGCGAACGCATGTGGCATCATTTCCGGGCCTATCACTCGGTCCAACGCTCGTTGAAATGTCGCCGGAGCAGAGTGAAGCCGCATCGGCAAACGGCATCACTTTCCACTGGAAAAGTCCTCTCCCAGGGACGGTGAACGCTGTTAATGGCCTGCTGGCCACTCCCATTGGAATCTGCCAGTATCCATCCTTTAGATCCAAGCTGGTAATGTAGTGGGCCTCCCTTAACTGATCTAAAATGTGGTGCACTCTTGGTAAGGGATACGCGTCTTTGACTGAACGGCTATTTAACTGGCGAAAGTCGACGCACAGTCTCCACTTTCCCGTCTTCTTCCTTACCATGACGATTGGCGCGCTGTGGGGACTGTTCGACGTTTCGATGCAGCCTCTTGCCAGTAGTTCGTCCGCTTGTTTATTAATCTCTTCTTGCATCTTGGGGTTCTTCGGGAAGTATCTTTGTTTGATGGGACGGTCGTCGTGCATCCCTATCTGGTGCTCTGTAATGGGTGATGTGCCTGACATTTTCCCAAAAGCAGCCAGTTCTTCTTGGAGGAATTGGTCGATAGCTGTGTCAGGGTGTAGTGGTTGTCTCTCCATCTCGCTGTTGCCTGTCTGTTCTGTAGCGGTTCTTTCGGGTTCCTGTTCTCTTGGTGGTTTTGTCATGGCAACTGCTACTGAGAGTCTTTCTTGTAACCTTCCACTATGCCTGTGGCGGGCTGGAATTATGACTCGGAGCCCGGCACACTCCAAAACGGTGCCCATGCCTGTGAGGAAATCCCATCCTAGCACTAACTCGTCGATGACCCCGGGTAGGATGAGGAGTGCCAGATCGATGTGTTGGTCTCCGAGCTTGATTTCGACCTCCAGCTGATCTGATACCCCGCTGCTTCGGCCATCTGCTCGCCGCACCTGCTTTTGCGTGGTCTTCCGATGTCCTTGGTGGCCCAGTTCCATAGCCAGTTTTTCGCTGACAAAACTGCTTGTCGCCCCAGTATCTATGGTCGCTTTGTTATGGCCGGTCCCAATTTGTACTGTTGCCGACAGGTACGCCCCCTCATCCTGTAGGGCGCCTATTAATGCTGAGGGGCAGTTTCCCTGGGCATCCACTCTCCCCTTGGTGGCGGATGCCGGCGCCCGTTTCCCGGTCGGCAACATTCAATCGTTCGGATGCCAATTCGACCACACATCCAGCAAAAAATGAGCTGGTCGTTTCGGCATTCGGGGGCCCAATGTCCCTCCTGGCCGCACCTCCGACAGGCCCGGGCGGGGTCCTGGATGTGAGTTCTGGCCTGTCCTGTTCGTGCTCTTGGGGCTGGTTGCGGTTCACTGCTGATGCGTTCGTGACACCGGCAGTTTTGAGTCCGGGGTTCCTCTTCGCATGCCATTAGCCTGGTTCGGTTCGGGTGTGCTTGTTGTCGCAGCCTGGCCCGATCCTGCTCTAGTTCTTCGAACTCCTCGGCCAGTTTTGTGAGTTCGGCCAGGCTAGAACTTTGGTACGGCCGTACGAATGCCCGTAGATCTGGGAGACTGTTATCGCATATTTGCCTCAACTCCCTCGGTCTATCATACTTCAGAGGCCTCATTAGGGTCTGCATCTCGAACATATATATTTTAAAGGGCTCATCTATGCCCTGTCTTCTCCGGGTTACTTCCTCCTGTAATCGTGTGAAATAGTCCCGTGGTAGGAAGAACTCCTGGAAGCTAGTCACAAAGGATGTCCATGACCGCCAATGTTGGTTATTGGCAACATACCATTTAAGGGCCATGCCTTGGAGGAGTTCGGGCATCGCTCGGGGAATCAGATCTAGGTTGAGTCCATATGTCTCTGCTGACCATTCAACCTGCTCCAGAAATTCTAGCGGCTTGGTCGTGCCGTCAAAACGGAAGCTCCACTCCCTCACCTGTTTTGCTACTCGTGGATACTCTTCAGTATGAGTCCTGTTTGGTGCTGTGGTCCTGTGCGGCGACTCGTTCCTGGGCATGTTCATGCTTCCCCATGGTGGAGGGCGTGTGTCTGACAGCCTTGCCGCTGTCTGCGTCTCTGGTATGTTCAGGCGCTCGATGAATTTGCTCGGGTCCTCAAATTCTTCCTCCTGTGTTGCGCTCTTTAGTGGTGACTGGCGAGTGTGAAGGCGTGCCAAGTCATTGAGCTTCAAGGCATGCTGCAGATTCGACTCGTTTGCCAGGACCCATTCTCCAAATTGCCGACGCATCGTGTCTACTGTGCCGGTCACGGTTATCCCGAATTCTTCGGCATACCGAAGGATTTCCTCCTTTTTGAGGTTATAAACCCATCCTCGTACCATTTTGTTAATGTGTATGTAAAGCTGTATTTCCTTGAATTTCTTTTTATCGCAAGACCCTAAACGTTGGGCGCCAGTTGTAAGGAATCAAATGTCCTGCCGGGCTTAACTCGGTCGGTCAGGATCCGTATCAACAAATTTGTATTTGGACACTTGCGATAAATAACGACTCTAGATTTCGATGATAATTATGTTTATTTGCTGACCATATTCTAGGTGTAAGTTTAGTTTTAGTGTGTGATTCCTGTGGTGGCCGCCGAGAGTATCCTGGTGATGCACCGACTCGCCGTTCAGCGTCGCCTGTTCGCTAAGAACCACCCACTCGCTTTTGGCTCGTGGGATAATTCCGCGTAGCAAAGCTCTGCCTAGTTGCAAGTGGCCGCGCACCCGAATAGCTGGCTTGGTAGTGGTGGTGGGATCCGGTGGGGATCCTTGCTGGAACTGGTGGGACCCGGTAGGGATCCTTGCTGGAACTGGTGGGATCCGGTAGGGATCCTTGCTGGAACTGGTGGGATCCGGTGGGGATCCTTGCTAGAACTGGTGGGATCCGGTGGGGATCCTTGCTGGAACTGGTGGGATCCGGTGGGGATCCTTGCTAGAACTGGTGGGACCCGGTGGGGATCCTTGTTGGAACTGGTGGGATCCGGTGGGGATCCTTGCTGGAACTGATGGGATCCGGTGGGGATCCTTGCTGGAACTGGTGGGACCCGGTGGGGGTCCTTGCTGGGACCGGCGCTGCTCTCCTGTTACGCCAGGATTTGTCACGGCTCTCCTTCTATTCGCGAGGATTTATCCCGTGACTCTCCTACTACACAAGGATTTGCATACGACCCGACTGCACAGTGACTCGCTGTGTTCTCCTGTTACGCGAGGACTTGTCAGTGTTCTCCTGCTATCCGCAAGGATTTATCACTTGACTCTCCTGCTACACAAGGATTATTGCACAGGACTCGGTTGGTTGGCTGATATATCCTTGCGCGGGACAAGAATAATTGGCGTGGTTTGTAAGTTGCTGCGACGTTGAATTTTGCTGTTGACTCCGTTGACTTGTTTTCTGTCTGCTTCCCTCGTGCGTGTTACTGTGCCCTTTTATATGTTTATCAACTGTCGTTAACTGTACTTTTGTCATCGCAAACGTACTCAGGCACCGTTTCTGGCTCTTCTATAACGGCACTAAGTCCCGTTGTGGGTTGTCAGCGCTTGCTGTGCGACGGCGCTGTTGCTGCCTATTTCGCGCAACGAGAGAGCGCATGTGTAAGTGGCCGTGAGAGTCTACTCACCGATGCCCAGAGGCTTAGTTGAAAGGGGTCGTTTAGTAATGTTGTGGGGAGCCGGCTAAAGCTCCTCACACCACTTAGCACTGAAGTGGCTTAACAGCATCGAGAACCCCACCGGACGGATCGCTCGCTGGGCGTTGGAGCTCCAACAATATCAATTTGACGGTCACTATCGACGCGGGAACCAAAACATCATCGCCGACGCGTTGTGCCGCCAACCACTGGAACTTCTACAGCAGACGGTACAGGATCAAACACAATGCACCTGGATACAGAAGATGCTGAAACGAGTCGACATGGAACCAGGAAAGTATCCAGATTATGTCCGTGAAAACGACCAACTGTATCGACGATTTGGGCAACGCCCCGAAGAAGAAGACTTCATCCCATGGAAACTCTGTGTCCCGAAAGAACACCGTCCACGGGTCCTCAAGGAGTGCCACGACCAACCAGCAGCCGGACACTTAGGAATGAGGAAAATTTAAAATCGGGTAGCTCAACGATACTACTGGCTGCTTCTTTCGCGACGTGGCCAGGTACGTCAGCCAGTGCAGCAGTTGTCAGAAACTCTAGGTGTTAGCTCAAACCACCTGGTAGAATGTGCACACGGCAAGTGCAAGAACCGTTCGACGTCCTCTGCGCCGACTTTGTGGGTCCACTGCCCCGATCTAAACGAGGCAACACGGTCCTTTTGATATTTTTCGACCTATTCAGCAAATGGGTGGAGTTAGTACCTCTACGAAGAGCGACCACCGCACACCTCGAACGATCATATCGAGAAAGAATACTAGCTCGATTTGGAGTACCTCGAACGTTCGTCTGCGACAATTCGACAATACAGAATCCTACAGAGCGCGCAAACCGATCGATCAAGACGATGCTTGCCCAATATCTGGATGTCAGACACAACATGTAGGATAAGCTCCTCCCCGAAATAGCTTTGGCCATCAACAGCAGCATTTCGGACACGACTCAGTTCAGTCCGATGTTTCTGGTGCAAGGAAGGGAACCTCGCCTTCCCCGAGCGCTCTACGAAGAAGACACCGGCGAACTTGGGAAGAAACCAGTCACACCAAACGCCAAGGCACAGGAACGGCGAAACATCTTTAAAGTCGTCACTGAGAATGCACAACGGGCAACAGAGGACCAAAGTCACCACTACTTACTTACAAACTTACGACGACGCGAGTGGAGGCTGAGAATTGGGGACTTGGTATTAGTGCGTACCCACCACTTATCAAAAGCCACGGAAGGCTTCGCATCTAAGTTAGCCCCACGCTATCAAGGGCCATACAAGGTGATGAAATTTACATCCCCAAATATCGTCCGCCTGCAGGATCAAGAGAACCGAAAACGACGAACGGCAGGTATAGCCGACCTGAAGGCGTTTTACACGAAGGGCAGCGAGGATGACTCAGCGATGATCGAGGACAACGAGGATTAACAATTTGGTATCTAAGAAAACTAACCCCTTATAACTTATAAGATTACGTATATATCATTGTAAGCCGCACATCAGAATCAGGTTAGGTAGGGTCATCATAACCATTTTTATAATCATTTACACTCATAGTCATGTCACGAACCGACCCACGGACGACGGGGAGGGCAGTCACAGCCACCCGGGACGGCCTACTGGTCGCGGTAACGCAGCCATCGCCAGGATCCCCACCTCTCACCATCCCGGAATCGCTCCCAGATGTCCTGGACTTGGGCCTGGAGGCGGCTGGACGAAGCCCACCAGGGTGGGGACATCTCAGCCCAACCACCCTAGAGGCACTGCAGGGCCCGGAGGTGAGCCCACCGCACCCACGAAGACGGTTCCCGAGGCTGGTACACCGCACGGTGACCCCCTACGACCGCACCGATCGCCCGAACCACTAGAGGGCTACGCTTGCTTCGCGGCTCCGGCTCTCGACACCGCGATCACGGTAGAGGCGGCCATGCGGCAGATCATGGGCAACAACCGTACGGAGGTGATCGAGATTCCTAGCGACAGCAGCAGCGACGAATTTGAGGTCCTGCCCAGTAGCCCGGGCATTTTATCGACGATGACCCGCCGCCAGCGTACGGATCCTGGGATATGTCGGAGTCGCCGCCACCCAGCTACGACGTGCTGTACGGGTGTACCTCCCAGCGGGAGTTGGCGACAGAGCTGGAGTCGGCAGGAACACCGATGGAGGTAACTTCGGAGGAGAACCCCGTGAGCCATCCCACCCACGAGCACACCTCGCTCAAGCGTCCCGCTGCGACAGCCCAATTTTCGGACGTGAGCTCGGATGAGGGCGAGACGGCACCACCGGCACCTCGCACAAGGGAACTGACCCCGTTAGACCTGCAGCCGAGTACCTCCGCCGCAGCCAGAGCCCGACAACAGGCCCACGGGGTTGCAACGGCAAGCCTGGCGACATCCACGGCCGTCCTGGCATTGGTGCGTGAGGTAGGCGAGACGGAAGGAGCCTGGACCGCACTGTGGACCGTCTCCTGCCAGAGGAGCTCATCCGCAAATTAGAGCGACGGCTCGCCAACAGCGTCGGACGGGGTGTTAGGATCCTGGAGACAGCAGCCGGGAAGGAATTTCGGGTCAAAATAACACCCCGAGGCAACATGACTGTCGCACTTCGTCCGGTGAAGTAAGGGGGGGGGGGGGTGTGACGCCCCATAGGACGCCACAATATATAGACACTTGTTAGATTTAAGATAGTTATAAGGCTCAAGGAGAGCATAATTATAATTTTTACCCATGAAGGGAAGACAACAAATGCCGGGTATTATTATTAACGCGTAGCAGCGAACATCACTAGCAGAAACTGGGCATCTCTGATAGCAGCGAGCATCACTGATAGAGAAGCAATAACAACAGCTCGCTGCCTACGTGACCGCAAAAGGAATAGGCGAGGATTAGCGGTAAAAGCCGAGAGAGTGATTTTAAGAGCGCGTGCGTAAATGCGGCGGCTGATAAGCAGCGAATTGCCGAATTGCGCAGGTCAGGTCAATGATCGAAATGACCTAATTAGTCAACGACGGGAGCTTAAGTGTGAACGACGTGTGCGCGTAATACAACGCGATCAAAGTTTTTTTTGCAGCGGAGCAAACGCATCTACGCGATAAAAACCACATACACCCACGCCACAAGAAGACCAGCACAAACGGTAAGCGAGCCAACGGCATTATTTGTGTAGAAGCTAGGGAAGCAGCGAAGTGCGGTATAGGCAAATCTTGTACAGTTACCACCTAAGTTAATTAAAGTGAATAAACAGCACCTATTCAGGATAAAAGCGAAGTCAACCCGCTTATCGTTTCTTTAGTGTGAGAAGGAGGCTGTTACTATCAACTAATTTCCTGTTAGTGATATTTGCTTATTTTCTGTGTTGTCAATGTTGGCTGTTTTCAAGCCTACACCGCGTGCGTCGTCAGTGATATTTTGTGTTGTCAGTGTTGGCTGTTTTCAAGCCTCCACCGAGCGCGTCGTCAGGGCTAGGTTGTGCTATCAGTGTTGGCTGTTTTAAGCCTCCACCGAGCGCGTCGTCAGGGCTAGGTTGTGTTGGCAAGGTTGGCTGTTTTCATGCCTACATCGAGTGCGTCATCAGGGCTGGTTATTCAGGGTTAGCAGACTGTACACGGTCAGTGTTGGCTGTACTAAGCCCTACCGAGCGTGTTGTTGAGACAGGTCGAGGGTCTGTTGTGTTTGTACTGTCAGTGTTGGCTGTTGCTTTAAGCCTTCCCCGAGCATACTGACAGAGCCGTGCAGCGGGCATATTTGCATAGCCTGGGTTATTTCTTCCTACTAGTTATAGCATTAGCGACCCTTATTGTCATCTTTACTAGGGTCCGCGATTTCTAACGTCAGTCAGTCCCAGCACTACTATAAATTTTGTTGTAAGTGGCCTTGGCCAGACTGAGTTATACCCCAGACTGAGATACTTCCTTACAGGGTCAATGGGCAATTTGGCTTGGTTAATATTCCCAAAAATAAATAAACAAAATCAAAAAAAAATCTCAACACCAGAAAAATGTTTACTAATATTTTTCCTTCGGGTGTTCACTGTCAACATTCCTACCCCCGTTGGCTGGAAGTTCTAGCTGCTTCCTCACTGTCACTGCGCCAACTTCACTGGGGTACTTTTTTTCCCGGCCGTGTCTCCTATTTTGGCCCACTGTATACCGTTTATTTAGGCCAGGGCCTTCGGCCACTTGCAGCCCACTAACACAACCACAATTCCGGCCACACTCACGATACAGTCGTTTTACCGCACGAAAACTGAATTTTTACTCCCTGTACCCATAAAATGGGTAAAAAGGGGGTATTACATCTGTGCAAATGTATGTAACAGGCAGAAGGAGACATCTCCGACCCTATAAAGTATATATATTCTTGATCAGTATCAAAAGAGATTTCGATTTGGCCATGTCCGTCTGTCTGTCCGTCCGTATGTATGAACGCAAGGATCTCAGCAACTATAAGAGCTAGAGACACCATATTTTAGATTTGAGATATCTCCCACCGTTCCCCCGCAATCCGATAAAAACCGTTTTACAGGAAAAATTTTCAAGATATAGCTTGGGATTTGGCATGTTCAATACTTTAGTCACTCCTAATCTACTGTCCAAATTTCAAGTCGTTATAATATTGTTATAATAATAAACACGGAAGTTATTAACGAAAGCAGATTCAGTGCTTCAGCGCAAGGGGAAGAAGAAGCACAGCCACCACTTTAAATGAATCGCTTGCGCTGCGCTCGAGCTGTCGCTCGTGTGTGTGCGTCTTTTTGTATGTGTAAGTGTTCGTAGATGCGATTGGAAATTTTTGACCTGGGTACAGGGAGTTTTGTAGTCGGGTTTACTCGACTATAGCATTCTTACTTGTTTCCACTGTTCTTGTCGACGCCGACGTCGACCGCGGCGCGCGCACTTTTCGAGAGTGTTTTTATGTATGCGCCCACTTGTGTGCGAGCTCGCGACGATCCGTTTTCGCTGCCTGCCGGGCGAGCGCACTGTACATTCACCGTTGTAACTGTTTTTTTATTGTCTCTTTGCCATGCACTGATTTTGGCACATGCGATGCGTGTTTTGTGCGTTTCAATTATGCACAAACCGAACGTGCAGAGTATTGAGTAGCAGACCTGGGTATGCCCGACTAGTGGCTACCCTGTATAACACATATACCACGCTAGAACGTCTTTTGGGCAGAATGACGGGTTTTAAGCCGTAATTATGCCACTCCCCTTTGCGCCTTCACGTCCCTGTTTGGGCGCCACTTGTAAGGCAGCTTTCCACCCGGGGTACAGATCTCAGTCTGTATGGGTCCAGCACTTACAAGAAAATTTGTAAGATGTGCTAGGACGCTGGGCGTAGGGAAAGAAAACGTTCTAGGGGAAAGAGAGGTGTTAATACTACGGCCACGTACAAGTCTGCACGGGATAAATGACCATGAGCCGACCAGAATACTACCTCTGATGCTCTGCTGGTCAAGTAGTCTACGGACTACTACTCTACAAATGCTCGGGATTACTCACACGAGCAGTAGGATAAACCTCGCTTACTAATACAGTTAGGTTAACAATGCCAGGATTGCTCACACGGGCGGCGGGATACACTTGGCTCTACGTTAGTATTAGTTTGTTAAATGCCGGGATTGTTCACACGGGCGGCGGGATACGCCTCGCTCTACGTTAGTATTAGTGTAATAAATGCCGGGATTGTTCACACGGGCGGCGGGATATACCTCGCTCTACGTTAGTATTAGTTTAATAAATGCCGGGATTGTTCACACGGGCGGCGGGATATACCTCGCTCTACGTTAGTATTAGCTTTTTACAAATGCCGGGATTGCTCACACGGGCGGCGGGATATACCTCGCTCTACGTTAGTATTAGCTTTTTACAAATGCCGGGATTGCTCACACGGGCGGCGGGATATACCTCGCTCTACGTTAGTATTAGCGTTTTACAAATGCCGGGATTGCTCACACGGGCGGCGGGATATACCTCGCTTTACGGTTAGGGTTAGTTATTCGATGTTAAATGCCGAGATAAAGACAATCGTTGGGTTATTATTGATTATCTTTATTGCGATCTCTTACGGTTAATTTACTAACTACGTGCCCTTGTGCACTGTGCCGTCTAACGAGTCTTTTACTCACACTCTATTTCTCAGCGTTCGTCCGACGAACGACTACCTGCTTTCGATCTCTCTCGCTAAGTGCCCTACTCTGCCTGGCTCAGCCACGCGCGAGCCTGAAAAGTGCAATCCCACCACGAGCTTTCGCTCTCCACTTCAGAGCATTCACTCTTCACCCCAGAGCTTTTATCTGGCTGAAGCCGCGCTCTGGTGGCAGGATTGCGAACTGTGTCAGTTGCTGCGCGTGCCAGCTGCAGCAAAGGATCGTTGTGGTTTGAATTCAAACGCGTTCGTTAACGGCTTAGATTCTATATTTTATTGATAATTGCTTATACCTACAGCGTGCCAGGCGCTGGCGCTCCATGCGCAATGAAACTATGGCTTCGCGCCCTTACTTCGCCAAATAATATATAATAATATAATAAGTAATATATGTAAGGGGGGATGCTTGAAGCCTCCTTACACCCCCCCCCCCCCTCACTCCAGCATTGATACCGTCACCTCCCCGGCGGCGTTGAATGTTACGCTATAGACGAGATTGCCCCCCGTCACGCGGAAGCGAGTGCGTCGGGACCTGCCGGCATACCGCGTCAATTCGGCTCGCACCAGCTCGATCACGCGTGGGCTCAGGGTCACTCCTCGAGGGAACACCCTCCAGCCTGGCGGTGTTATATCCGGCCGTTCGGTCTGGGAGTGGGAAAGCGGAACGGGCCCATCCTCGGAGCCCGCCCACTCGCCGAGCGTTGATCCTGGCCCAGTCTCCCATCCTTCCATTCCGTCAAAAAGATCGAGGACATCCTCCCACAGCTCTTTCTCGTCGACCGCTTCAACTCCAGGCGCCTCCTCCGCCACGGTCTCCCGGACCTCCTCGACCTCAGCGGGACCGCCAGCTTCCCAGGCGCAGTACGGTACCAGCGGTGGCATGGCCTCCTCCAGAGATGCCCCCACCTCCTCCACGGCCATCCGACAGATCATCGGTGGGGACGCCGCCCTGGGGCCCGGACTTCGCGGCGGGAAAGACGGCCCCAGCTACGGGCTTCCTACCTTCGTAGGGGAGAACCCTCCTGGCGCCCGCGGGGAAAACGCGGCGCCTTTAGGTGCGGTCCGCGACGCTGGGACTGGCTCAGCCGGGGCCTTTTGGGCGGGGAGTTGGGTCGGACCGTAGCACGGGACCGTCCACTACCGCTGCGGCGCCTTTTGACGCGGCTCGTCTCATCCACCCGGCGCCGATTCTGTCGACGTTTGGCCGCCGGCTTCTCCTGCGGCTTCTTACGTGTCCGCTTACTCGCTGCTCCTGAAGGAACGACGGCGACCTCCGGGATGCGCGGTAAAAAGCGCAAGCTTATCCGCGGAAATACGCTTCCGGGATCCACCTCGAAGCGGTGAGCGGCGGCTCCGCTGAACGGGCCCGACCGGTCTTCCTCCTGATCGCGCTGCAGTGATCCGGTCTGTTCGTCGGGCACCCGCTCGGGAAGTGACTCCGACGGGGCTGGGAGCTCGGGGTCATCCTGGCGATCGTTGTTGACTTTTGGTGACCGTGACACATCGGGCGCCGGGTCCTCGGGTTCCGGCAAGGCAGCCAGTGGCGGCGGCGAAGGGGGCTCCTCCACGTATGGGGGCGGATTCCGGGACGATGCCGTCAAACATTCCACGGTGTTGGTTGTGTTCGAGAACACCGAGTAGCGGCATCGATGCGTACCCTCCTCGAACCTCCGCCGACAGTACTCGTGGCCGTAGCGCGGGTCTCGGCGCTCCCTTTCCATCTGTGGGATTAACTTAGTTATTATCTCACTAACGAACTTAATTAGTAGATCTCTTTCTAACAGTGCACAAACTCACAAACTACGAAACCCCGCTGAGTTAGGCTCCTCGTTGGTCGAATATTGGTCCTCTTCTTCTTCTATTTCTCCATGAAAGAAAGGTTTAAGTTGCATGTTGGCCACCCTTCGCTTGCGTTCGCCCTGTTTCGCGAGACGAACGATATTAGGGGAGACGAATTTGATAACGCGGTAGGGGCCGTCAAACTTCGGCGCAAATTTCGCTGCGAATCCCTCTGCAGCATTGGACAGCTGATGCTGCCTCAACAGAACCATCGCGCCTAGAGCAGGTCGCCATTCACGTCTTCGGAGATTGTAATGCCGCCCCTGGTCCTTAGAGGCACGCTGAAGATTGCTGTGGACGATATCAAAAATTACTTTTAGCATGTTAGCCCTTTCCCGGGGATCAAGCGCAGTAGTTGCCGACCCCGGCGTGACCTCGTCGTACAAAGCGGCGGGAAAACGCGGTTCTCTACCCTGCATCAAGAACGCTGGAGTGAACCCGGTCGAATCAGCCATACTGGAGTTGACTGCAAGCGATATTTCAGGCAACAGTTCGTCCCACGAACTCTGATGACCTTCAATAAATTGCGTTGTCATGGTTATCACAGTGCGGTTGGTCCTTTCAGTGGGATTTTCCTGCGGACAATAAGGGGCAGTATACTGAATTTCCACGCCCAAAGAACCCAAAAACGACTTAAAATTCTTGCTCGTGAATTGGACCCCATTATCACACACGAACTTCTTGGGCACCCCAAACCTGCTCAAGATTCGTTCTCTGAATGCTGTCTGTAGTTAACTCGCCGTAGCTTTCCGGAGGGGAACCAATTCCACCCACTTCGAAAAAGCGTCATGAAATACTAGCAACATCGAGTTGCCGTGTTTCGAACGCGGCAAGGGACCAACGAAGTCGGCACATAATACTGCCATAGGCTCTGTCACCTGCCTTGTCAACATTCGACCGGCTGGCTTTCGCTGTTCCATCCTAAATTTTTGGCACAGCTCACAGCACTTCACGTATTTGGCGGCATCCCGAAATAATACCTCTGGGCGAGTCGAGACACGGTTTTCCTCACACCTTGATGTCCGGCAGTGGGAGCGTCATGACACTCCTGCAGCACCCTTCCCCGCTGATCACTGGCGACACAAAGTTTCCACGGAATATAATCCTCGTCACCTGGCCTATGCCCCAAATGTCGGTAGAGCTGCCCATTTTGCTCGACATAATCGGGATACCTATCTGGCTCTTCAGCGATCTTAATTTTGAATCCCACGAGTGATCGGGAAGGGAAAGTCACCCGCGGCATAGCCCGTGTACCGCGAGAAGTCAAGATTGAAACTGGAGGTTGACAGGTATCCAGAGTACGCATATAATCTAGACTTTGCGTGTTCAGCGGCGCGTGTTACTAAGTAAACACACGTTTTTACCCTTGTATACCAGTCGTCTGACGGCCTGTTTAAGAAGATGGTCCTTGTAAAATTAATACAATTAATTACTATACATTATACATTGTAGAATTTATTATAGCTTTCGTTGTTGGAACAGTTGTTTCAAATAACAAACTGATTATTGCTTGTAAGCGTATAATCACCGCGATTCTTATAGTATTTACAGAACATATGTGCACCAAATCCTATAATACTCACAACCAAAATAATAATTCCACTGATGGCAAATGCACTCATTTCAGGTTTTTTCGGATGGGACACTGGTGTTGAACGTAGTGTTGCAGCAGATTGATCCTTATTGTCCTTAGCTTCAATTGATTTGGTGCATTTGCCTGTGCCACCCATACCATAATTTTCATCTTTACAGATGCGAGTACTATTCATGCACTTTTCAGGCTCAGAGCATTGCGGGCTACTAATACTCTCCCCACAATCTTTTATTGCTGTGTTCTGGGTGGCAAGTAAATTTGTAGTGTTCTGAATAGGAAGTGACTGTGTAGTTGTCTTGTAGGTTGAAGATAAGATTTGTGTTGCAGCAGATTGATTCAGATATTCCTTGGTTTTAATTGGTTTGGTACAGTTGAGAGCACCACCCACGGCATAATTATCATAGCCTTTGTTGCAAACACAACGACTATTTACACAGCTTTCATTTTCACCACATTCGAAATCACAAACACTCTCTTCACAATCTTCGCTTCCAGGGTGTTGAAAGTAACCATTCTTGCAATTGCAACCATTAACTGTGCAAATGGCGTTTTCACCACATGATTGCATACAGTTTTCCGAAATTTCTTGATCAGCATTTAACGCCTTTGAATCTTCGGCCTCCGATGGCGACTCCGAATTATTGGCAGTGCATAAAACAATGGCACAAGCATCGAGATATAGAACCAAACCAATGTTCAGCGATCTTGAAGATTTCCAGCAAAGCATACTAAATTTAAAAAAATAAATATATTTTTTAATAAATGTTATTCTGTATTGCGGGTAGGTTACTCAGAGAACTGAACAGAACTAGCAAAGGGCTTCAAGATTTATGTGTAGGGAAATCATTAACTGGATTCAATGACGGCTTTCTTTGTGCTGGTGTATATAATTATAATATGTAATTTAAGATCGGAGATGGATTAATAAAATACTAATAGGGGATAAGTACCCGCAGTACCTTCTCATGCGAATGCAACCAAACTGATGATTTATATTCATATACCCTAGCTAAGGATATCTTTATATTCTCACAACATGTGTAACGCATTGAAGAAGATATTTCTGGCCACATAAAGTTTATATAGTCTTGATCAGCATCAATAGCGATGAGCGTGTGTCCGTCTGTGTATGCAAACTATCTCTCAGTTTTATAGCTAGTATGTGGAGATTATAAGTCGTTTTTACTTCCTGTACCTATAAAATAGGTAAAATACATTTGCCTAGATTTGAAATCCCTTCTTTATATCAATTTTTTGGGTACTGGGAGTACTTGACCAAGACAGCTAATGTTATTGTGATTCGATCTGGCCGATTCCGGCATACATACATACATACATACATATGTACTGCCTGTACCAAATAAAAGCATCTATGCTAAGTTAAATCAGAGAGACTAGTTTGCATTGAAGCAGATGGACATCGCTATGTCGACTCCTCTATTGCTGCTGATACATACTACGTGTACTTTGTGGGTTCGGAAATGTTTCTTCAACGCGTTATACATATTGCGCCACAGCTACTACAATACTCTGTGCAAGGGTATAAAGAAATTGAAAAGTCCCCAGCCAGTCGCTGAGCAAGAGCTGCTACTGATAAGGCCACGCTTCCACGAACCACAATCTGTGCTTGCTCATTCGCTGGAGGCAACTGGAACGACCAACAACGAGACATGCATTGGAACTGGGGCGAGTCGTTTTTAATAACAACGCTGATGCTAACGCAGGCAGCGACGCTGGCAGCAGAGTCAGCAACGGAGTCAGAGCTATACGGCGACATACACATTCAAGGGGATTTTGAATCACTAAGCCAAACTCGGCAGCGCCAACAGCAGCAGCATCTTTGTCAGCGGGAGCTACCGTAAGTAGTCAGCTTGGCAAGCTAGGAAAGGTCTTAAAAATCTCAAAACTCTCCCTGCACGGAGCCATTTCAACCGTCTTGCCATAGAGTAATCTTCTTTCAGACGCATAAGAACACGCCTGTGCGTGGCAATGGCTCAACTATCTATTACCACCGCATTGAGCAGTGCTGCAAGGGCTATCGCCAAGATGTTCACACCGGCCAGTGTGTGCCGGATTGTAGGGAAAGTTCACCGGACAACTGTCGCAATGGCATCTGCCGCACTCCTGGACATTGTGATTGTTATACAGAGTTTGTGCGCAATGAGCAGGGTGCCTGCATTCATACTTGTCCCATTGCCTGCCAGCATGGACGTTGCTATCTGAATGGTACTTGTGCCTGCAACGCGGGCTATGCACTCGACGAGGAAACACGGCTCTTTTGCAGGCCCCATTGTCCTAACGCCTGTGGTACTCACGAGGAATGTGTCGCGCCGGGCAAATGCGATTGCTCTTCTGGCTATCGGCGCACCTTGGACCTGGGCTGCCAGCCCATCTGTGCTCCGGATTGCGGCCATGGCAAGTGTGTGGCTCCCAATGAGTGTGAGTGCTTTGTTGGCTTTATGAAACGACCGCAGCGCAATGTCTGCGAGGCCGAATGCTACATGTAAGTGCTCCAAGTGTTTAATAGGTCCCTGGCTCATTAACTCACCTCTTGTCATCACCCATACAGAAACTGTGAGAATGGCTTCTGTGAATCTCACTACAAATGCCACTGTCGTGAGGGCTATTACTACGATCTAAATACCACTAGCTGCCTACCCGAATGTCTTGATAACTGTGGCCAGGGAAATGGAGTTTGCATTGCTCCCGGTGTCTGTCGGTGTTTTGAGGGATTCAAGCTTCGTGGCAATAGCTGCGAGCCAAATTGCGAGAGGTAGGTCTATGTGTATACACAAAACGAGGGACAATGCTCTAGTCAAGTGTACCCGACTACGAGACTCACGTCTAAGCCTTCCGAATATATCTTTGTACAGTGTAGGCAGTGCAAGCAAGCAGTCCATTTCAAGTGACGTCTGTGCTGCTGCTCCCTACTACTCGGCAGTACAAAAATTTGTTTTATATGGGTCATGTTATCCGATCATCTTAAAATTGACGAAATAGATCAATGTTGACTTGAAAATTTGGATTTCAAAAATCAAGACCATAATATACTTATAATAGTTATTTTTGCTCCCCGTTCCCAGAAAATGGTTTAAGGGCGGTATTAAATATGTGCAAATGTATGTACAAGTATATATATTTTCTTGATCAGCCCCTGTCCATCTGTCTGCCTGTCTAAATTCCCAAAATATGAAATTTGAAACAAACTGGACCTGCTTATGCTATACAGGAACCTACATTCCGAATTTGGTGTCCTAGCGCTTATACATAGTTTTTGAGTTCGACGCAAACAGGACGAACAGATAAACGAACAGAGCCAGATCGGCAAGTGATGCTGTATAGGTTCGTTGATGTATCCTTCAGTCTGTTAAACACTTTGAACGACTGGAAAATCTATACCCACCTGTAGCCACGGTAAGGTGATCAACGTTCAGTGTTGAGATTATAATTTTTTTTATACCGGCATAGACTCATTTTTAACAATTAAACAGTTCGACGCGTGTCTCACCGATTTTGGAAAATTCACCCCCATTGTATGAAAATTGGTGGAAAGTTCTGTCAATCGACATTTATTATTTGCATGCGATTGGATTCAAACTCATTTTCAAACTTTTATAGAAAAACCTAAAATAGGTTGACCGATTTTAGAAAATTATCTTCAAGCTCCTTTTCAAACCTAAAACAAAATTTTAAACAGTCACTATGGGCAATAAGTCTATTTTTTGGCCCTTAATAGAAAAAATTTGTTGTTCAGAATTAAATTAGATAAAGCAATTTTTTTTAAATTTTTGCGGACTCCCCTTAATATTTGAGAGATGATCAAAGTCAGTAGATTCAGAGTTTCTTGAGAAACCCGACAGCAGAATATTCGGTTTCAATTCCGGTATAGTTTGGTTATTTGTGGGGTGGGTAAGATACGTGAAAAAGCATTCGCCTATATTTCAAACTTGGTGAATCTACCTGAACAGGTGTTTGAGAGATAGATTTTGTTAATTTGTACATAAATGTATGTAACAGGCAGAAGGAGACACCTCCGACCCTATAAAGTATATATATTCTTGATCAGTATCAAAAGAGATTTTGATTTGGCCATGTCCGTCTGTCTGTCTGTCTGTCCGTCCGTGTGTATGAACGCAAGGATCTCAGCAACTATAAGAGCTAGAGACACCAAATTTGAAATGTAGGTTCGTGTATAGCGGGAGCAGGTCAAGTTTATTTTAGATTTGAGATATCTCCCCCGTTCTCCCGCTATTCGATAAAAACCGTTTTACAGCAACAATTATCAAGATATAGATTTGGGATTTGGCATGTACAATACTTTAGTCACTCTTAATCTACTGTCCAAATTTCGGATAACAAACACGGAAGTTATTCAACAAACAAGATTCAGTGCTGGAGCGCGGGGGAAGAAGCAGCACAGCCACTACTTAAAATGCCTCGCTTGCGCTGCGCTCGAGCTATCGCTCGTGTGTGTGCGTCTTTTGTGTATGTGTGTGTGCATGGGTAAGTGTACGTAGATGCGATCGGAAATTTTTGACCTGGGTACAGGGAGTTTTGTAGTCGGGTATACTCGACTATAGCATTCTTACTTGTTTTTTTTTGTCAAATCTGTCAATGGAGTCAACAGTAGTCGGTATGTCAAATTTGGTAAATATTATTGATGCAGATCTGTCAAGGAGGTCAACAGTCGGTAATCGGTATATCAATTTGGTGACTCTACCGTTAAAAAAATGTTGAAGATGTAGGTGTCAGCTCAATTGCGGGAGAGGGGGTATGGCTGGTCTGTCGACCTTGACAGCTTATAAACTTAGAGTATACACCAACATGTGTACCGAATTTCGTTCATACAGCCGGACAGACGGACATTTCACAAACCCAACATACTGTTTTGAAAAAATTAATTTTAGACTGACTATGAAAAGAATAGTTATTGATATTAGAAAATCGACCCCTATGAAGGTGAAGTGTGTGAGATTATGCTTCTTATATCGGGCTTGCGGTACGCTATTTTTGTGTATTTCATACGACTGAGGTATGTACGAAAATTCAACATAATTAATTATACTATGTTTCCGAAGGGAAAATAGTATATTGGGTTTGCGAAATGTCCGTCTGTCTGTCGGTCTGTCCGTATGAACGCAATTCTTTTGCCTTTATCTTTAAGCTAGAGCAACCAAACTTGGTACACAAGTTCGTGTATACACTCAATTTATGAAGTGTCGAGATCGACCCAACACCCCCACTTCCTCCCCCGCAATTCTGGGAAAACCTGTATCTTCCCCATTTTTAAAGCTATAGTCACCAAATTTGGCATACAGACTAATGTTAAGATTCCCGACAGATCTGCATCAAAAAAAATTTGACCCACCCACCCCCACCCCCAAAAATCGGCATTTGATATCCCCAAAACTAGTTTTTCATGAGGTTTATCTCCTACAGTTTCAAAGATAGAGTTACCTAATTTGGCATACAGACTAATGTTGACCACCTGGATAAATCTGCATCGAAAAAATTTTGACTCCCCCACCCCTTCCCCCGCAAATGAGAAAAATCTATATATCCCACACCTGTACAGGTAGAGTCACCAAATTTGGCATACAGACTACTGTTTTTTTCGCGTCTCTTTCCGAACCAAATTATATAGGACTAAGAGCATAGTATTCTGCAGTCGGGTGCGTCCGACTGCAACGTTCTTACTTGTTTTAATTCAAAATCTTCGCCAACAAAGTTGGATTACACCAACAAGTATATGTGTATTGTTTTTCAACAAGTATGAAACGTGTTTGAAATCGAATACAGGGTTACCTATAATTTATCAATAGAAAAACTTTCAAGCACTGACATAGTCCAATCAAACAATGAAATACAAACTTAAGAACTAACACTAAAGTTGAAAATATTCCTAAGATACCCATGTTTCAAGGTTTCTGTGAATTACAGTTACCCTTAAAACACTTTCAATCGACCTCTCAAATAAGAATTATACTGTTGCATGTCCAGATCCTGCGGATACCATGGAAAATGTCTAGCGCCCAATATATGTGGCTGTGGGCCGGATGAACAACTCTGCTCGAATGGGACTTGTGATGAGGCTGGCCATTGCCAGTGTGCAGCTGGACAGACGCACTTTATCGGTCAATGCATGCAGCCGCAGCTCATTGCTAGGCAACTGGAGAGTCGGGAACAGCGCAGCCAACACAATTATGCGTTGAAATATGAGTTTAATGTGCTGATTGGAAGTTTTTTTAATTTTTAATGATAACATATGGACACTTAATGAAATAAAGTTCAAATGGTAAAGGTTACTAAGCGGGCTGGCAGCTCTGACGTCCTTTAATGCCGCTCTTGATATAACCGGGCTTGCAGATGCAAAAGTTGGGGGCACTGCAGTAGCCATTGGGACAGCCTTGGGGACAGTGTGGCTGGCAAATATTGCGTTGGTGCTCGTCCAGGACATAGCCGGCCTTGCACTCGCATTGGTTTTGGCCTATGCAGTCACCATTCAGGCAGGGCACATCGCAGTGGGGCATACACTGACCGTTCTTGCGATCCCAATCGTAGCCTGGAGCACATTCGCAGGTATTGGGCGCAATGCAGCGTCCGCCGTTCTTGCAGGGTCTGTTGAGCAGATGGCAAAACCTTAGCTCCAATCGGAGAATAATTTAATTTGAGTGACTTACTGCTCGCAAATGGGCTCACAACGTCCTTCCAGTTTCAAGTAGCCTGCATGGCAGCTGCAGTGTCCCGGCGCCGTGCACTG
Organism: Hirtodrosophila confusa; assembly: GCA_035043065.1. Taxonomy (NCBI): domain Eukaryota; kingdom Metazoa; phylum Arthropoda; class Insecta; order Diptera; family Drosophilidae; genus Hirtodrosophila; species Hirtodrosophila confusa. The sequence continues at coordinate 916,881 of JAWNNI010000007.1, read as the reverse complement.
CCCGTTCTCGCAATGGTCACATACGGGGGCACAGCTTCCATCCGCCACACGGCGATATCCCTGGAGACAGTCGCACTTGTTGGGCGCTACGCAACGTCCATTGGCACAACCTGGCGTGCATTCTGGTTGACAGTATTTGCGGCTTACTGGATCCAGCGTGTAGCCATCACTGCAGCGGCACTCATTCTGTTCATCGCACACGCCATTTCCGCAGCCCAGGGGACAGGTGGATATGCACTTTCCCTCAACGGTCCTGACGTGGCCTGGTATGCAGACGCAGGTATTGGGCGCCGTGCAGATTCCGTTGGGGCAGTCGTCATCGCAGATTGGCTCACAGCGACGATAGATGTGTGGATTACGCTCGTAACCCTCACAGCAGACCTGAATGCGACTCATATCCGATGTCGTGCCATTACCAACAAAGTTTTCCCGCGAACCATGAACTAATGAGGCGGTGCTATGAAGTAAATAAGAAATAAATAAGAAAAGAGTAACCCAAGTATTATTTATCCCAAGGATATACCTTTTAAAGTGTCCCTAAAACCCATTTTTATCGATTTGCGATGGAGTGTTGGGGGGAAGAGTGGAATATTTGAAATCTAAAACAAACTTGATCTGCGTACGGTATAAAGGAACCTACATTGCAAATATGGTGTCTCTAGCTCCTATAGTTGCTGATATATACATACATATATCTATACTAGCTGGTAAAACCCCAGCGTCGCCCGGCGAAATATTTAGATTAAAATTCATTATGTTGAATTTTGACTAATTTCGTCAATCGTAAGAAATGCGAAAAAATAGCGTACCACAATTTTCTCAAATGATTTGTGCGTAGGGCTATGAAAATAACTCTGAACTTCAAACGAGTGTGGGGTAGATTTTCCGAAATCTTTGAGCACCGCGCCAATTAGATTTTTTTGTAGAACCTTCAAAATGAGTTTGAGACCAATCACATGAGAAGTAAAAGTGTTTAACAGTTGTCAAATTCAACATAATGCATTTCAATCTAAATATTTCAGTGGGCAGCGCGGGGATTTTACCAGCTAAATAGTACTACTTATACACAATACTCAATTTAAAGACGCATTTCATTATCAGTCAAGAGAGGATGTCGAGGTCGCTAGTTCAATTTGATCGCTTAGCTGCTTTCAATTACTTCAAAACTGCGCGATAATATAAATATGTTCATATGTATGCTTCATGCAATGTAGTCTTACACTCTACAAGGCCCCACCCCAAAGAAAACTTACGGAACTTCCTTATAGCAGACTCCACTGGCCATGGCGGATCTGGTTTTGTTGATAAATAGCGCAGTCTCGTCCAAAATTTGAGGAGCTCGAGTCGGTGGAGTCAGCGGCTGCACGTAATGACCTGAGAACGGGGTACCGCCCTGGTACGTCTCAGCTGGCACAAAACTGGAGTAGCTACCGTAGCTGAATTGACTCTGCTCGGTGGCGTTGCCAGACAACTGGAGATTGCCCGAAGCCGGCGGAGGCTGACGGGTCTTGATGCCCGCCGTTTTTATTTGTGCCTGACCAGCGCCGAACAGCGCCAGCAAGCCAGCCAACAAAAGTAGTTCACTCGATGAACTCATGTCTGATGTCACTTGGAGTGGGTATAAAAATATAATCAATGAACTGCACACATCTGTACCTTACAGCTGCTGCACTTGAACTAAAAGTCAACAAATTTTAATATTCGAATACTCCGACGAGTCGCGAATTGCTTTCAGCGTCGTAACGCCTCTAATCAGCACCTCGCACTGTGTCTATCAATAAAGCGAAGGTTACTCTCAAATCTGGTTTTATTGTTATTGTTGTTGATCGTTTATGATTGGAGGAGCGCCTAAGCTTAAATCACAGCTGGCAACCAAATGAAATACTATGGGGAGTTCCGAGAAATATTTTTTAATGAATAAATGATGCAATATTCTAAATAAAAATATATTTGTTAAGTACACATAAGTAAAAAAAAATATAACTAAACCCAAACCATTTGTTAACAGCAAAGTAAACAAATAAGAACGTAGCTCTCGGAAGCTTTCGAGCATAGAGTATACAGAGTATACTCTTACGATTCTTTTGTATTTTGTTCATTGAGGGCTTATTTTGTTTATTATTATTTCAAAACATATTTTTTTGAAAAAGATTTTATTGGGTTTGTGATATGTCCGTCTGTCCGTATGAACGAAATTCTTTTTTTTTGACAACCTTGAAGCTAGAGAATTCAAACTTGGTACACATGTGGGTGGATACCCCTAGTTTATAGTGTCAAGGTAGGACTCTCTTTTTCCACTGATGCGGAATTGTCGCTACGATCAACTTATTGAATTACAATTAGTTCAGTAAACGATATCTTAGAAAATAAACGATATTTAACAAAAGAACCGATATATAGTTAACAGTTTTTCTGTTATTTTCAAAATTCAAAACTAATCTACAACAGGTAGTAAAGAATTTGTCCTGCCAACTGATTGGCAATCATCACACAGCCTAATCCGTAAAAGCTAGAATGCTGAAATTTGCACAGAAGGCTTTAAATATCTAGAAAGTGCACCCTAAAACTGTATTTTGTAAAATTCCCCACACTAGCGTGAAAAATCACGGAAAACAGTAGCAGGAAACTTTTTCTTTACCATGTGAAACCTGTCAAGGGAATCAACAGTAGCTTCGTGTCAAATTTTATGACTCTGCCTGTACAGGTGTGAGATATATAGATTTTGCTTATTTGCGAGGGAGGGGGTGGTTGTTCCAAATTTTTTTTGCAGATGCAGATCTGTCACGGCGTCCAACAGCAGTCGGTATGTCGAATTTGGTGACTCTAGCGTTAAATTAAATTTTGAAGATATAGGTGTTTACCTAATTTTGAGCGTGGGGGTGGGCCTGGGGTGTCGACTTTGACACTTTATAAGCTTGGGGTATACGCTAACATGTGCACCAAGTTTGGTTGCTCTAGCTTCAAGGGTGTGGAGAAAATTGCGTTCATACCGATGGATAGACGGACATTACACAAACTCTTTATATACTCCTTATACAATTTTGCAAAACTTATGTCTAGAAATTAAGTATTATTTTTGCGATTGCATTCACGCTCATTTTTAAAATTACGCCAAAATTTATTTAAAATAGAGCTAACAGATGTTGGAAAATCTACGCCCATCCGCATCCACGTGCGGGAAATGGGGGTCAAGATCAAATGTGTGAGATTATTCGTTTTGTTGGGTCGGCTTTAAATCTATTTTCATTTACTGGGAGTGAAAAACAAGTTTGAATGCTTTAGTCCCGGTTCCCAAGTTCAAAATTCCCAAGCAAATTTTCGTACACATACATATATACTCATACGCAGACATACAGGGGCAGCGCTGCTGCCTCTCCCGCTCTGCAGTAATGAAACTAGTCTCCCGAATATCTTCTGTGTTGATTATCCAATTGACTTAAAAATTTACGCATCAAATCAGATGGTACCCAATTATTATGCATGCCAAAAATCAATACTATTTATTGAAAATTGTTCATACAAATCGTTGTTATCAATTTTCAAATTGTGGGGGGAATATTCAAATTTGAGATAAACTTAACCTTTTGTTTATACATACGGACGGATGGGCGGACAGACAGACAGACAGGGCCAGATCGACTCGGCTATTGATGCTGACCAAGAATATTTATACATTGAAGGGTTGAAAATGCCTGCTTCTGCCTATTTCACACATTTGCACAGTTTTAGTACCCCCTTTTATCCCATTTTATAGGCACAGGGTGTAAAAATGGCGATCGTACGAAGGGACAGATGTTAAGACGGACAGACAGACGGGCATTGTACAATACACTATTATCCTTTGAGAGTAACTGAACGAAAACTATACAGAACCAGTTTTGGAAGAATATTAATCTTTATTAATCTGTGATAGTTTCATGTTAGTTTATCAAAACCATCCTTAGTCCACAAATTTACGACAATGTGACGCTTCTCTGTAATATCCTGGTGCACATTCACAGAAGCCAGGTGAGAGGCACACACCATTTGTACAATCCTCCATGCATATGGGCTCACATTTTAAGATTTGTGAACTGCCGCGATTTACATAGCCATCACAGCAGTAGGAGATCTGACGTTCTCTTAGATCCGGGTCTAAGGTCTTAGTGCTGCAAAGGTATGATCTTGAGACGTTTTCTTAGTTGTCGTAGGACTGTTAAATGTATCTACTTTTGAAACTTGTAGCAAATTCCCGACTCTCGACTGGCGAGCACTTCTCGCTCCCAGCTTTGATATTCGCTTAGAGTGTGCTTCCAGAATTGTCCATATGTATGTTTTGGAAGCTGTAACGTCAAGCAAAGGATCAGAAGCACAGTTATCATGCTTTTTTGTATCATTTTCCTCTCTCTCTCTTCGAAAATGAACGTGAAGCTATCGCGATGGCGGGGCTTAAATGTGGACGAGCTACTGGGCAACACTCGTTTCAAGCACTGCTTTTATAAAGAAAGATCTGATCTTTGTGTACTCGTAGAATGATAATTATATTTTCGAAATGGGCAGTGGCGTCACATGAAGGGGATTCTGAATATGAATTAAGAAGAATGTATCGCAAGCAGCGGACTACTGTCAGGGTTCATTTGGTTGATACAAATATTTTCAAGATGAAACCCGGAGTATAGCCCCTTTTAGCTACGTCCCGTACTTAGAGATAAGAACCGCAGCATATGTATTTTCATTTCAAGACAAGCATTTCTTTGTGCTTCATATTAATAATGTAAATACAAGTAATTTCATTTAAAATATTATGCATACTATCGCATGCTCACGCCCACCACATGTTCGTCATTCCGGGGGTACCGAGTATAAAATACCTGCCCAGCAGCAGATCGAACTCGTGCATCAGTGAGGAATTTACCCTTGGCGGATTCATGGAGGCATAGGTGGTGACCGTATCCGGTGACATGCACTTGTCTATGAAACGCGTCTTGCCCTCCAGGCAGCGGCAGTGCCCCTCTGAATTACAATAGCCATTCTCACATCTCTGATAGCTGTCGTCAGAGCCCGGGACTACAGCACAGCCACAGACATTAGGGGCTATGCATCTGCCATAGAAACCACATCCACGGTCACAAACCGCATCGCACCGCTGCCGATTCCTCACATAACCATTAAAGCACCGACAATTACCAGGTGAGATGCAAACTCCATTTCTGCAGTCGTCTCCACAATCCGGCAAGCAGCTGGTGGTGTTTTGATCATAACGGTATCCGTTTTGGCACACGCAGGTGGTGCGATTTGCACAGAAGCCATTTTCGCAGCGCCTAGTTCAAGACGAAATAATAGATTTAGTATTCTGATTAACGACCACAGTATGTATAGATTTAGGCACTAGTTATAGTTGAAAATGCTGAGGTATAACTATCGGACACATTCGAAACACAGGGTTAACATATTTAAGAGAAAAGTATAACAACATAAGAATATATCGAAAGTGGTTCATATAAAAACATAAACACTCACATGTAGCAGTTACTTTCGCAGGCACTGCCATTCGTACGTTTTTGATAGCCAGGAAAGCATTCGCACTGATTGGGTGCCACACAGTGTCCATAGCCGCAGTCGGGAATGCACATGGGCTGACAACCCAAGGCATTTGATTCTCGCAAGCCCTTAGCAAATCCTTCGGCACAAGCACACTTGCCTGGCTCCATGCAGATTTCGTTATGTCCACAGGTGGCATTACACTGCGGCTGGCAGAAGCGTCGCGATCCGTCCAGCTCATAGCCCGTGTTGCATCTGCAGGTACCGTTTAAATAGCACTGGCCATGGGGACAACCCAGCGGGCATATGGGCACACAGTCATTGTGGTAATTGAGCACAAAATCATCGAAGCATTGACAACGTCCGCCAGGCAGACAAAAACCGTTCTCCTGGCAACGATCACCGCAGTCCGGCACGCATCTGCTCCAGTCGTACTCGTAGCGTCGCCAGCCCTTGCAACAGACCTCGATGACATTGAAGTATCGATTTGTGGTACTATTTCCCACAATTTGTACCTCCTTGTCGTACTGAAAGAAAACCGCACTAGCGAAAAGTTTGAGTCTGAAGTTAATATTGACAATTATATGAAAAAACGATACTATCTGTCTATATAGTATACAAAAGAGTTCGTGCTGACTGATTGGCAATCATCGCACAGCCCAAACCGTAAGAGCTAGCTAGGATGCTGAAATTTTCAAATCCACACACAAGCGTGGAAAATCGCGGAAAACTGTTGTATGAAAACTTTTGCTTATCATTAAATCGGCTTCAAGCTCATTTTCAAAGTTCTACAAACAAATTTAATTTGACACATATTTTTTTACCGATTGTGGAAAATCCACCCCAATGGGCGGAAAATTGGGGTTTCAAGGTTGTATGGGCGAAAGTCTAATTTTAATCCGATCATCTTCATATTAATTTTCTTTTCAGCTCTTCACGTAAAATAATTCGACATGTGTATCACCGATTTTGGAAAATTCAGCCAATGGTCGAAAAATTGGTGCGATTGACTTCAAACTCATTTTCAAGGTTCTACACAAAAACGTAATCACGGTGGACAAAGATTTTGGAAAATCTACCCCCAAGGTCGGAAAGTCCCGGAAAACTGTTGTATGAAACTTTTTATACCTTAGCAGGGTATTATAATTTTGTCTCGAAATGTGTAATGGACCGAAGGAGACATTTGCGACCCAAGAAAGTATATATATTCTGAATCAGCATGAAAAGCCGAGTCGATACAGCCATGTCCGTCTGACCGTCTGTTTCTATGCGAACTAGTCTCTCAGTTTTAAAACTATCGTAATGAAACTTGGCACAGACCCTACATTTTGCAGGCAGTACATACATGTCAGAACCGGTCGGATCGGACCACTATAACATATAGCTGCCATAGGAATGATCGATCGACAAATATGTTTTTGTATGACAAACTTTGTTGTTTATTAATGTATCCTTACCAAACTTTCGCAAGCCGCGTCTCTAGAGAGTTTATACAATCTGGCTAAATTTGGTCATAATCAGACCACTATATCAAACCTTTTGTTTATACAAATATTTCATCCAAACTAATTGAAAGTCTTATAATACTTCAAATAGTTTCCCATAATTTGTTCAAAATCGGAACACATATGAGAACTCAGACAAAAATTAAGTTTTGTATAAAAAAACATTGCTGCTAGGGTATATAGCTTCGGCACCCGAAGATAGCCGTTCTTTCTTGTTTAATTATCGTCCGATTGGTTTCAAAGATTAGTTAGATCGGCTTCAAAGATATTTTGATAGCCCTACACAAAAAACATTTGTCACGTGGGTCAACTTATTAGTTTCCTACCCCCACGGGAGGGAATACTGTGATACGCTATTTTTGTGTATTTCTTACTGTTGACAGAAGTAGTCAAATTCAAAATAATGCACTTTCATCTAAATATTTCGGCGGGTAAGGCCGGGGTATTATCTGCTAGTACATAATATCTCAAAAGATTGGGGATAGGATGATCAAATATTTAGAAACCAATTGTAAAGATGTTCCATGCAAACTGACAAAATTCGCTCAACATAATATCACTCGGAATCTCAGTTGTATACAAATACAACACAAATTTGAAATTCAAACACCCTCGCAAATTGATAACAACGATTATTATGAACTTAAACGATATAGCTTTGATTTTCGGCGTTCATAATAATTGGGTTACTCTAGATCTGTTGCGTAAATTTCAAGTTAATCAATAATAAACCTTGCACTGTCGTTAGTATGTGAACGAAGATGTCTTCGGAAATTTAAGACCGGGGAACAGGTAGTATACTAATCCAGTATAGTCCCTTTCATACTTGTTATACTCAGTTTTACTCCCTGTACCCATAAAATGGGTAAAAGGGGGTACTAAATCTGTGCAAATGTATGTAACAGGCAGAAGGGAGACATCTCCGACCCTATAAAAGTATATATATTCTTGATCAGTATCAAAAGAGATTTTGATTTGGCCATGTCCGTCTGTCTGTCCGTCTGTCCGTCCGTATGTATGAACGCAAGGATCTCAGCAACTATAAGAGCTAGAGACACCAAATTTGGAATGTAGGTTCGTGTATGGCGGGAGCAGGTCAAGTTTATTTTAGATTTGATATATCTCCCCCCGTTCCCCCGCTATTCGATAAAAACCGTTTTACAGTAACAATTTTCAAGATATAGATTTGGGATTTGGCATGTACAATACTTCAGTCACTCTTAATCTACTGTCCAAATTTCAAGTCGATCGGATACGGAGACAAACACGGAAGTTATTCAACAAACAAGATTCAGTGCTGGAGCGCGGAGGGAAGAAGCAGCACAGCCACCACTTAAAATGCCTCGCTTGCGCTGCGCTCGAGATGTCGCTCGTGTGTGCGTCTTTTGTGTATGTGTAAGTGTACGTAGATGTGATCGGAAATTTTTGACCTGGGTACAGGGAGTTTTGACATTTCAAGTTAATCACAATAATAAACCTTGCACTGTCGCTAGTATGTGAACGAAGATGTCTTCGGAAATTTAAGACCGGGGAACAGGTAGTATCCTAATCGAGTATAGTCCCTTTCATACTTGTTATACTCAGTTTTACTCCCTGTACCCATAAAATGGGTAAAAAGGGGGTACTAAATCTGTGCAAATGTATGTAACAGGCAGAAGGAGACATCTCCGACCCTATAAAGTATATATATCTTGATCAGTATCAAAGAGATTTTGATTTGGCCATGTCCGTCTGTCTGTCCGTCTGTCCGTCTGTCCGTCCGTATGTATGAACGCAAGGATCTCAGCAACTATAAGAGCTAGAGACACCAAATTTGGAATGTAGGTTCGTGTATAGCGGGAGCAGGTCAAGTTTATTTTAGATTTGATATATCTCCCCCCGTTCCCCCGCTATTCGATAAAAACCGTTTTACAGTAACAATTTTCAAGATATAGATTTGGGATTTGGCATGTACAATACTTCAGTCACTCTTAATCTACTGTCCAAATTTCAAGAGTCGATCGGATACGGAGACAAACACGGAAGTTATTCAACAAACAAGATTCAGTGCTGGAGCGCGGAGGGAAGAAGCAGCACAGCCACCACTTAAAATGCCTCGCTTGCGCTGCGCTCGAGATGTCGCTCGTGTGTGCGTCTTTTGTGTATGTGTAAGTGTACGTAGATGTGATCGGAAATTTTTGACCTGGGTACAGGGAGTTTTGACATTTCAAGTTAATCAATAATAAACCTTGCACTGTCGCTAGTATGTGAACGAAGATGTCTTCGGAAATTTAAGACCGGGGAACAGGTAGTATCCTAATCGAGTATAGTCCCTTTCATACTTGTTATGCTCATGTTTTACTCCCTGTACCCATAAAATGGGTAAAAAAGGGGTACTAAATCTGTGCAAATGTATGTAACAGGCAGAAGGAGACATCTCCGACCCTATAAAGTATATATATTCTTGATCAGTATCAAAAAGAGATTTTGATTTGGCCATGTCCGTCTGTCTGTCCGTCTGTCCGTCTGTCCGTCCGTATGTATGAACGCAAGGGAGATCTCAGCAACTATAAGAGCTAGAGACACGAAATTTGGAATGTAGGTTCGTGTATAGCAGGAGCAGGTCAAGTTTATTTTAGATTTGATATATCTCCCCCCGTTCCCCCGCTATTCGATAAAAACCGTTTTACAGTAACAATTTTCAAGATATAGATTTGGGATTTGGCATGTACAATACTTCAGTCACTCTTAATCCACTTGTCCAAATTTCAAGTCGATCGGATACGGAGACATACCGAAGTTATTCAACAAACAAGATTCAGTGTTGGAGCGCGGAGGGAAGAAGCAGCACAGCCACCACTTGCATGCCTCGCTTGCGCTGCGCTCGAGATGTCGCTCGTGTGTGCGTCTTTTGTGTATGTGTAAGTGTACGTAGATGTGATCGGAAATTTTTGACCTGGGTACAGGGAGTTTTGTGGTCGGGTATACTCGACTAAAGCATTCGTACTTGTTTTAAAATTATATATAAGGTTTTTTAAAGTTTTTTCCACAGCCTTGAAGCTAGAGCAACCAAACTTGGTACAATGTTGGTTTATCCCCACCACTATCCCTACTCCAACAATTTAATGGAAGCCTGTATCTTCCACATTTTTAAGGCTGTAGTCACCAAATTTTACATACATACATACTACTGATGACATTGACTCCTCCTTGAGCACAATCAATATCTCTCACACCTGTACAGGTAAAGTCCCTAAATACCTAGCAGAGGGCGTTATAATTTGTCACAAAATGTGTAATGCACTGAAGGAGACGTTTTCGACCCAACAAATCTTCGGCACTCCGAAGATAGCCGTTTCTTGTTAATGATCAACTTTGTAGTTTTTTTTATAAATATACATAAATATGTCAATATTTCAATAACCTTCACTTCAATTCAGTTTTATTTTGAAGTATACACATATGCAATTATTTTTGGACCTGTTTCTGCATATTCAACAAATGCTTATATCTAATAGTTTCACTTACGGCACTTCGCGAAAGCATTTGTCTGGATACACACCACGCTGCGGCAGTGAAAGACCCTGTGGTATGATATAGGGCTTGCGGGTGGGATGTGGTCGAGGAATAACGTCGCTGCTGTATCTGCTGCTCCCGCTGTTGTTGCAGTAGCAGTTGTTGGTTGTGCAACCGCTCCTGCTCATACAGGAGCTGTTGTTGCATCTGCTGCTCATGCAACTGTAGTTCCCGTGCGTGCATCAGGCAAAGGAAAACCAGCAGCAGAGTGGCCTGAATGGTCAACGCTCTCAGCAGTCTCGACATGGTCCAGTATATCACTCCTCCGCTTCTTGGAGGTTCTTTTCTGTCGCAGCGCGTTTCTTTCCGCTCTGTAGGGCTCAAGACTTTGTTGTTTACTGTTTCAGATGCGGCGCAGTTGGAGAAACAGGGCAGTGCTTGAACGCAGCAGCGAGGAACCCAGCGATAAGCGAACTGGCTTTTAATTAAAATAATATTAGCGAGAGACAGCCTATTACTAGAATTAAGAGTACTTGAGCGGAAAGCCGGCAGAATGAAAGAGGGGTAAAAAACAAAAAGAGTGAGAAGAGGGAGAGCGAGATAAAAGAACTTCTGTAGCAACTAATATTGAAATACATACTTATGTATGTACATATTACATAAGTACATCGCCAGCATTTAAGCTACGAATAGAAAAGTCATTTTGTCAGCATTTTTTTCGATATAAAATACAAATATAATTAAAATTTGCTTGGTGATAGGATATTGTATCTAACATAAACAATAAACACGGTAGTATCGCCATATCGATGATGAGTTGTCAAATTTACCGAGCTATCAAAAACTTATATTAAGAATTTAGCATGAACTTGGGCCACTATACAAGAACCAAACAGATTTGGTGCCTCTAGCTCCGAAAACTTGAAAAATTTGTGTTGGTCAGATCATTCAAGGAGATCATCAGAAATTGGACAACTTTTAAGCTCATATTTCCCAAGGCTTTTGAGAGACACAATATGTTGTTGAGAATATGATTGAATTATTGTGGCTGTGAACAACAAAACAACTGATAAGCGGCTTATAAATATTGGGGCAGTAGAGCACCAGCAAATCACGAGAATTTAGTTGGAATTTAGCAAGTGGTTTGCGAGCAACGGTAAATGGGAAACGAGTCAAAGTCAACACAATGTGCTTAGTTAAGCATTGCCAGAGGCTTTTCCTGTTGATGTGCCTCTCGAGCATAGGGGCGAGTGTACCAAGCTATTCGGAATACGATGCGCCCACACGCTTTGATCCCAGAAGGGGTGGGGAGGAGCAGTCGCGTCGCTACTCCGGCGGTAGCAGACAGCAAGCTTCTGCGCAGTCGCTCTACCAGCGTCCTGGCACTGCAAGCTTTGAGGCAGTTGAGCGTGCAGCTCAGCAGCGGAGGAGTCGTGAGTATTTGATACGTGCTCATGAGGGCGTTTCAAGTCGTGAACTACACAAATGCCGCATTTGGGTACCGTAAGTTGTCGGAGATCCGTAATGATGATGCACATGCTCATTTAACTGTGCATTTACTAGATCCAAGTCGGTGTCCAAGTATACGCATGCTAATCTTATTCAAACGGACATTGCCAACAAGCTGTCCTCCATTGAGGTCTGCTGCACCGGGTACAATCCAACCCGGTTGCTGGGCGTAACCGTTTGCCGGCCTATTTGTGGCTGCCAGAATGGAGGCTGCCGTGTGCCCGGCGAGTGCGATTGCTATGAGGGATTCGTGAAGAACGATAATGGAGATTGCGTGTTTGCCTGTCCGCTGGGCTGCCAGAACGGTCGCTGTTACCTCGACGGCAGCTGCCAATGCGAACCGGGCTACAAACTGGACGAGACGCGTCGCTTCTGCCGGCCAATTTGCAGTAGTGGTTGTGGCAACAATCCGCGTCACAATTGCACCGAACCGGATGTCTGTAGCTGTGCCAAGGGCTATCAGCTGACCAACGATGGTTGTCAACCCACTTGTGATCCAGACTGTGGCATCGGGGGTCTCTGCAGGGACAACAATGAATGCGATTGCGGAGCAGGCTACACACTTAAGGATGGTGTCTGTCAGACTGATTGTTATCAGTAAGTATACGGAATGAGAATTGTTCGGGAGCATGTATGTAACCGGCAGAAGGAGACATCTAGACCCTATAAAGTATAGATATATTGTTGATCAGTTTCAATAGCGGAGTCGATTTGGTGTCTCTAATTCTTATAGTTTCCGACATCCTTGTGTTCATATATACGGATGCACGGACGCACAGATAGAGGGACATTGAACAAATCCAAGCCCAAGCCCCACTTAAAAAATTAATTTTTTCAAACAGAGTATGAAAACTCTGAATTGCTGAGCTTGATTTATATATCTGTGTAAACAAAAAATGTTTCATACAAAAATACATTTTCTTAAATTTTCCGATTGTTCCTTTGGCAGCAATTAAATGTAGTAGTTGGTATTGAAACTCCGATCTCGTGAGTTTCGTCCAAATATAATGTCTTCATAAATATAGAAGAAAGATAGACCAAAACAAGCGGAATTAGTATAAATCCGAGTAAAACTGAGCTTATACTCTTGGAAATTCAAATGATGAAATTAATCATCGTTGTAACGTTGTTCTATTTCTCCAAACGTACGAAGAGAAATAATTGCCGTCTTACAAGATTATTTTCATCACCACAACGAATTGGTGACTTTGTTTAAAACGGCATTAGACTGAATGCCTCCCGCTGGACAGCACGCCAGAAGATACAATGTACGTACCAACAATAGACGATGTTGATCGTTGGAGAAGAATTTAATGAACGCGATGTCGTCCTGCAACGTAGAAATTATTAGCTTCAACGTGTCTCTAAACTTCATCGCTCTGTTCGTTTATTACACCAACGTCCACAATAAGACTATTTGCTTTGTATTTAATAATTAATATTTACATGATCAATCCGAGAACTGGTTAGTTAAATTTAAAAACAAATAGAGTTAGGAAGTGCGAGCAAAACCGCAGTGATATAACCTCGTTGCTCTAAAAGTTTAACATTTGTTTGAAAATCTTTGCACCATAAGAGATAAAAACAATTTTCTGTTGAATGGTTGTTTTGGCTAGCTTTGCTGAGGGCGATTGAAATAGCAATATTAGTTATGCATTGCCTTCGACTGTCGCTAGATGGCAACATGCGTGTCGCGGTAGAGGTTTCGGTCGATAGAACGCGCTGCTGATGACGTCACAAACATGTGATTAAGCAAGAATGGCCTTCATAAAAATAAATACAATTACTTAGCTCTTAAAAATAATAAAAAATTTAACAAATAAAGATCCCAACAATAATAATAACAAGAATGTGAGTGAACACAAATTCCATTGATTGTGAAGTTTTAATCGGAGTATCACGTGGGAAGCGTTCTATTTCCATATTTCGATAGTTTAAGGTCTCACCTTGTGATATGATTTGGCATTATCCATTTAAATTGTTTCTCCTATATAATAAACAAACCTTGTTAAATTGTTATATTGTAATAAACATTTTAATTTTATTACTAGGCTAAACTAGTTATTATTTAAAGTTGTGGTCTTACCAATCAGTCAGTGTAAGCAAGCCTTGTATGTACATACATATACATATGTCTGCCTATTACATACTTTTACTTCTTGTTATACACCCTGTTGCCCCTATTAATATAATGACAGATAATTTATTTACTTGCTTTCTTCTTATAGAAAATGCAATAATGGGATATGTGTGAGTCGGAATCGTTGTATTTGTGATCCTGGTTTTGCGTACCACGAGCAGTCTACGATGTGTATACCCGTTTGATAACCAGTGAATCATTTTATATCAATATCTTTATTAACGATGTACTACTTTGAATACAAGAAATACAAAATTACTTTAAAAAGTGTATTGTTAAAGATCCTCGTCGTAGCTTATGATGCTAACTCCATTAACTCGTTGAGCCTCGTTGAGGCGCCTGTGCTTGCGATAAAAGTATGTGACAGCAATTAGGGATACCAAAAGGGTACAGATGCCCACAGACCAGGCAAGGATTGCTGGCCACTTGGCTGCCCTTGGAGCAGGTGTAGAGTTGAGAGCTTCCTTTTCATTTGCTTTGTTAGTTTTCTTCCTTGGTGAGACCACCTTACATACATAGCGACTTGGTCCGGGGAGCATATCTTGCCGGACATCCACAGAGCTGGTGGCATTACAATGTAGATGGCCCGTCAGCCGTTCGCATCGACACTGGGCGAGATCCAAGCACGGCTTGTCAAAGGCGTCCATGCAAATGTTGATGCACTTGATCGGAGCTTCAGGTTCTTTGATTTCGTGCCAGCATTTGCAACCACTGGTGCAATTCGTTAGTGCTTGTATCAGAAACTCTAGAGGAGGACTAGAGAAGGTGGAGGTATCCCAGCTAGTAGTAGTCTCAATGGTCGTTGGTAGCTGACAGCCATCCTTAGTGCTCTCATAGCCTGTGTTACATTGACAAACTTCAGGACCTGTGCAGACACCATTCGCACATCCCCGACTGCAGTTCGGCTTGCAGATTGTGAGTGCATCATCGTCTGAGGGCACGTAGCCATCGAAGCAGCTGCATTGATCTGGCGGTAGACAAGTCGCATTTACACAATTTACCAGGCAACTTGGCTTACACGCATTGTGCGTTACTGCCCCTTCCGGCTCATAGCCAACATGGCAAATACAGGTCTGGGGCGCCACGCAATCTCCATTAAGGCAATTGGGCTCGCAAATGGGCTCACATATATGGTGGGAGTTTGGAGCGAAGCGATAACCAGGCTCGCATTTACACACCTCTGGCTCGCTGCAGTTACCATGGATGCAGTTTAGGCTACATTGAGGCTCACAGTTGTTCTCGGGGCCCATTAAGTAACCAGGGATACAGGCACATGTCTCAGTCGTAAAACAATAGCCATTAGGGCAGCCCTGGCTGCACTTTGGCTGACATTTGCTTCCTGAATTTGACTGTTCATAGCCGGGAAAGCATTCGCACATATTAGGAGCCACACATCTGGCGTAGTCGGAGCAGCCCTGCGGGCAGTATGGCTCACAAACGCCTTTTTCCCTTAGAAAATAGCCCGCGGTACACATGCACAGCTCAGGTCCTTGGCAGCTACTGTGCTCCGGACATCCTTCGTTGCAAACTGGCTGGCAGCTTCCATCCTGGGAGCTGTCATAGCCCACATCACACTGACATTTTCCAGGCTTAATGCAGTTGCTGTGTGGCCCACAATCAAAATCACATTTTGGCCTGCATTCACCAGAATCTTGAAGCTCATAGCCTTCGAGACACTCGCAGTGGTTGGGCGCCTTACAGTAACTATTCGCACCACAGCTGGATGTGCACTCGGGTTGACAGAAGGCTTCAGTCGATAAGCTTTTGTACCCCACTTCACACTCACAGATCTCTGGTGCTGCACAGAAGCTATGGTCACCACATGGCTGGGTGCAGTGGGGTGCACAGTCGCCTCCAATGTCGAACTGCCGGTAGCCCGCTTTGCAGGCACAGACGTCAGGTGTGTGGCAAAAACTATTTTTGCCACAACTTTTGCAAACGGGACTGCAATCTGCTCCAAAATAGCCTGCATCACATTTACATACATTAGGAGCGGAGCAGTGGCTATGCTCGGGGCAACCCCTACTGCAAATAGGCCTACAATTGTAAGATGGTCCTTCGTAGCCTGCACAACAATAATATTGCGTTTCAAATCTGTAATTGGTCTAAGAAAAATAAATTTATGTAAGATATGTAAGACGTGAAATCTCCATTAGCGAGTAGTCACCGCTAAACATTATCCTCGCTGAAGTACCTTAAATTCATGCTGAATTTTAACACCCTTTTCAACCATTTTTATAGCCTTGCAGAAGGCATTCATCATTCATACTTATAAATGTTTAATTTTTTTAATAAATTATGTCTTTTACAATTTCTTGGACTCTTGACTCACCTCAGTTACATATTGAGTTTCAGTCCTGTATCCAGTTTTCGAAAAGTTGAGAAAAATTCGTTTCTTGTACGTTACAGTCACTAATTTTGGAACGACTTGACTAAAAGATATTCTCTGAAGTCGACTGCACACAATTGATTCGTCAGCTGCATTGAAACCCACAAGGAAAGCTAACAAACACGGCCAAGTGTATTGAAACAACATAATGCTAAGTTTGTATATACTACTTATTCCGATTCTTAGGAAATTTTCTGTGTGAAATCATTTCAGTAGCACGACCAAATCTCAACTGAACAGTGACTGAGACTCAGATCTTTCGTCATACTTGTTTCGTGCTACATCCGTCCATGTTGATAGGCAGTGCCCAAAGTGTATACATGATATAATGTTAGTATTTATATTTATTTATTTATTTGTGCATTTGCGTCTTTCTAGGAGACATTTAAAATTGCCATAGTTCTAAAACTAATATTACATTATTGGATTCTTAATACATGATGTTAATATCGAATTAGCCGGCTCAATTACTCATATTTAACTAAAAAGAAAGTCGGAATAAGATATCTGTTAGTCGACTTATTTCTACTGCATCGTTCTTTGTTATTTTGAACTAATCTTAACCTCATGCTTATGACTAATAGCTTAATTATTATAACGAGTTCTAAAATTTGATGTTAATATAATATTTCCCAAACTGGGGTAAAAGAGTTCTAAGTACTTTCGGTTGCGCAGTGTTCACCTGTCAAAATCCATTGATAGGTTTTGTGAGAACAAATAAATTCTATATACATATATAAAAGAGTTTGTCCTGATTGGTGACTGACTGACTGATTGGCAATCATCGCAATAAGATCGAGGATGCTGAAAACGTAGGTTCCATCTATGATGAAAGTGCACAATAAGACGGGATTTTGGAAAATTCCATCCACAAGCGTGAAAAATCGCGGAAAACTGTTGTGTAAAGCTTTTTTGTTTACCATCCAATCGGTTTCAAACTCATTTTCAAAGATCTGCACAAAAATTCATTTGGAAAATCCACCCATAAGGGCGGAAAATGGCGGTGTCAAAGTTGTAAAAGCGAAAGTCTAATTTTAGTCCGATCACCTTTAAATTAATTTTCAAAGCTCTTCACGTAAAATAATTCGATACGTGTCTCAGCGATTTTGGAAAATCAGCCCCATGGTCAGACAATTGGTGGAAAACTCTGGCATACCACATTTTTAATTTTCATGCGATTGGCTTCAAACTCCTAAAGATAGAATGCGGTCCTCAAAGATTTTGGAAAATTTACTCCTGAGGTCGGAAAAATCGTGAAAAACTGTTGTATGTAATTTTTTGAACATCGTGCGATTGGCTTCAAACTTATTTTCAAACTTTTCTGATTATCATCCGATTATTTTGAAACTAATTTTCAAAGCACCTTGCATTAAATAAATCGACACATGTGGTACCGATTTAAAAACATGCACGCCCACGACCGGAAAAGTCTGAATTCAATATTTTGTTACACTAATTTGCAAAGCTAAAGACAAAACCTCGGTACTTTTCTGGCAACACAACGGGCAGAAAATAATAGAAAGTTTTGTAATCTTTAAACTCATTTTCAAAACTACACCAAAAATATTTTAAAGAGTGCCAAATGATTTCGAAAATCTACCTCTGCGTCGCCACGGCCGGGAAATGGAAGTCAAAGACAAATGAGTGGAATTATTTGTTTAGTCAGATCGGCTTCAAGGACATTTTCATAGCCCCACACAAAAAATCATTCGTCATGTGGTTCAACTATTTAGAATGTTTACCCCGCGGGCGGGAAAATCTATTTTTGGTATTTATTACGATTTACGAAAGTAGTAGTGTTGTCGAATATTTTTAAAATATCGTATCTACGATATTTTCTGTTTTGAAAAAGTATCAAAATTATATTTGATATATCGCTTTGAAAATAAGTGATACTCTGCCCCACAACAAAAAGATATGGTCTATATTAAGCAAACATAACAATATATTTCATAACATACGAATTTAGTATGCATTATATATTAAATATGAAAAAAATGTTTAATTCCAAATGTTTGGCTTTAACATACATCAAAAATACGCATGTGCAAATCCGTCATACGGGTACGGGAGTCACAATTTTATAGCGGAAGCAAGTGACTCCGAAGGCACTGAGCTATCAGGGGTAATAAGATATCTTAAGGCGAGTTTAGATACTCCCGGCATCATCCCATCATAGTGCTTGTTTTTCAGGTGCGACGTCAAATTTTCCCGAAGGGAAAAAGAGTATATTGGGTTTACGAAATATTCCTCTGTTCGTATTAACGCAATTCTTTTCCACACCCTTGAAGCTAGAGCAACCTAACTTGCTACACATGTTGGTGTATACGCTCAATTTTTGGAGTGTCAAGGTTAACAGAATAGGCAAATTATACCAGACTGGAAACAGAGTATTCTTGTGTCGGATACGTTCGACTGCAACGTTCTTACTTGTTGTAACTTTATTTGGGGTAAAAAAATATCACGATATAAATAAATCAGTTTTATAAACAATATCAATATATTGATATTTTGATATATTATCAAATACCTTAGAAAATAGTCAAATTCAACATAATGCATTTTAATCTAAATATTTCGCCGGGCATCTCTGTTGTTTTACCAGCTAGTAATATGTATAAAGGAAGAAAACTTTATAAAAATAGATTTCGTGTTATTCAAGAAATTTTTCCAGGATAACCGCAAACAATCAAAAACAAATTATTATACTCTGTATCCAAAAATTGTTCTTTGGAAAAAGTGTTTTTGGGTTTGTGTCCTGTGTGTCTATCCGTATGAGCGAAATTTTTTTACACCAACTAGAGTATGAAAAATTGGTTCACATTTTGATATACATCCTCAGATTATAAAGTGTCGATCGAGAAGAAAAGAATTGAAGCGGTGTAAGTTTACTAGAAGAAAGAATTGTAATTACTGACAATTATTTCTTGGCTCTTCTTTTTTACTATATTTATATACCGTTAGAGAGAAACTATCTTTATATTTAGGTGGACAAAGCCAAATCGACTTAGCTTTTGATAATAATCAAGAATAAATATCAACTGTTGACAAATACTCTATCGTCCGATTTTCAAAATCTAACATTTATTTTGAAGCTATGGCATGATTAACTTTAATCAAATTACTTTGTCGGGCAACGATGGGGTAATACCAGCTAGTATTTTATAGGTTAGTTTAGGTTGAGACGGTAGGTCACCCCCACAGGGTGACCAGCTGATCCTTAGTGGTACCGTCTGGAACCGTTCCACATACACTATTATCTATCTATACATATATATAAAAGAGTTCAACCTGATTGACTGACTGACTGATTGGTGACATTTGGGCAGCCCAAACGGTAGAAGCTTGAAGCCTGCAATTTTTACAGTACCTTCTTATTATAAAATTAGGTGGAACTGCCGAAAAAAATTGTTAAATATATATCGGGAAGTATAAGAAAATTGTATTTGAAAATTGTATGAAAATCTCGGTATGCGCCAATAGTCACGATTGAGAGAGCTCATAGGTTACGACAAGACGACTGCAACTTTTTGGCTCTCTCTGCGCATGTACGTCACAAGTCATGGAATTCAGCGCGCGCTTTTGAACTTGTTCGAAAATCACTGACTTTTTTAGTATATCGGCTCGTGTGGCTGTAATTCCAGTCCGATTTTTTATTGCCAGCATATTGTAGGGAAATTCATACCGCGTCGATTGATAGGTCTTGGTGCCCTGTAGGTGCCATACATATTAAATAATACGTATTTAAAGTTAGAAAATGTTGCCAGTCCAAATGCTTGCATTCTAACTTATCGCTCAATTTTAAAGCTATGATTATGAAACTTTGCACAAGTCTTTATTTTAGGAGCAGGCAGCACATATATGAATACCAGCAAGATCGGATAACTATATCATATAGCTCCCATAGGAATGATCGGTCAAAGACTATGTTTTTGTATGAAAAACTTTGTTGTTTATAAAGATACCCTAACCAAACTCATCAAATTAAAGTTTCATTAAGTTCTATAAATGCTGACCAAATTTCATCAAAATCGGACTAATATTTCTTATACCTGCCTAGCAGCGAGAGGGGGGAAGAAGAAGCACAGCCACCAATTAAAATGCCTCGCTTGCACTGTCGTTTTTGCCGCCTGTGTGTGTGCGTCTTTGTGTATGTGTGTATGTATGTGTAAGTGGACGTAGATGTGATTGAATGTTTTAGACCTGGGTACAGGGAGTTACGTAGTCGGGTATACTCGACTATAGCATTCTTACTTGTTGACCCAGTAAAAGTTACATGCATTACTTACACATTTGTGCCACTTGACTGCATATCAGCTGTTTGCTTAGTTCTTTTTTATAGTATACAAGACCTTGGAATGTATATTAATACTTTATCAAAGCGAACAAATGTAAACAAGAGGTTCAGTGGAAAGTTCCAGACTACGGTATAGTCTGTTTCCAATGATATACATATTTTGCGTATTTGTGGGGGCGGGGCAAACATAGTGTTAAGGAGACTCTAGCTTAGCTATTAACATTTTATCAATCGAGGATATCTATGAACGAACATGTGTACCAATTTTGGTCGATATAGTCTCAAGGGTGTTGAAAAAAATTGCTCAAACCCCATATACTTTTTTATCTTACATTTTTCTTAAACATAGTATTAAAATGTTTGAAAATCTAGTAAGAATGCTCTAGTCGAGTAAGCCCAACTATTAGGCACCATTTACCAGCTCTGAAATCCCAAAAGACATAGCACACATATGCAGGCCATCAAGTAGAGATATTAAGTAGCGGCTAAGATGCGTTGAGTAATCTGTGTTTATTGTCCGATTGGCTTGAACAATAGATTACGAGTAATCCTAGAAACATGTGTAGGTGTTTTTACTCCCTGTATCCATGGAATGGGTAAAAAGGGGTACTAATTCTGTGCAAATGTATGTAACAGGCAGAACGAAACATCTCCGACCCTATAAAGTAAATATATTCTCGATCAGTATCAAAAGAAATTGAGATTTGGCCAGCGTCCGATTGTCTGTCCGTCTGTATGTATGAACGAAATCTCAACAATTATAAGAGCTAGAGCCAAATTTGGAATTTAGGTTCGTGTATAGGTCAAGCTTAGTTTTGATCCGAGATATTCCCACCCCACCCAGTTTTACAGCATCAATTTTCTAAATTTTGGATTTAGCATGTATAATACCTTGGTCACTCTTAATCTACTGTCCAAGTTTCAAATCGATAGGATAATAAACACGGAAGTTATTCAACAAACAAGATTCAGTACTGTAGAGTTGTTCTTATTGCAAGAAGCGTGCGTATTTGCGTGTGTGTGTTCGAAAGTTGTAGACCTGGGTACAGGGAGTTTCGTAGTCGAGTATACTCGAGTATACTAGAGCATTATTAATTGTTATATATCTATACTAGCTTATACCCGCGGAGCTCGCGTTTCCTATCTATATTGAATTTAGATTTCATTAAATTTTAATTCTTATAATTATTTATTATTTATAGATGGAAATACCTCGGACTCGCCCGGCGAAATATTTAAATAAAAGTGAATTTTCTGGAATTTTACTACTTTTGTCAACCGTAAAAAATACACAAAAATAGCGTATCACAGTTTTCCCTCCTGTGGAAACCAAATAGTTGAGTCAAACGCCTAATGATTTGTTGTGTAGGGCTGTGACAATGACTTTGAAGCCGATCTAACTAAACAAATAATCTCACCCATTTCTCGCCCGTGGCGACGGGTGGGCGTAGTCCTTTAAAATATTTTTGAAGTTAGAAGAATAATACTTACATTCATATAATACCGGAAGGGTGGTAAAATGTCTTTACTTAATTGAAGTGAAAACTCAAAACAATCATTTCCATTGTTAAAACATAGCGCAACCCTACATTTATCGCATTCTGATTGCATAAGTCCCGTGCACTGCGGAAATGAAAAATGAAAATCGATCATCAATCGATAATGCGAATGCAGCTGTTCCGATTTACTACATAATAATAATAATGTTATTGCGTAGTAAATCGGCCCAACATCATTATATTAAAAACAAATTTACATAACTAATTAATAAACTTAAATGATTAAAATTAACCAAATTGTAGTACTCCAGCAGTAGCGCGCCAACTACCGTAGATCGATAGCAAAGCATAGGCAGAGTCTGAGAGACATGAGCAATGTGGCGATTTCAGTCGCACTTATAAGTTTTAAGGCCGAGAGAGCGATAAGTCTCGATTATTATCTTAAGCGGCGTATTCACATTTTATTTTAATCTATTATTAACAAATTCAAATTTGTGCGGTTCTATATCTATCTGTCCGGCAACTCTGGTAAATATTTAATGTTTTCCATCACTAAGACGAACAACTATCGTGTCGATATACGCATAACGGTCAACTTTTATTTGCATTCATTTCATTATTTCGACAATAAAGTTTTGTTCCGCCGACAGAATTTGCTTTCTAATTTTGAGACGCGTCGATTAAGACCAAAGTCAGACATTTTGACGCAGTCGCTATACTAAAGAATTACCCGCCAAACATATGTCGAGCAGCATCGCGCCATCTACCGTAGATCGATTGCAAAGCTAGGCAGAGTCTGAGAGACATAAGCAATATGGTGATTTCAGTCGCACTTATAAGTTTTAAGGCCGAGAGAGCGATTCAAGAGAAAGATTTTTTATCTCTTTTGCACTGTCACGTTGATATGACTATTGGCGCATACCGAGATTTTCCTACAAGTTTCAAATACAATTTTCTTATACTTCCCGATATATATTTAACAATTTTTTTAGGCAGTTCCACCTACTTTCATAATAAGAAGGTACTGTAAAAATTTCAGACTTCTAGCTTCTACCGTTTGGGCTGCCCAAATGTCACCAATTAGTCAGTCAGGTTGAACTCTTTTATATATATATGTACATGCATAGATAACAGAGTATTAAAGTGTATGAAGAAAAAGAACAATTATGTTAATGCTAATGTTTGGCTCGTGCCAGATGTACATATATGTGCATATGTTACTTAACACTTACATATGATGCCAAACTGAGATAACAGGTGTTGCTGTAAAAATGACCTTAAACAGTGTGCATGTGTCTTTATATCCGAATACACATGCTTGCCTAAAATGATTCCTAAATTTGTTGCTGTCAGTCTTAAGTATTTATGATTTGAAACCAATTTTATCTGCTTTTGTATACAGGAACCTACATTTCAAATTTGGTTTCAGTGCTCTCATACGCGAAGAGATGGACAGAGAGACGGGCAACGCTAAATCAAATCGGCTGTTCATGCTAATAAAGGCTTCAAACTTTTTATGGGGCGGATATTCCTTCTTCTTAAGTACCCCTAACCCATTTTATGGGTACGCGAGTATTTCTAATATATATACGGGTATACGGAAACATCCAATTTTTAATTTCTTATTAGGTCATCAACGCTGATTGTAAATGCTGCAAACATGATTAAATAAATCGTGAGCTTTGAGGTTTTTATGAGTATTATTGAGTCATACAGTTCTAAAGTAAATCGACTGAATTTCATTTAAATAAGACTAAACCTTACGGTTTCTTTAAATCAAGTATTGATTATAATATATGCATCAAATTTAATTTTTCTCAAAAGTATTCCTTCTTAAAATACAGGTATTATCAAAGATTTGTCCTTAAAAATAGGAGCTATTATCAATGCCCTCAACGCTAGTATCGATCCTTAGATCAACGTTGTGCAGATCCGAGCCATCAGTGTCCTTATGGGACAAATATATTGGTTTTCTATAACGTCTTGAGCAAATGAAGGCGACACATGATGATATTGCTATTACGACCATAATGCTAACGGCACTGATTAAAATAATTATCCATAGGGCCGTAAAACTTGAACAATTACGACTGTATAAATCATCCGCTTTGTAGCCAGCAACACACTCGCATTTCTCTGGCTGGGCACAGTAACTGTTATCCCCACATTTAATACTGCACTCAGGCACACAGTGATTGCCCTCACCCGAATATCCATCTCTACACGCACATTCTCCCGGTCTCACGCATTTACTATGCTCCTCACACTGGGGCGCACAAATTGGCTCGCAGACACCATTTGAGTTCTTCTGATAGCCAGCTTGACACTCACATATATCGGGCTTTGAGCAGAGGCTATTCGTACCACAGTCTATTCTACAAATGGGCTTACATGATCCCTCCGTAGTATTTTGGTAACCGGCTATGCAGACACATTTGTAAGGACTTATGCATTGTTCATTCTCCCCGCATTGATTATTCTTGCAAATGGGCAGACAATTTCCCCACACATCGTTTTCATAGCCATCGTTACACATGCATCGTTCAGGCTTTGCACAGTAACTATTGATGGGGCATTGAATTGCACATTGTGGTTCGCAGATTCCCGTATTGTTTCTTTCATAGCCAATAAGGCAATTGCATTTGTTAGGTTCCTTACATATTTCATTCGTGCTACACTTGACCGAACAAACTGGCTTACAGACTCCCAGATTGTCCTCGGTATACCCAGGTAGGCATTCGCATATCTCCGGTCTGGTGCAGTGTTTATTCAAGGGACACCCCTTTGGACATTGTGGCTTACAGTTGTCCGAAACGTTACGCTTATAGCCTAACTTACATTCGCATGTTTCTGGACTTGTACATTCTTCGTAGTCTCCACAGACTGAGACATTACAGACGGGTTGACAGAATCCAAATACCTTCTCTTCATATCCATTTTTGCACTTGCAGGTATTTGGTTCAACACAGGCCTTATTGTCCCCACAGTCCATGCTACAAACAGGGTCACAGTTGGTAGCATTGAGTTTAGATCTCTTGTAACCCTTCGAGCAATCACAAGCACCGGGTGTATTGCATTCAGTGTGGGCTCCGCAGTTGAGATAGCATTTTGGATCACATCGAACCTTTGAACTTGTTACGTAAAAAGAATCATAGCCTTCACGGCATTTGCATTCAGATTTTTCGTTTGGAACTATCCATTCGCAATCCGCATTACGGTTGCACTTGGGATTGCATTTGGGCTTACAATCGCTTGGAAATTTTTTTATAATCTGTGTGGAATAGAGTTCCTTGCATCTGTTAGTTTCTATTTATATGGAAATATGTGTACTTGTATGACATCTGTTTTACCTCTGTAATGTTTACATATTCTTTCACTTCCTTTTTTGTAAAGGATCCTGTTGGGCCTAAACGAATGTGCATCACACTCCTTGGCAATGACTTGGTTTCGGTAGTCAACACAGGTATGCACAGCGAACTCATATTCCTGGCCGTAATGAAATCCAAATATGCAAGGAGTATACACATAAAAGCTAGCTTACGCCCCACTTCGGTCATGATGCAATCCGGAATTTACACAAAATAGTTGTAGTCCGTGTGTTATAGTTCGAAATAATACTGATTTAGTAAGGGTTCTGTAACGGCCTTTTAAAGCCTAGCGTAGGTTCAGATATAGGAATGCTTTCGTCGAGTATACTCGACCACGAGACACTCTGTACCCAGGTCTAAGATTCATAATTACATATTCGTAATGATAGAGATAGTACCCCAAGATCAAATTTAATTATTGTCCATGAAGGACAGATCTTAAATAAAGTTTAAAAGACAGTTAAAAAAAAAAAAAAAAACATATTCGTACACAAACACATGTCAAACAGTTTAGCGACAGTGCTATCAAGCAGAGCATTTTATTTGCGATTGCAATCTACATCCACAGCTATGAAGTACTAAAAGAGTTTATTTAATAACTTCTTTGTTTGTTGACCGATTGACGCGTTCATCCAGACCGAGACAAGCGGACCAGGCTAGATCGACTCGGCTGATGATACTGATCAGGGAAATATCTATATATATAAAATAATTCGTTCTGACTGACTGACTGATTGACAATCATCGCACAGCCCAAACCGTAAGAGCTAGAATGCTGAAATTTGCACAGTGGGTTCCATCTATGATGAAAGTTCACGTTAAGGCTGGGTGGAAAATTCCACGCACCAAGCGATGAAAATTGCTGAAAACTATTGTATGAAACTTATTTGTTTACCATCCAATCGGCTTCAAACTAATTTTCAAAGATCTACACAAAAATTCATTCAAAAATTCGGGCGGGTAATTGAGATCTAGCTCAAGAGTGAGAAAAAAATTTTTTGTTTTTAGATTCGGCTGTGTTATTCTTACGATTGACGAAAGTAATAAGATTCAATATAATGCATTTAAATCTAAATATTGCGCGGGCAACACTATGGTATTACCAGCTAGTGTATACATACATATACAGCTTATGCACTGAATGGTCAATTCTTTGGTAAAGAACATACGCATAGTGCATTCAATACACACACGCAGCACTTTGCGCTAACCAAAGTAAAATATACACCTAATCTCGCCGTTTTGCTACTTCAACAGAATTTTTCGCAACATGTACACTGAAACATTTTTCATGTACTCCAAGATTCTTAGCGAATAGAACTCCAGAAAGGAGTACGTCATTATACCCGATTTAAAAACATAGGGTGTAAAAGATTGACCGCATGCGACCACAGTTTAACATTAATTTTTATATTTTTATAAGCTTCGAAGTTATTAAAGGAGTATATATACATACATACAAGCTGGTAATACCCCAAAGTTGCACCAAATGCATTATGTTAAATTTTACTACTTTCGCCAATCGTAAGAAATACACAAAAATAGCGCACCACAATTTTCCCACACGAAGGGATAGACTTTTCTAAATAGTTGAGCCACTTGCCTAATGATTTTTACTCGCTGTACCCATAAAATGGATAAAAAGGTAAAAGTATTAAATCTGTGCAAATGTAACAGGCAGAAGGAAACATCCCGATCCTGTAAAGTATATGTATATATTCTTGATCAGTATAAAAAAATTTGATTTGGCCATTTGTCTGTCTGTCCGTCCGTTCGGATGAACGTGTCGATCTCAGCAACTATAAAAACTAGAGACATCAAATTTGAAATGTAGGTTCCTGTATACTATACGCAGACCAAGTTTTTTCCGATGACAGAAACCTCCCCATGCAGCCCTGCAATTTGATAAAAACGTTCAACAGTCACATATAGCCTAGGCATTTGGCGTGTATTATGCTTGAATCACTCCTCATCTACTAAGTGTACGAAAATGTGTTTGGAAGTTTTAGACCTGGTACAAGGTGTTGCGTAGTCGGGTATACTCGATTAGAGCATTCTTACTTGCTTTGTGTGGCTATGAAAATGTCCTTGAAGCTGATCTAAAATCAAATAATCTCACTCATTTGTCCTTGAACTCAGTTTCCCTCCCGTGCACACTGGGCCGAATCGCCAAATAAGTGGCACAAAGTTGAATATTGCAGTTATCGAGCTGAAACTTGGTATATTTGCTTAATATAACACTCTAAATATTTAAACAAAATTTGAATTTAATGTGACTACACCTACCCCGACCACCCATGTATGGCAATATAGCGTATACGTGATCATAAAACAAAGTCTTCAGAGCTGTGAATAAAAAAGCTAAAATTTGAAAGGGAATTGGGATTTTTTGTATTATTTTTTAAGTAAATAGTGATAAATATGAAAATATATATAAGAATATAAAAATTATGAATGATTATTATAACTAATTTTACTTAATAATAGGCCTTACATAAATTTAGCTCAGCTACAAATTTAAAGTACCGCAAGTGCCGCAAAAAGCCGCAAACAGGATTATTATAAACTTTTTAATTAAAAGTTTTAACACACACTTTCTACTTTATTTTAACATACATTACACATCGCAGAAACACGCAGAAGGTTACTTTAGATTCCAAGCTTAATTATCGTCCGATTGGCTTTAAACTCATTTTCAAAGCTCTACACATTGAATAATCCGACACGTGTATCAGTGATTATGGGAAATTCAGCCCCATGGTCGGAAAATCGGTGGAAAACTCTGGAATTCGACATTTTTAATTTTCATGCCATTGACTTCAAACTCATTTTCAAGGTTCTATAGAAAAACACAATAGTCGCGGTTGTCAAAGATTTTGGAAATCTACCTCCAAAGTCGGAAAATACGCGGAAAACTGTTGTATGAAACTTTTTTGATTTTCGTCCGATTGACTTCAAGCCCATTTTCAAACTTTTCTGTTTATCATCTAATTATTTTGAAACTAATTTTCAAAGCACCTCACATTAAATAATTCGACACATGTGCTACCGGTTTTGAATAATACACGCCCACAGTCCGAAAGGGGTGAAGTCCGGAATTCAGCTTCATATTAAATTTCCAAATATAAATAAAAACAAGTAAGAATGCTATAGTCGAGTATACCCGACTACGAAACTCCCTGTACCCAGGTCTAAAACATTCAATCCACTTACACATACACACACACATACACAAAGACGCACGCACACAGACGGCAAAGGCAACAGCGCAAGCGAGGCATTTTAATTGGTGGCTGTGCTTCTTCTTCCCCCATCTCGCTGCATCAATGAATCTTCTTTCGTGAATAATTTCCGTGTTTATTATCCGATCGACTTGAAATTTGAACAGTAGATTAAGAGAGACTAAAGTATTGTACATGCGAAATCTTAAAGCTATATCTTGAAAATTGTTACTGTAAAACGGTTTTAATCGATTTGCGGGGGAACGGGGGAGATATCTGAAATATGAAACAAACTTGATCTGCGTATGGTATACAGGAACCTACATTCCAAATTTGGTGTCTCTAGCTCTTGTAGTTGCTGAGATCGACGCGTTCATACGGACAGACGGACAGACGGACAGACGGACGGACGGACAGACGGACAGACAGACGGACATGGCCAAATCGAAATCTCTTTTGGTACTGATCAAGAATGTATATACTTTATAGGGTCAGAGATGTCTCCTTCTGCCTGTTACATACATTTGCACAGATTTAGTACCCCCTTTTTAAACATTTTATGGGTACAGGGAGTAAAAAACTTCTGTACTTTGCGGGTAACGGGCGGAAAATAGTTGGAAAGCTTTAGTGTGGATTTTTAGTATTATTCGTTGAATTGGTTTTCAAATGCCAAATGATTTTGGAAAATCTACTCCGCGTCGCCACGGGCGGGAAATGGAAGTCAAGGACAAATGAGTGAGATTATTTGTTTAGTTAGATCGGCTTCAAAGTCATTGCCGCCCTACACAACAAATCATTAAATCAAATGCTCAACTATATAGTTTCTTACCCCCACAGGAGGGAAAATTGTGATACGCTATTTTTGTGAATTTCTTACGGTTGACAAATTCAAATTCAATATAATGCAACTTTATCTAAATATTTCACCGGGCAAGCCCGGGGTATTACCAACTAGTACATATATAAAATCTTTAACCTGACTGACTGATTGGCGACTCTCGGGCAGCCTAAACGGATAGCTGTAATTTTTACAGTACCTTCCTATTATACTATAAAGAAGCACTCTGAAACAATAGTGATCAATATTAGTCCGAAAGTGGGTGAAGAATGCATTTAAAATTTTTTTCCAAATCTCGTTATGCGCCTGATGCTGCACAACAATGTGAAACTGCAAAAGAGTTAATAAATCACTCTCTTGAATCACTCTTTCGGCCTGAAAGCTTATAAGTGCGACTTTTCAGTCGCCATATTGCTTATGTCTCTCAGCCGTTTGTTAATGCTTTAAATGCGATAAATTTGGAGTTGCGCTATGCTTTAACAAATGGGATTAATTGTTTTGCACATTTTCACTTGAATTAAGTATAGACTTTTTCCCACCCTTCCGATATTTTCTAGATTTTAGTATTATTCTTCCAACTTTATCAAAAATATTTTAATGGAGTGCTGACCGGTTTTGGAAAATCTATGCCATCCTTTCGCCACGGGCGGTAAATGGGGTCAAATACAAATGAGTGGAATTTTTTGCGTAGTTAGCTCGGCTTCAAAGCCATTGTAATGTCTCGCTATTTTAGTGTATTTCTAACGGTTACCGAAAGTAGTCAAATTCAAATTTGAATTCGGTTTTGCAGAGCTGGGGAAGCAGCATTGCACTCGAAATTTGCTTGCAATGCCGCTGAACTTCTTGATTCATACATCTACGATAATATGTTTTGGAATCTCATATATTTGTACAGGCAGTTTCAAAGTCGCGTGCACTCGACTAGAGCATCTCTGTGTCCATACATATGTTGGTACAAATAGTATGTATAAGGTAACTTCTGTATTTGGTTTTTTCTTCCACCTTACCCATTTTTGATTTAACCTTAGGCTTGAGGTGAACTTTAATATCAAGAGGCGGTAAATATATAAAAAAAATATAAATACTTATAAATAATGTTACATTTATGTATAAGTACACTTAGACACTTGTACGACATTTCTTGATAAGGGAAATCTCAGATCTCATTTGTCATATTCAATGTTAATTTTCTCAACGATTTGATGAGACTGTTGTCTTGACCATTGTGGGTTCAACAAACACATATGTGTATATATATATTAGACTCGGTATCTATCTCATGCCTATGAATGTGCATATATTGATTGATAAGAAACTCTCAAGTCCGGTCTGTTTTGTTCATTGTGCTGCAATTAAAATATCATCTGCATGACCATTTATAAACTGTGCATTAAAGCGAGTGGTGTGAGACTGCAATATTATAAGAAAAGACATGTGGCGTATATTATTGATATATTTAGGAAGCTTTGGGCTGTTTTGGCTACAAATTGATGCCTGCATTGAACGTGTGCCGTAAGTAGTTACCCCATATGCGAGATCTCTTAAATGCTAACCTAAACCGATTCAAAGTGTGACGTGAAAGTAAGACACAGTTTTGTGACAATGCGCAAATTTGAGGCACTTAGCAATTGTACCCACGACTGTGGACCGTTGGTGGTGCGACCCATAAGAGAGGTGTGTATTATTGAAGTAAAATAAGCAAGAGAACGTTGGATTATTGGGGGAAAAAAAGATTAGCATAACCGAAAATCCAAATTAAATCCGCTGATTAGAGAGTAATTCAAAACGAAAAGATTCACAAATTACAAAAAATTGATGTATACTGCATTCCAATCATATATCTAATATTTAATTATCCTATCTATTACTTTGGGACGGTGTGTAAAAACTTGTGACTGAATCTTATTTTAGAATTTAGAATCCTATTTTTCCGAAACTATTGAAAATAGATCAACCAAATTTTGCACAGATGTCGCTATATAGAATAAGGTAGATAAGGTAAGGATTCGAAACGCTTCTATGAATGAGATACTAATTTCGTGATTAAATTATTGTAGATTTACGGGAAGATTTTAAACATACCCTAATATGTATATGCTGAACAGCTTAAATTCACTCTAATCTCTTCCTATTTTTCCAAATAGACATTTCTGTCTTTTGATTGGGTCTGCTGTGAAGGCTACAATCGCATTGAGTTAGAGTAAGTATACTGTTCCTTTATCCTCAGAAACCCTCTCCAAAGCCATGCTTCTATTGTCCAATTTCAGCGGCGCGTGTCTACCCAAGTGTCATGATTGTGGACCAGGCGGCAAATGTCTGTCCCCGGAAATTTGCCTCTGTGGCCAGGGCTACACTAATCATCAGAATCGCAGTATCTGCGTGCCCGAGTGCAGTGAACCCTGCGTCAATGGACGCTGTACCTCACCGGATGTCTGCGATTGCCTAGAAAGCTATCGATTTCGAAACGGCAGTCAATCAATATGCGAGCCGATCTGCGGCGTTGATTGCACCAATGGCCACTGCGTGGAGCCAATGAAATGTATTTGCAATATGGGCTACCAGCGTAACGAAACGGAGAGCAAGTGTGTGCCCATCTGCCAGGAGCCGTGTGAACACGGCGAATGCGTTGGCCCCAACGAGTGTCGCTGCCATGCGGGATACGAGGCGCACTGGGATCATGCCAATCGCTGCGATCCTGTTTGCAGCAGTGGTTGTCGGAATGGTCAATGTCTGGAGCCCGAGCACTGCGCCTGCAAGTTGGGATATGCTCATGTAGACAATCGAGTCTCCGCCGGCTGTGAGCCAGTCTGTCAACCGGCCTGTGTGAATGGTACCTGCGTGTCGCCCAATCACTGCGTCTGCCAGGATGGTCATGTGCCTATAAATGGTTCCCATCATCTTTGCGTTCCCAGCTGCCAAAAAGGTTGTGAGAATGGCTTCTGCAACGCTCCAGGTCGCTGTGAGTGCCATGAGGGATACACTCAGATATCAGCGCATCTCTGTAAGCCACTTTGCAAGCCCGCTTGTGGACACAACGCGCTTTGCACTGCACCGGACACCTGTACCTGTGATGAGGGCTATGTGGCAATCAATGGCAGCACCATTCACTGCCAGCCGAATTGTGACAACCCTTGCTATAATGGCATCTGCAGCAGTCCGAATGTTTGCACCTGTTTAGCGGGATACGAGGCGCTAACGTCTTCCCATTGTGTGCCTACTTGTAGTCGACCCTGCATATACGGCATATGCGTGAGGCCCAATATGTGTCGTTGCTTTAATGGCCACCGACCCATGGCAACGGATCCATACGTTTGTGAGCCCATATGCACTGAGGATTGTGGGCACGGCCGTTGTATTGCGCCGGAGATCTGCCAGTGTGATCCTGGATATGCTAAGCGTTGGCCAAGTGGCGCCTGCGAGCCCCATTGCGACCAGAAGTGCATCAACAGTCGCTGTGAGGGTGGAACCGGTCGTTGCCGTTGCTATGAAGGTTATCAGATGCGTGCTGGCTCCAATTCCATTTGTGATCCGGTCTGCACGCCCAGTTGCATCAGTGGTAACTGCGTGGAGCCAAACAGCTGCGAGTGCTGGCAAGGTTATGAGGATACTAAATTGCATTATCATTGCGCCGCCAGCTGCCGACCGGCCTGCGAAAATGGACGCTGCGTTGAGCCAGGACACTGTGAATGCAGCACGGGTCATGAGGTGACCAATTCCAGTGAGCCGCATGTGTGTCGCGCCCAGTGCAAGGAGCAGTGCATCAATGCCGAATGCCTGCGACCGGATGAGTGCACCTGCCTCTTTGGTTATAGCTTCATCGAGGGCAGCACTTCCGAGTGCGCGCCCTTCTGCAGTCAGCAATGCGACTTTGGCAGCATCTGCGTCGCGCCTGAAATCTGTGAAGAGCGGACATATCGAGCCCTTTCTGCCCATGCTGATGGTTTCTCCCGTTGGGCCAAGCTCGGTCTGGCGGTGCTGCTGTGCGTGCTGCTCGTAATGATTCCCGTGATATTGATGCGGGAGATCCAGCATCAGCGATCACAGAAAGACTTGCAGCAGGTGCACCTAATTGAAAATCCCAGCTATGGTGTCTGCTTGGCAGCTAGCGAAGAGCTGCCCGGTGAGCAAGAAATCGGGCTTGGTGACTAATATATAAGTAGTAACGTATATACATCTCTAGGATCGACATTTTTCATATATTAAACTGTAAATATGTGCATATAATATATGTCAATCGAAAAGAATTTTGGATGTTCACATTAAATTTTAAGAAAACAACTTTGTCTTGTTTATTTATTTATTTACTATGAGAAAAACTATGAGTTAACATTAAATTTTTGCCATGGCTGCCAGGGCCTTCAGCAGGAGTTACATTATAATGGTTATTACTTACATTATTATGGGGAATGTATAAAGTATTTGTGTATATATGTATTAACGAAGTGTTGTTTACATTATTTACAAGATTTGTATGGATGTACGATAATGAAAAATGTGTGTATGAGCGCTTGTGATGTGTGTAATTGGATATTGTGTTATATTTTATGAATCAAGTTGGTGTTGTTTAGGAAATGAAAAAGAATTTTTATGTTTTTATTGGTGGGGTTTGTAATTAGGGATAAAGGATCTATGTTTTGGAATAGGGATGTTCTGTGGGATGTAAAGGAAGGACATGTGATTAGGATATGCCGTATGTTTATGGGGGATTGGTTGCAAAATGTGCATGTGTTGTTAAGGTTTTTGTCTATATAATGCATGTTGGTAATGTTTGTGTGACCAAGGCGTATTCTGGTGAGTTTTATTTGTTGAAGTCTGGTGAGATAGAGAGTAGTTTGGGGAGGTGTTAGTGTTGATAAATTTGTACCAGTTGGATGCTAGGTTAAGTAATGTGAGTTGGTTTTGAGAGAGAAGTTTTTTTTGGAATTGAATTATATCGTTTGCGTTAAAGTTTGGGGTATAAATAAGTGGGAGTGCTGTTGCTTCTTTGGCTATTGAGTCGGCTTTTTCATTGCCGGCGATGCCGATATGGCTGGGTATCCAAACTACTTTTAAATTTGGATAATTGTTGCTTATAATATGTCTGATTTTTATAGCGTAGAAAGAATAATTGTTTATGTTAATGACTGATTTTATGGCTGAAAGCGAGTCAGAGCAAATGGCATATTTTCCTTTTTTGTTTTCGTATATTTTCAGCGCCTCATATATAGCGATTATCTCGCTCGAGAATACTGATGAGTAAGGTGGAAGGAGGCCTATTTTTAATGTTTCTGTTTCTGTGGTTATGCTGTATCCGGTGATATCGTTAGATTTGGAACCGTCAGTGTATAATAGCTTAAAATTGTTAAGTGAGTCTTTAATGGAGCTAAATAATTGTTTGAAGATTGTATTGGGGTTGGAGGTTTTGTTGTGAGATGATAGCGAAATATCTATTGCTTTTTGGACGGCTTGTATGTTGTATTTGTGGCTGTGGTTAGGTTTAGTTGGGTGATATGGAAGATTGAAGTATGTACAGGATTGGATAATCCTGTCTATTGTGGAAGGATGTCTAATTTTGCTTTTGCGTCTTTTGATAAGATTTTTGAGAGGGGTGTCGTTCGATTGGATAAGAGTTTTGAATAGTTTGGAAGTTAAATAGTCACGTCGGTTTTCTAATGTGTTTGTGTTTGACTCGATTAGCATGTGTGTAATAGGAGTGGTTCGAAAGGCTCCAAGAGCAGTTCTTACGGCTGCATTTTGAATCGTTTTTAATTTATTTAATTGAGATTTTGGAGCGTGGCCGTATATTGACAGACAGTAGTCTATTTTGGAGATTAGGATAGATTTCAGTATTTGTATTAGGGTTGAGGTATTGCAATTGTATTTTAGGGATGAGAGGTGTTTAATAATGTTAAGGGGCTTAGAGAGATCAGATGTGAGATTAGAGATGTGGGAGTCCCATTTGTATTTATTATTTAGTGTAAGTCCTAGGATTTTTAGGGTGTTGGCGCAGAATTTTATATGTTTTTGGATGGAAATGATTTTTGTAAGGCGTTGTATGAAATTAAGAATAGGATAGGTGAGCCTTGTGGAATGCCGTTGTTAAGGGGACAGGTTTGGGATAGGGATTTACCTATTTTAACCATAATTTTCCTATTGGTCATGAAGTGTGTAATGTATGAAAGGATTTTGGGACCTATTTTCCATTCTGCTAATTGTTGGGTGAGTGAGTGAATACCTATTTTGTCAAATGCTTTTGCAAAATCTAAAGATATTATTGAAAGGTGTCGTTTGGCTGAGATGGCCCTTGTTGCTAGATGGTCTATGTATAATAGATTATCTATAACCGATTTACCTCTCTTGAAGCCACTTTGGTTATTGTGAATGAGATTGTTATTTAGTACAAACCACCATATTCGTTTTGATATTATCTTATCTAAGACTTTTGCAAGGCATGGGTTAAGTGAAATTGGTCTGTATGACTTAGCGTCTGTTTTGGGCTTATGTGCTTTTAGAATTGGTAGAACAAGGCTATGTTTATATGATTGGGGAATTTGAGTGTTGAGGATGTTGTTAAAGTGTTTGACGATTCTGAGTTTGAATGAGGTAGGGGTGTTCTGTATCATGGAGTAGGATATACGGTCATAACCTGGAGTGGAACCTTTCAGTGAATTCAGGGCTGAATTGAACTCAAAGTATGTAATGTTTTGTTCTATTTCCAGAGATGATTGACAAGGTGTATAGTTGGCTCGGTTTGAGAGAGCAGTGTGCTTGTTGGTACGGAATGTGTGTGAGAAATTGTTGTCGTCTGCTTCATTAGACCATAGTCTTCCGAGGGTATTAGCTATTGTGTTTTGGTCTGTTGTTGTAGTGTTAGTAAAGGGGTTGTTTATGCAGTGTATGTTTTTGGAGGGGAATAGGCCGCATAGTCTTTTGATGTTTGACCATAGTATGGCTGAATCACAGTTGGGGTGGATACCAGAAGTAAATTGGAATATTGATTGTTTTTTAGCATCTCTAATTGCTTTTCTAAACTTGGCGTTTGCTTTTTTAAACGCAATTAAATCTGTTGTGTTAATTTGTCTTTTTAGTTGCGTTCATTTCTGGTTTTTCACTTTTTTTAGAGTTGAGAGGTCTTTATTCCACCAGGGAACTGTATGTGGTATTGCGAATGTAGTGTTTTGTGGGATTGATAAGTGGGCGCTTTGTATTATTGTTTTTTTAAGATTGCTGCTTCTCTGTTTGGATTATTGCTAGGGAGAGTCAAAGAGCTGATGTTGCTAATCGATTTTCCAAAATGCTCCCAGTTAGCTGCATTTGAGTTTAAATGTCGGTTTGGCAATATGTTTTTTTAGATTTGAAGTTGGGAAAAGAGTGAGCTTAATTGGGAAATGGTCACTACCATAGAGGTCATCAATACATTCCCAATTGATTTCTAGAGCTAATGTGGCTGAGGCGAAGGAAAGGTCAACGTGTGTGAATGTGTGTGTGTTGAAAAGTGTGTTGGCGTTTTATCATTGAGGAGTGTGTAGTCAGTTTGGTCTATGTATGTCGCTATTATCTTACCTCTCGAATTTGCTTTTGGTGAGCCCCAATATGGGTGCCAGCTATTAAAGTCTCCTAGTACTAGTATACGAAGGTTATGTGGGTTAAGTACGCTTTCAAGCTTGGGACGGGAGAAGTTTTTGTTAGGGGATATGTAGGCTGAAATAATATTAAATTTAATTTTGGATTCTGCGGTTATGCCTATGGCTTCAATCTGAATTTAGTTGTATTCTGTAGTGGTTGATGGATTGAGGGATAAGAAAAGCAACTCCCCAAATGAATTTGAGTTTTTAAATTCGGAGAAGTTGTTTGGAATTGGTAGGGAGTGTGTATTAGTAAGGTGAGTTTCTTGTAAGGCAATTATTTGAGGGTTGTGTTCTTTAATTAAAATTTGCAACTCACTGTAATTGTTTCGGTAGCCTTTAATGTTCCATTGGATTATATTAATCATGGTAGTTCAGAATATTTGGAAAGTTGTGTTTGTCTTTTGATATTGGACCAGTGAGTTGTACAAGTGTTATAAGTGGGGTGGTCTTCTTGGGACTGACTAAGTGGGACACATCGTGTCACTCCCAGTCAGCCCCAAGAAGACCAGTAATTAGAGTGTTTAAACGGCTTAATCTACTGGAGTTTCAGTATCGGAATCGGGAGGGGAACAGGATAAATATTAGTTGTTTGGTGTTTTTATGCTTTTTTTTTTCTTGATTTAGCAGCAGCTAATTTGCGCTTAGAGGTGTTTCTGGGTAGGACTTTGATTGTAGTTTTTTTTGGAGATGTGTGTTTGGGTGTGTTGAGGGATAGCTTATTATCTACTTGAGTGTTCGAAGGTATTGTGTCTTCGTATGACGTCAATTGCCGGTCTGCGGGAGTTGATTGCTGGGCTTGGTTATGGGTTGTTTGGTGGAATTGTTTAATGACTGAGGAGAATGATGAGCCTCCTGTGTTTTGGTTTCGGGATCTTAGGATGGATAGGGCCGTCTTGTTGTCGCATTTTTGTGATGTTTTTATAGCTTGAAGCTCTTGCTGCTCAATGAAGATTGGGCATTTATTGTCTGTTGATGCGTGTTTGTTTGATGTGATTTTGTGTGTGGTGCAATTGATGCATCGTTTAGGTTTATTGCATTTTTCTTGGATATCTTGGTTTATATGGGATTCGTCGCCGCAGTTGTAGCAGTGTTGAATGTTGTTACAGTATTTCAATGAGTGTCCATAACGGAAGCATTTATTGCATCTCATGGGTAACGGAATATATGGGCGTATTGGTGTGCGTTCATATCCAATGCGTAGGTGATCAGGTAAATTGAGTAGGTTGAAGGTCATTATAATGAGTCCGGTCTCTTTTAGGGTATCATTTTCTTTTTTCAAGATTTTCCTTATTTCGGTTACATTTTGGGAGGCCAGTTCATTTAAAATTTCGTTGTCGGCTAAGCCCCTCAAGTCATTGGAGTATATAACTTCTTTTGTGTAGTTGAGGGAAGGGTGTAGGTTTACTTTGATGTTGATGTCGGGTGATAGTGAGGAAAGTCGTATTAATTTGGTTGCTTGTGTTGTTTTTCGTTTTTACTAGAAGAGTGCCGTTTTTCGTTTTATTGCATTGCTCGACTTCACCACCACAGGTGTAGTCGATTTGTTTTTTGATTAGGAAAGGTGAGATGTTAGTTAAATTTTGGTTTTCGTCGGTTCTTGTGATGGTTAAGAATTTTGGTCCTGGTATTTGATGAAGTATTGATTCATTGGAGCTTGGTGGGTAGGCGGTGGAGCCCTTGAAGGGTCGGGGGTTTCCCAACATTTCGGCTCTGCTGGTTGTTGTTTTTACTCCCTGTACCCATAAAATGGGTAAAAAGGGGGATTGGATTTGTGCAAAAGTATGTAACAGGCAGAAGGAGACATCTCCGACCCTATAAAGTATATATATTCTTGATCAGTATCAAAAGAGATTTCGATTTGGCCATGTCCGTCTGTCTGTCCGTCTGTCTGTCCGTATGTATGAACGCAAGGATCTCAGCAACTATAATAGCTAGAGACACCAAATTTTGAATGTAGCTTCGTGTATAGCGGGAGCAGGTCAAGTTTATTTTGGATCCGAGATATTCCCCCCATTGCCCCGCTATTCAATAAAAACGTTTTACAGCCACAGTTTTATAGATATAGCTTTGGGATTTGGCATGTATAATACATTGGTCATTTTTGATATACTGTCCAAATTTCAAGTCGATCGGATAATAAACACGGAAGTTATTCAACAAACAAGATTCAGTACTGCAGGCTTGGCAAGCAGCAACATGAAGGCTTCAGCATATGTATGTACATATGGGCGAGCGAGCGCGAAGCGCGTGCATTTTCTATTAAGTACTTAAAGCTTAACCATGTGTGCGAGCGAGCGCGAAAGTGCAGCGGGTCTTGTACTCGTGACGTCACGACATACCAAAACACACGGCATCAGCTGATGCACATGTCGCTTTTAAGCAACACAAGCCCATATGGTTTCATAATTGCTTATCGGTACGCAAACCATACGATAAATTTTAAGCAACTGATCTGCTTGACATTTTTCTTTGTGAGACATGCGCCATCTGCATGACTTTATTTTCTTGAAACATATTGTTATCAATGCTCTGCATAGTGCAGACTATGCATCAAAATTCAAAAATTGACTGTTGGCGCGCAGCCAATTGGCCTCTTCGATAAAATATCGATAAGTATCAGCTCTTCAATCAGTCTCGCTCATCTCTGCATTGTGCTGCTAGTATTTCTTT
This sequence comes from Hirtodrosophila confusa, assembly GCA_035043065.1. Taxonomy (NCBI): domain Eukaryota; kingdom Metazoa; phylum Arthropoda; class Insecta; order Diptera; family Drosophilidae; genus Hirtodrosophila; species Hirtodrosophila confusa. The sequence continues at coordinate 876,823 of JAWNNI010000007.1, read as the reverse complement.
CACTCTACCGTCGTTCGTCATCGTCATCGTTCGTCATCGAGTTCCGATTTTGATAAATTTGCGATTTTCAACTCTGGGTACAGGGAGTCTCGTAGTCGAGTGTACTCGACTAAAACATTCTTACTTGTTTATTTTTGATGTGTGATTTAATGGATATTGATAAATAGTTCAAAATTAAGTTTTGCGCGCAGACGATGTCGTGCGCAGGTAGTATCGAGGCGTATCGATATTTTAGTTAAATTGTTCAATTGATGCTGTTTTAAAACACTATTTTGGATTGTTAGTGGAGCACCCCAGCGCATATGCGCTGAAGGGTTTGTTTTGGTACACTTCACTTCACTTTTGAATGTTTTAGATGACTATTGAGCACTCGCGATGAGAATGGCTGTTTTGAGCCACTATATTGTGGACTAGTATGTATATTTGTTGATTATAACAAAAAATTTCACAATTTTTCACAAGCTACAAAATTAACACGTCTGCACTTGACAAGCAGGGTTGCCAAGTGTGAACTTTGTCTTGTATATTCGATTTCTGTAAGGATTTAATGAAGCAACTGCGTTGGAAATTCAAAAAAACTTCTTAGCTTAACTTATTTAAAGCACATATTTAAAGAAGAAATAATTAGTACGAAATTTGCAAGTATTTGATTTCTGCGCCAGAGCTGCCACTCTTACCATTTGACAGCAATATAAAACAAGTGTGACTAACCTCTGCCGCCTTGAATGCCGCTAATAGCTGCTTATTATTCCCTACGACCCACATACATAAAGATATCAAGTAGTTCAACGACATTACAAGCAAGCAGAGCATTTCCAATGGCATCTGCCCTACTGCTCCCTCTCTTCGGCAGTACGAAAATTGTTTCTTGAGTAACTTCAACAATATATTTATTAGCCTATCAACTAAAATGTTCATTAGAGATCAGAAATATAGCTAATAAATATATAATACTATATGCGTGATACAAATCAGGCACATGTCTCAAAACTGTCATAAATCGATTTTTCGATTGGTGGTTGGGGCTGAATATATGAATTTTGAATTGAAATTGATCTGCGTATGGTATACATTTACCTTCAAGTCAAATCTCGAATGGTCTCTAACTCTCTTGTCACAGACAGACAGTTGAACAGGCTAAAGGGACTCTGCAATTTAAATTCATCAAGTATACTTATATATACTTTAGAAAATCAGACGAACCTCCTTTTCCCTTTTACATACATATGCAGAGTTTAAGTTTTAAAATTAATTGCAATAAGGCAATTGCCGAAACAGAATCAAAATCCGCAGCAGCATATGCATCGGATCTCAAAAGCCAAAAGGCCAGGCAGCGTGCGTTTTTAAAGCGTCGAGCAGCCCAGCTGGGCAGCTGCCACACGCAAATCAATCGCAGTCTGTGTGCACAGAGCTACAGCGGCAGTGGAATCGTCGGCGGCTGCGTCGCCTATTCCTGGCCGAGAAGAGTGTGATCAAGGTCACCGGGGATGCCTCCGTTCTAAAACAGCAAAGCTTGCCGTTTTACTGGTACGCCATCCTGTCGCTTTTCTGGCCGTATGCCTCGGCTGCAGCATGGCGTGGTACCACAACAGCGATACCGTATCGATCTTCATTCGGCAGTATGCGAACCGGTACCAGACCTTGGTGCACAACAATTTGAACTACTGTGACCGTTTCATGGCGTTGGACGAGATATTTGCAAGCTTGCGCGGGAATGGAACAGGCGCTGGCCAACCAGAGCTCTCTTCAGGCGTGGGCAAAGGCCTGACAATGAGCCTGCTGCTGGATCAGTATCCTTGGACAGAGAATGCTCACATCATTGCCTGGAACGATTATGAGCTCGTTAACCATTCTATGAAGCCTGGCGATATGGAATATGTGACGGCCATAAATAAACTGGCAATGGCACGCAGCGACATGGGGGGCAGTGACGGCAACAATTTGGACATGAAACAGCTGACAATTATCTACATATTCAATCTCAACAGAATGCTCTCAGATGTGACCTACGACCGGCAGCTGAAAATGCTGCAGAAGCTAAAGCAAACCACGGCTATTACCTACCGTACGCCGAACCGAACGATCTGGAAACTTGTGTTTGCCACGAGGCGAACCTGGTGGACCTGCATTTGAAGCAGACGTTAAAAGCTCCGGGTGCAAGACGGTGCGCTCGAAGGTTCTGATCTACGGTTATCCGCGCCCATGACCAGCAGCAGGAGTACTAGAGCAATCAACGGACTCGCAAGTTAAGCGTAATTAAGAAAACCACTGACGTACTAATACTTCTCCAGGCATGCATACTATGCCAAACATTCCCTAAACATTATTTATTTTTTGGCGCTTGAGTATTAAAATATTCTTAAATGTTTAAAACTGATAACATTTAGAGTTCCTTGCATGGAAAAACAATTTAGTCTAATGAGCTGAAATGACTGTTACCTGACTGGTTAGATTCGACTAATTGTACTTGTAAGTAGTCTGTAAGTTTGTAATTGATTTGATGAAATGGCTAAATTAGCTATAATACTTACCTGGTTGTGACAATGTGTGCATCAAAAGTTCTGCACTCTTGTATATACAGCTCAAATCTATTCTTTAAAAAGAAAAAAAGTACTACCTAAACCATTTGTTATTGAGTTAATGGAACTTACGCAATATAAGAGAAAACAAAACGCATTAATGTAATAGATTAAATTTAATATTTATGGCTTGGTTTCGTTTCGTATCAATCTGCTGCTGTATGTGTGTATATATGTACTACATAAATCTAGTTACATTTCTTATGTTATTTCGACAAATGCTTAGCATTTTCCCAATATATTACGCGTGTATCGAAATATAGACATTTAACTATTCTAAACTATGCATGTATAATAAGTGTGCTGAGTATATTAACCTACGAATACGGAACTAACCTAAATCGTAGATCTAGTAATAAATTACATATAAATATGTAGTACATAATACTTTTCTCGAAAAACATTTGCTTGGCTTTTAATAACATATAGAAATTACTGGTTCTATTATTTTGATCTGTTTTGCATTGTAAATTGAACCCTTGACTCAAACCCAACAAATTGACTACTTAATAATATTTGCAAAGGTTGCTTAGATACATAACGGAGACTTTCCCAATATTACACTATGCCCCGAATTCTGTTACTCCCCGACCCACGAATACAATCTATGAACACAGTGAGCTTTCTGTTCCCCGTTTAATCTTCCTCACAAGAAGGTCTCCGCTTGGTATTTTAGTTTTTTCCATGGTCATGGTGGCTCGTCATTCGGGGCAGGTAGTGGCTTCTCGAGCTGCAGTTGGGCGGGCGGCGTAACCACAAATCCGCTCGAGACACCTGGCAGCGGCATGCCCAGAAAAATACCACCTGCGGCTGCAGCATTCGTTGAATCACCATCCTCTATAATAACAGAGCTATCTGCTGCTGAGGGAATGGTGGGCAGAAAGCGCACTCCAAGACGCGGCGGCGATGAGTCCTCCTCCTCCTGCACTGCTTCCTGACGCACCAGTCGTGGTTTGCTCAGAGTCTCATGCTGCTGCTTGCCATTGTGTGCTGTAATATAGGTGCAGATTAGCAGATGTCAATGCGTATTATATTTTAGGACAATGTCACTTGCTCAAAATTGCACCCAAGGATTAAACCAATTGTAATTATAAATTATGATTCAAGAAGTTGTGACATCCGTTTGTGGAAAAATTAAAATGAGTTGACATAGTTTAACGTAGATTACTCTTCGAACATTAAATTGTAAGTAAATAAGTAAGAATGCTCTAGTCGAGTATACCCGACTACGAAACACCAGCGCAAGCGAGGCATTTTAAGTCGTGACTGTGCTGCTTCTTCCCCCAATCTGCAGCACTGAATCTTCTTTCGTGAATAACTTCCGTGTTAATTATCCAATTGACTTAACATTTTTTGCAAAAGATTAAGAGTAACCCAAGCATTATTTATACATGCCAAATTCCAGAGTTATATCTTTAAAATTGTGGCTGTAAAACAGATAACTCAAATCGCGAAATTGCGTATGGTATTCAGGAACCTACATTTCAAGCTTGGTGTATCTAGTTCTTATAGTTGCTGAGATCGAAGCGTTTATCTGGACAGACGGACTTATCAAGGATGTACACATACTTACTTACATACTTTATAGGGTCGGAGGTGTCTTCTTCTGCCTGTTACATACATTTGCACAGATTTAAAACCCCATTTTTACTCCCTGTACCCATAAAATGGGTAAGAAGGGGATACTATTTCCGTGCAAATGTATGTAACAGGCAGACGGAGACACTTCCGACCCTATAAAGTATATATATTCTTGATCAGCATCAAAAGAGATTTCGATTTGGCCATGTCCGTCTGTCTGTCCATCTGTCCGTCCGTCCGTCTGTCCGTCTGTCCGTCCGTATGTATGAACGCAAGGATCTCAGCAACTATAAGAGCTAGAGACACCAAATTTGGAATGTAGGTTCGTGTATAGCGGGAAAAGGTCAAGTTTATTTTAGATTTGAGATATCTCCCCCGTTCCCCGCAATTCGATCAAAACCGTTTTATACCAACATCTTTAAAGGTATAGCTTTAGGATTTGGCATGTACAATTCTTTAGTCATTCTTAATCTACTGTCCAAATTTAAAATCGAGCGGACAATATACAAGGAAGTTATTCAACAAACAAAATTCAGTGATGAATGGGTGGTGGGGGGAAGAAAGAAGAAGCACAGCCACAACTTAAAATGCCCCGCTTGCGTTGCGCTCGAGCTGTCGCTCGTGTGTGTGCGTCTTTTGTGGATGTGTGTGTGCATGTATAAGTGTACGTAGATGCGATCGGAAATTTTTGACCTGGGTACAGGGAGTTTTGTAATCGGGTATACTCGACTATAGCAGTCTTACTTGTTTTTTCCCATTTTATGGGTACAGGGAGTTTTTATCGGATCTCTACATCTCATAGCTGGCATAAAAACGATCGGTCGGAAACTGAATTTTAATTTAAACAAGAAAGAACGACTATCTTTGGCGAATCGAAGCTAAACACCCATAAAGAAAAAGTTGTTCATACAAAAATATAATTGTCAACCGATCGTTCCTATGGCAGCTACATATATGTTACAGTCGTCCAATTTGGTCGATTCCGACAGCAACAAAAATAAGCAGTTGTGCCAAGTTTCATGGCGATAGATCTAGAGTTGTGAGACTAGCTTGCACAGAAATAGACAGACAGACAGAAAAACTTCGCTAGATCTACTTGGCTATTGAGCTGATCAAGAATATATCAACCTTGTGGGGTCGTAAACGTCTTCTTCAATGAGTTACACATTTTGTGACAAAAATATTACACCCACTGCAAGGATATATATATTGGGCACCACGAAGACCGCAGCTTTTTATACTCCGTTCCCGAAGGGAAAAAGAGTATATTGGGTTTGCGAAATGTCCGTCTGTCCGTATGAACGCAATTTTTTCCACACCCTTGAATCTAGAGCTACCAGCTTGATACAAATGTTGATGTATACCCTCAATTTATGAAGTGTCGAGATCGACATTTTTAAAGATGTAGTCACCAAATTTGGCATACTGACTAATGTTGAGATTTCTGACGGAAATAATTTTGACACCCACCCCACCCCACAAATCGGCATATGATATCCCCAAAACACGCTTTTCAAGTGGTATATCTCCTACAGTTTCAAAGATAGAGTTACCTTATTTGGCATACAAACTAATGTTGATGTTCGGGACAAATCTGCATCAAAAAATATTTGACCCCCCACCCCTACCCCGCAAAATCTATATCTCCCACACGTGTACAGATAGAGTCATACAGACTACGGTTTTCAACGCGTCTCTTTCCGAACCAAAAAATTGGCAAATTATTCCTGCCTTCTAAATAGTGTTAAGTCTCAGAAGCAAGTGCCATTAAGTTATTGGACAAAACCCTTACCTATAATCGAAGGCAGCGGGGTGCTGCTGCCGGCACTCGAGCGCGACAGTCGGAATGTAGAGGTGCTGGCCGTAGTAGCTGAAGCAGATGAATCATTGCGCGAACTTGATAGATTCGAGTCCTGTGATGTTTTTCTGGTGATCAACCAAGCGGAGTGGCGCCGACGGCCATGTGTGTGCCCTTGTCCCGGCTCCATTAGCTTCAGTGGCATGCTGCAGTTCGCCTGGGCAGCAGGAGTTGAGGAGTTCGCACCATGCCGCCAGCTAGAGCTGCGTGAGCTGCAAAAGTTCTCGCTAGAAATGGAGCTGGCGCGATTCTTTCGCTGCTGCCGCAGCTCCGCAAACTGATATTGATAGGGATTAGCCGCTGCGGCAGTATAGGCTCTTTGACGACGCTGCTGCGGCTGGCGTCGCTGCTTCCGCCGGCGCTGCCCGCAGCAGAAATGCTTCAGGCGTTGCCACAGCGTCGGAGCTTGCTCCATTTTGTGCCAGTTGGGCATCTCGCTCGGCAGCATTCGCAGGCAGCGGCAACCAGGCGGATGGGCTACAGCCGCGGCAGGCAGAAGAGGCGGAGGTAGCTCACCCCTACGCTTGCCACGTGCAACATGAGCGGCCGTCGGGCCACCCACGCGTGTCTCCTCGAAATGCTTGCAAAGCGTTACACAATCCTTTTTGAACTGCTTGGTCATGATTGCGTATAGAAAGGGATTGCAACAGCTGTTCAGCGGTAGCACAAACACCGTAAATATCTTGGCCTGCTCCAACGAAATCAGCTGCAGTCCAAAGATGGCCGTTATGGAGAAGAACGCTATGGGTGACCAGCAAAGGAAATCCGTGAACACCAGTAGTGCCATGCGCTTGGCAATGCGTGAATCATTGGTATTCCAGGCCTGGCTTCCACGTATGGCCCAGTACATTTTTAAATAGCAGCCCATGAGCGTGAGAAATGCGCATCCATTTATGAACATCAAGCTTATCACATAGGTCAAACTGGCCACGCCTGTTGTCGTCTCGAAGGGGAGACAGACAGCAAACTTGCGATAGTCGGAGATCCCCATCAGTGGCAACAGCGCCATCAGCAGGGCAAAGATCCAACCAACGCTCATGATGTAGCCCGCCTGTCGCAGGGATAGACGCTTGTTCAGGTGTATGGCATGTGTAATGGCATAGTTGCGTTCCAGGGTAATCACCGCTAGCGTGTAGACAGATAACTCGGAGCTGAGCACGGCCAGGAAGCCGGCCAGCTGGCAGAGCAGCGACATTTGCCAGGGTATCGCAAACATGCGAAACTCACCCAGCGTGGCCGCATCCACAATAGCCAAGATGCCCAGATAGATGCCCATGAAGAAGTCAGCGGCAGCTAGATTGCAAACCAGAAATCTAGGTACATCCATTTTGGATCTGGAGCAGACCAGTACAAAGACAACAGTGCCATTGCCGAGCAGAGCCAGCAGAAAGACAACCCAAACGCCACAGCGCAATGTCCACCAGTCGAAGAGATCCGCGCAGGGCAGAAACGGACCAGGCATGGGCAGGCACTGCACTGAACCGGGCTGCAGATCATCCGCTGTGATGCCACTGAACAGACCCGTGCCAAATCCATAGCCTGTACCTGGCCCACTCATATCATGTTCCTCGAAATACTCCTCCATATAGCTGCTGGGGGATTGGCTGCCTGTTGGCGTCACTTGCTGATCCTCGTTCAGATTGTAGTTGTTCATGTAGGTGGGTGAGTCCCACAAGTCATGCATCGCGGCGCCCAGCTGCTTGCTCAAATTATCTGTAGTGGAGTGATGTAACAGATAAAATTTATAAGGGATAAAGTTATTTAGTACGCACGCATCTGTGGCCAAATGTTCATCATGCTGTTGTTCCACAGGGTCATATCAAATTCGGCATCGGAGGGAAAGAGTACCGCTTCCTGCACCTGGGAAGTTTTTCGGTGTGCGGACATGGCCACCAGCGGCAAGAAGGCGCAACAATGATAGGCATACGACAGGATCAGAGTCTGTATGCGAGGAAATGTATCGGGTGGAGGAAAATCGCGCAGCTTCGGATTGTTAAAGGTCTTTAAATGGAGCAGAGCTCGCAGACCTGCCTCTGGCAGTCGGGGAAAGATATTATTGCCCAAATTGAGATCCTCCAGAGCCGTAAATGCGGCAAATGCGTCTTTGTGTATAAAAGCAATCTCATTGCCCTCCAGATCACTGGGAATGATAATGAAAAAGTGTTCGAAACTGCTTTAGACGAAAGCTGGAAAAGCTTACAGCAGCTGCAGCTTGGGTATGCCCTGAAAGGCGTCCTGCGGCAAGGCCTTAATGCGATTGTAGGAGAGCAGCAGATCATGCAACTGCTTCAGTCCATAGAAAGGTCGTCCTTGTAGTGTTTCAATTTGGTTACTCGATAGATCTCTGAAAGTAAAAGCAGAATAATCTGAAATTCCTTTTAAAATTTCTTGATTGTTGTTATGTGTACTTACAACAGCCTTAAGTCTCTGCAGCTACTTAAATTTGGGATGTTTTTCAGGGAATTTGTTTTAAGTTCTCTAAAAGTAATTTATTTTAGATAAGATACTTATTCAAGCTTACAGATATCATTCGGGATGACTTACAAACTCTTCAGTCTTGGCGTTTGGCGGCACAGATTTGCTGGCACCTCCTGAATGCCCGCACGATCCAATTTTAGTATCTCCAGAGCATGACAGGCCTCCAGTTCGGGAAAGTTACGCAGTGAACGCACATCAGATAGAATACTACGCAAGTCATACCAATTTATCATAGATAATTATATAATTCGTCACTTACTTACAGCTTTCTTAGTTTGGACATGCCGCGAAAGGCGCCTGCTGTGATAGTGGACAAAGGATTGGCTCTAAGGTCCAGAGTTTGCATACTCCTGGGAAGTTCCGTATCGTTTATCCAGCGCAGGCGATTGCTTGTCATTGAACTGAAGAAGTAACCGGGTTAATATCTATGTATCTGTGACATATAAATGTGCATTCATAAGATGCACTCTGCTTTCAAGTGCTACTTCAGCGTTGACTCTGCACCAGCTGTCTGTGATAGTCGAGTTGGCCAGCAACCAAGTCGCAAAATGTGACAACTGGCACGCATACTTTGTTATCGTCTTTCGGTTTTTCTTGGCCAACATTCAGAAAATGGCCCATGCTTCAATTGTGGAAACTTTTATAGGTCACAATATAAGGTGATACACTCGAAAATTAAATAAAAAAGTGTATACAATGGCTTGAGATTAGCCAGGAAAACGAAAAAGTTAATGGATGGAAGTACCCACCGCAAAACTTCGTACATATGATATGTATGTGTGTATGTGTGTTTGCACGAAGATGTGCTTGGGAATTTCAGACTTGGGTACAGGGTGTCTCGTAGAGAGACAAGAGCATTCTTACTTGTTTTTTTTTAAACTTTATTTACGACAGTGGAAAAATATTGTGCAAATGATATAAATATCTGTGCGAACTTTGGCAAAAAAAATAATTAATTTTAGGTCAAAGCAAATTATATATGTTTTGGCTTTGGAATTTATATTGAATAAATTTAGTTATTGTGTATCATTTAAAGAAGCTTATTTTAATTATTGGAGCATTTAGTTATTACTTACTATAAGAAAACCTTCAACTGTTTCTTTCTTCAGCCATTATCTTATCAAACCTGGTCTACTTTGTTGGACTTAATTTTTTTTTGTTGGGTTATCAGTTATTTTGCTTGGCAAAATAAAACTGCAAGTGCTATAAAATGTTTTTAATCCTTTTAAAGTTGTTTTTCTGCCAGTGGTAAAAACCGCATCACATGTGCCAAGAAAAAGTGCAAGATGTTTCCACCCTGAAGCGAATTTATTTGCCAGTTTAATTCCCCAATCATGGGATAGCAATGGTTCGGCTGGATGGTGAGTGCATCACAGCGTGGCTTTTATCGCAACATTTAACATGCTCATAATTATCCTGTTTACCAGAAATTGAATTTCCTTGGGGAGACATTTGAGGAACATTGCAAGGCAAAAGCGCAACTCGCAACGATGTCAACGATTCCAATGACAGTCGCCAGTTGCACAGTTTGCCACTCGCAGGAAGTGGGTTGCAAAAACCAAATGCAACTGCGACTGGATTACAGAATATTACTGAGGTAATGAAGATGGTATACCCTTTGCTAAGCCGGTCTGTAATTTAGAATATATTTTTAAGTTAGTATCAAATCGCGGTAAGTGAATATTCATATTTATATACCTATTGATTTGTATTCATTTTTAGAATGTGCTCTAAGTATCGCAAAGACTAGATTATGAGCAGTTTTTTAAGAAAATTCGAAACATTATTACACGAACTACAGAGCTCATTATGATTGAGATTTTTGATCGAATTCTAATATTATGTGTTTAAATATTTTAATGGTACTGAACTGCTTTATCTACGCAAACAGTGCATATCCGTAAAATTAGTTTTAATCTAACTTCAGATAAATACAAATTTAGAAAATTGTCAAATGGCATTTTGCACGTGTGTTGTTGCTTGTTATAAATTTTAAACGTCTGCAACCCGAGTGATAAAGTAACAATACCCCAGCTAAGCATGAAACGAACTGCATTGGCTACAGGATGTTGCCCAAGTGAACGGCAACTGCAATCTGACTCCTTTGAAGCAAAGGGTTGGTCTTAAAAGCGATGCGGGGTATATCGTAAATTCGCAAAGTAATGATGCGTTATGATTTTTGGTTTCCGCTTGCTTGCCGCCTGACAAAGTAGGAAATGTTGTGCTGCCAACTTAACAAAGCAGCAATTTGTCCCCGCTTGTTAGTACGGAAAGATGAGGGTGGAGGGGGTGTTAGTGAACGAAAAGTCCTTATAGCGATTGGTTGCTAATCTTCAACCAGCACCTGTGCAAATACTTACAGTTCCTGCAGATGCGTCAATTTGCTGAGACCCTCCGGAAAGCTGCTTATTAAGTTATCATCCAGTTCTCTATAAAAGAAGACAGAAAACTATATTGGAGCACACTTCAAATAACATTTATTGATATTGTGATTTCTTCTGTGAACTGCATTCGATTCTTAAACTGTGTATTTGCGTAGTTGTATACCCGTAAATATGTATGTAGCTCACATTGCGGGTATTTCCAGGGTCAGTGTGTACGTGTCCGCACGTAGCTGTTACAATCTGATTGGATCCTAAAGGACTCCAGCTCTATGGGATGCAAATTTATGCATGAAAATGAAGTTTATTTTCAAACAAAATGCATTGATTTCAATTATAAGTGAGGGTTAGAGAAAAAGTTAGAATTGGTTAGCTTTAATATGTAACATGCTGGTATAACACCAGCGAAATATTTAGATTAAAATTCATTATGTTGAATTTGACTACTTTCGTCAATCGTAAGAAATACACAAAAATAGTGCACCACGATTTTCCCTTCCGCGGGGGTAGACTTTCCTAAATAGTTGAGCCACATGACTAATGACTTTTGGTGTGGGGCTATGAAAATGTATTTGCAGCTGATCTAAGTAAACTAATAATCTCACTCCTTTGACCTTGACCCTCTTTTCCTGGGGAAAGATTTTCCAAAATCGGCTTGCAATCATTTAAATTATTTTTGGTGTAGTTTTGAAAATGAGTTTGAAGCCAATTGCAAGAATAATACTAAGACGTGGCTCAACTCTAATTTCTATGATGCTGAGTTTTTTGACATCAACCCCTTTCATGTCTTTCGTAAAGACAGAGACGTTGTTAAACTTCAGCGCTCGAGAGGTGGAGGTGTTATTGTGGCTGTGCGGCGAAATTTGCGAAGTTGGCTCGCACGCCTTGCCAATAATGATTCAACACTTGATCAGTTGGCTGTCTTTGTGACGGGTGACATTGACACTATTTGCATCTGCGTCTCATACATACCTCCAAACAGCGCTTTTGGTCTGTATAAGGAGCATGTGGACAACGTTATTAATCTTCACCAAGGACTGGAAGCCCACCAATTTCTCTGTGTTATGGGAGATTTCACCCTTGGCAAAATTATATGGTCTCCGTTTCCTAATAACTCTACTTATTTAGCTTCTAATGTACATCACCCTCATGAAATGTTGGTGGTTGATGAATTTTGTAGTATGGGATTAACCCAAATTAATTCTAACTTAAATTTCTTGCATAAAATATTAGACCGTGTTTTTCTAAGTATAGATAATAATTACAGCATAATTCATTGCTTAAATTCACTTTCTAATTGTGACATGCACCATCTTCCCCTTTTACTTACAATTAAATTTTACTCGTTTTTACCTACTTTATTATTGTATCTCTGCTATTAATTGGCATCAAGTCTTATCGCATGTCAGTTTGGAGACTTGTTATGATATTTTTGTCTCAGTAATTTACCGTATTCTAATTAATAATGTCCCTATTACTCTCAATTGCCTTGGTACACAAAAGGGCTGAAAAAATTGAAAAACTTGCACCATTCACCCTCTGATTGGGATGATATCGTCAATATAAGCGGGAATTTGATTATTTAAATAAATTTCTTTATAACCAATACATATTGAGCATCGAGCATGGGATTTTGGATCAAGCCCCAAAATGTTCTGGACTTTTATCAAATCCAAGAAATCTTCGTCATCCTTACCTTCTTCTATGACTTATGATTCATTTTCATCTAACTCTGATTTAGGTACTGCTAACCTCTTTGCTAGGTTTTTCAAATCGAACTTTGAGCCTCGGATTGAGTGTGATGATGAAATTACCAACAGCTCCACTGAAACTCTTTTAAATGTGGGAAATATCAGAGTATCAGAGTCAGATATTTTTGATGCGGCCCGTAATCTAAATACGCCAATGAAGCCAGATTGTGATGGTATATCTGCTGTTTTTCTTAAGTCGTGCATTAATGCACTCAGTGTACCTCTGCTGGCAATTTCTTCAAAATCTCTTGCTTCTGGCATTTTTATTGATAAATGGAAGCAAGCTACAATCACGCCAATATTTAAGAATGGCCATAAATGTGATATTAGGAATTATAGAGGAATTGCAAAACTAAGTAATGTTTCTAAATTATTTGAACGCATCATAGCTAAACACATCGTATTCTTAATAAAACCCTATATTGATCCTAGTTAGTCATAGTGTTCTAGTTATGAAATTGTCGAAGTTCGGGTTTCACTCATCGATCTTGGAGTGGTTTAACTCATATCTGAGTAGTCGTTCTTATCGAGTTGACATAAATAATACTCTATGTTCTTCTTTTCTTGCTTCCTCTGGTGTTCCTCAAGGGAGCTCGCTAGGTCCCCTGCTTTTCATTACATTTGTTAATGATATTGGCAGTTGCTTTAAATCTGCAGACTATCTTTTATATGCGGATGACCTTAAAATATTTAGTCGCATTTCTTCAGTCAGAGATATTTTTAAATTACAGCAGGACTTTTCTAATTTATCAGATTGGTGTATTCGTAACCAGCTAGCTCTAAACTTGTCCGAATGTTGTTATGTAACTTATAGTAAATGCCTACTCTCATTTAATGCTTCCTATTTGCTAACGGGATATGTGCTAACACGCAAATTTGAAGTTTTAGATTTAGGAGTACTATTCGACTCAAAATTTCTATTCGTTGAACATATAAATTATGTGTTGCCAAGAGCATATGCGATGGCAGGTTTTGTGAGGCGTAACTCCTCTCAATTTAACGACCCATATACTAGACTGATCTTATATTCTGCTTTTGTCAGGTCAATTTTAGAATATGCATCTATTATTTGGAACCCTTCTGCAGTGGTTCACTGTAAGAGAATTGAGAGGGTACAAAAGCGTTTTCTCAAATTTGCATTAAGTCCCCTACATTTTTCGTTACCTTTCCCCTCATACAGGAGTCGAACTCGGTTAGTGCACCTGTCTACGCTAGAGGATAGGCGAAGGATTGCTGGTCTACTATTTATTAATAATATTATTACTGGTAATGTAGATTGCTCAGCCCTTCTTGCGAAGCTCAATTTTTGTGTGTCGGGTAGAAACTTGCGAAACTTTTTACCATTTAATGTGGGTTTTCATAGGACTGTCTATGCTCTTAATGAGCCATTAACACGAGCCATGAAATCTTATAATGATTTGCCAACTGACATTAGGTTTGACTTCAGTCCAAATACATTTTTTATTAAGGAACTTCTCAAGAAGTTCTTTTTATAATATTCAAAATTGTTTTTACTCCCTGTACCCATAAAATGGGTAAAAAGGGGGTATTGGATTTGTGCAAAAGTATGTAACAGGCAGAAGGAGACATCTCCGACCCTATAAAGTATATATATTCTTGATCAGTATCAAAAGAGATTTCGATTTGGCCATGTCCGTCTGTCTGTCCGTCTGTCCGTCTGTCCGTATGAACGCGTCGATCTCAGCAACTACAAAAGCTAGAGACACCAAATTTGAAATGTAGGTTCCTGTATACCATACGCAGATCAAGTTTGTTTCATATTTCAGATATCTCCCCCGTTCCCCCGCAAATCGATTAAAACCGTTTTACAGTAACAATTTTCAAGATATAGCTTTAAGATTTGACATGTACAATACTTTAGTCTCTCTTAATCTACTGTCCAAATTTCAAGTCAATCGGATAATAAACACGGAAGTTATTCACGAAAGAAAATTCAGTGATGCAGCGAGAGGGGGGAAGAAGAAGCACAGCCACCAATTAAAACGCTTGCGCTGTCGTTTTTGCCGCCTGTGTGCGTGCGTCTTTGTGTATGTGTGTATGTATGTGTACGTGGACGTAGATGTGATTGGATGTTTTAGACCTGGGTACAGGGAGTTTCGTAGTCGGGTATACTCGACTATAGCATTCTTACTTGTTTAGATATTATTATTATAAGTTTAACTTTAAGTATGTTAAGCTAGTTCTAGAATAACCAAAAAGTCTCTGTACATTGGTTTAATAATAAATAAATAAATAAATAAAATTCCAGATAAATGCTCTCGAACTATTTTCCGCCCGTTACCCAAAGTACCGAAGTTTTTGTGTTTAGCTTTGGAAAATAGTATGAAGCTTGAAATGAGCTTGAAGCAAATCACACGAAACATTAAATTGTCGAATTCCGGAGTTTTCCAAAAATTTTTCGATCATAGGGACGGATTTTCCAAAATCGGTAATTCTGATTGTTCATAAAGCTAAAGCTTACTCATGAACCCTATCTCTTGCATGAATGCAAGAATTTTAGTTGGGTCGAGAGTGATACACTTATCAGTGATATACTTATCGAAAAGCTTTAAAAATGAGTTTGAAGAAATAAGACTTTCACCCATACAACTTTGAGAACACATTTTCCTCCCATGAGGGTAAATTTACCAAAATCTATACTAATAAATACCGCCTTTTTATACCCTAGCAGGGTATTATAATTTTGTTTCGAAATGTGTAAGTGACCGAAGGAGACGTTTTCAACCCAACAAAGTATATATATTCTGAATCAGCATGAATAGCCGAGTTGATATAGCGATGTCCGTCTGTCCGTCCGTCCGTCTGTCCGTCTGTTTCTATGCGAACTAGTCTCTCAGTTTTAAAGCTATTATAATGAAACTTGCTGCTGGCAGTACATATGTCGGAACCGGCCGGTTCGGACCACTATAACATATAGCTGCCATAGGAATGATCGGTCGACAATTACGTTTTTGTAACAAAAACTTTTTTGTTTATAAAGATATGTTTTCCAAACTCTGCTAAACAGAATCTCTAGAGAGTTTATACAATCTGACCCAATTTGGTCAAAATCGGACCACTATATCAAACTTTTGTTTATGCAAATATTTTATCCAAGCTAAGTGAGAGTTTTATTATACTTCAAATAGTTTCAGACAAAAATTCAGTTTTGTATACAATTTAATTCCTGCTAGGGTATATAGCTTCGGCACTCCGAAGAATTATTACAATTATAATTGTAGGTATTAATTATTTTGTATATTTTTGCGGTTACCGATCTATCTAACATCAACGATATGTCCTTACAACATAGTAATCACTTTTGAAACCAAAACCGCCTTTATACTTTTGATTAAAAGTAGGAATTCTACGTAACAAAATTATATGGAATATATATTGAGGGTTCCGTAGTTTTAAGTCTCCAACATCTGTCTACATCTCAGGAATGCTTGCATTAATATAGTAATGTTAAGTGGAATATGTGTTTTTTATTTCATTTTTACATACATAAACCTTTAATGAGAAAAATGGTGTCTGTTAAAACAAAACAAGTAAGAACGTTGCAGTCGGACGGTCCCGACTGCACAATACTCTGTTTCAAGTCCGATCTGTATTGTAAATTTTGTGTCTCTACCTGTACAGGTGTGGGAGATATAGATTTGGACAATTGCGTGGGAGGTGATAACATTTTTTGATGCAAAAGGCCAACGGGAGTCTGTGTGTCGAAGTTGGTGACTTTAGCTATAAAAATGTGGAAATATGTTTTTGCCAAATTGTGGGCGAAGCGGTGGAGGTGTCAAAAAAATTATAGAGCTCATCTTGACACGTAATAAAGTGAGGGTATATCCCAACATGCGTACCATCGTTGCTCTAGCTTTATTGGTGAGGATAAAATTGTGTTTATACGGACAGACAGACGGACATTCAACAAAGTGTTTTTTTGAAACTGAGTATAAACATTAATCACTAAATTTACATAACGTTGAAAGCTTAAAAAAATGAATATGGTTTTTATTTTATCAATCCACTAATGAGGGGCGTTAACGGGAGTGAAGTGTTTCCGATACGGCAATATCAACGGCAGAAGGAGTTCAGAGCATCAATGAGGAAGTGTGTGCATTTTTTTTCGTCAGATCAACATGGAGGAGCATAGACTTCTTCATTGGGAATTGACAAAAGATGTGGGTGGGGGATCCGGAGGATCTCTTGAGCTCGCTCACTTAAGCCACTGAGAGGTTGGGAACTTTCAAAATCTGCAAATTTATTATCACTGATTTGTATATTTTCTTCTCTAATTTAATTTAAAATAATTTAATTTAATTTTACCGCAATATTCATGAGTAGCCAATTGAGTCTTATATGCTATAGCGCTTACACTTCTTATATGCAAGTCGGTGTGCGTACCTGTGCGTTCCTGGCTATAAACAAAACTTTCGAAACTTTCACCAATGGAACACATTACCGGCACGCAACTTGAGGGGAGAAGTGGGTACGAAACTCATAAATTTTCAAGGAATGCATACTGAAAATTTCTGCATACTTTCAACGCAGATTTACGCGTTGCTCGGTGAAAGTTATTCACTTTCACTTGATGCATTCTTGTTCTTCTACGGCTGCACGTTTGATCAACCCCTCGTAGTGTGTGTGTTTAGTTGGGTACGCACGTTTGTCAGCCACAACATAAATTTGCATATTTGTCATCGTCGGCAGCCCTCGAAGCGGGCGTACGGCATTTTATGCGCACGCCCCAAAGTATGCAACGCTAAGCCAAAAATTTGCGGTAAACACCGACAGCAGCAGCAACAGCCAAAGCGTAGTCGACGCGGCGTCGCAAAGACGACAATTTAATCTGTCGTAACGCGAAAAAGTTTTTCACGCTTTGGTGCAAGATTGAAATTTATTCGAGCAGTGCCTCGAAAAAATCGGATAAACACCATTTCCTCTTGCAATAGATCTGCATCTGCTTGCACCCTTTGTAGAGCGTCAAGTATGAAAGCTTTCTAAGGACGTTTGCGATGCAGTAGGGAACTCAATTACTCTTAAGAATATCATCTAACATCAATAATTTCTGGCCTTTTTGAACATTATGACTTTCCCATGCCTCTTTTGCGTAAGAAGCTTTATAAGATTGATTTAATCTCTAGACTTTATTACACGTTTTTTCAAGCTTGTAGAAGTAATGCGTGGCTCCAATGATATTTAGATACGTTGTTCTACCTATATTCTAGGCACCAGGAAAAAATCTATACCCGACTACAAAACACTCTGTACCCAGCTCTAATATTTCCAAATACAGCGTTAGTACAAGCACGCGGGGCATCTTCTGGTCTCCTCCCTCTACTCAGCAGTACGAAAATTGTTTATTGAATAACTTTTAGGTTTATTATCCGATATACTTGAAAATTTCACAGTTGGCTAACAACAACTCCAGGCGTGCTACAACTCACGGCCCTACCTTAAAATTATCGTAATAAATCGTTTTTATTGATTTGTGAAGTTTTTGAAGTAAACTTGACCTGCGCCCGCTATACACAAGCCGACATACCACATTTGGTTCCCCTAGCTCTTTTCGACGCTTCCTTTTGACTGTTACATACATTTGCACAGTTTTAGTATACCCTCTCACTCATTTTATGTGTACAGGGTGTGCAAATAACAAATAATTTTGAAAAAGCCATTCATTCAAATTTATCATGTTTCTTTCTTACTTACGACGGGTGTATTCATAACGTATGACTGTTCGCGATAGAAATTATTCTTGCTTCTGTGACTTCCTTCTGAAGTTCAAATGGGCAGTATATGTAAATCTGAACTTGAATTATATTATTTTCTTTGTTGCGTATTTATTTTTGATTTTTTCTTTCTGTCCTGTCCGCAAACTTCGGGTGTTTGTATGTACATATTACGAGTATACATATGTAAAACTTTTCAAGCTTATTCAAAGTCAGTTTAAGAATGTATGTTAGGGTATTCATAACTCATTGAGAATTGCATTCTGTTTGACTTGAATATCAATTGCACATTTGGAGGTCGCTCTGTGGGTTGTCTGTCCTATTCTATACCATCCTGTTGTGTCTTGTCATGTCCTGTGTGTATGTGTGGGAAGCTCTTAAAGTATATGTTGTTGCTGAAGTTACTTACAAAACTTTTAAAGCCGTTAAATTCTTGAGAGCTCCAGCAGATATTTTCATGATTTGATTTCGTTTCAGTAAACTGTAAAGCAAATAATGTACAGAAAGTTCAATTTTACAGAAATCATATTTAAGTCGGAGTTTTAGTTACCAGTAAAGTTACTACTTACAGCACGATCAAGTTTGGCATACGCGGAAAGTCCTCATCGTTTATTATTGTCAACAAATTGCTGCCCAAATTGCTGTTGGTTTCGAATTCGTTAATGAGGTCGCATTATTAAGTAAAATGGAGAGAATAAGAACTATGAGTAATCGCAAATTTTATAACCAAGGACTGTAGTTATAGCTCAGCTTTTTATAGACGAGCAATAACAGTTTGTTAAGTTATTGATATAAATTATAAACGGGATTTTTCAAGAGTTCAAATTTTGTATAAAACATGCACATCACATTATTGTTAGTTGGTAAGTACGAGAAGATCATTATTATCATTTTTAGTGTTATTGCTACTCAAAACCGATTACAGACATACTTAGATAGATATCATTTGTTAAGATGTATTAACATTGTATGTACAAAATTTATTTAACTTAGTTGGTAATTTATAAACAGACTAAGTTCGATATCATTTTCGTTGTGGCCCAAATCATTATCATTCCGATTTCATGAAATAAAATAAAATATGTATTTTACATGTCTGGTCACAATTACATTTAATATAATTCATTAATTTTAGTTTTACCCTAAAAATGTCTAACCAAACCGCACATAAAATACACATTTCAGCACCAAAGCTATTTTGCTAATTATACATGTAAAATGAAGCGGAAGGTACAGCAGCTACAAATTAAAAAAACGTTCGGTTAGTGCAAGAATTCTAAGTGCATTTGACAATTAATGGACAATAAATCTCAATAAGAAGAAAAATTACAACATAGCATTGCTAATTTTAAGAGGATTATTTTGAAACTGTGAACATGCAAAATGTAATAAGTATAAAACTAAATACGAAAAAGAAAAATCTCACAGTGCTTCGAGTGTTCTGAGTCCGGCCAAAGCGTTTGTTGGAATGCGGTAGAAGAGATTCCCCTCAAGGCGCAAGGAGCGCAGTTTCTGCAGGTTGCCCAAACAGTTGCTATCCAGGCTGACCAGGGCGTTGCCATTCAATTGACTGGTCAGTTGGGGTTTGAGTTTGAGAGTGCGAGGTGAGAGGTGTGAAGTGTGGTTTTATTTTTTGTTTTGAACGATGGCAAATCGAAATAAAGTAAAAGAAATAGAAAAGCGAGAAATATGAGCAAAATAGCGCGTAATTGCTAGCAAGCGAAGCTATACAGTTGTAAAAGAGTGTGTGTGTGTATATGTGCTTGGGTATATGGGTATGTGACAAGGCAGCAAACTAAATGACAGCAAGCGCACTAATTGATCCTGCAGGCGTCTGCTTCTGCTTCGAGTGCATCCTTCGCTGCTTGTACGCGCTGGCAACGCTTAAAAGCAAACATTAGAACACAATCCAACACACCCACACGTACACACTCATAGACACATGTACACACAACAATTTGACTTGAATTGCATACTTACAGGCTGACAAGCTGACTGAGTCCTTGAAAGGAATGCGGAGCCAACGATTTAAGGCCGCAGTTTTGCAAACTTAAACGTTTCAATTTGGCCAAACCATAAAATGTATGCGGATCCATATTAATGATGCTATTGTCGGACAAAGTTCTGCAAATAAAAACCTTCCCTTCGTCAACAAAAGTCGAAAGTCTTTGCGCTAAAGTGCAGGAAATTGCAAGGATAACAGCCTGAGTAATTAATTCTGCAAAGTTGCTGAAATATACAACGTAATCAAGTAATTAATATTGCCCGGCTCTGAAGCTAGTATGGGTACAGGAACTGTCCTCTCCTGTCCAAAACTGACCACTGTGATTTTTTTATGGTAGGGGGTGGAGGGCTTGTAATGCTGTGAAATTGAATAATGAGTCGCAGCACTCATGACAGGCAACAATGGAAGTTTTTGCCATGTTGTTGTCGTTTTTGTGTTCCTAGAATTTTGTGCTTTTCAGCATTCGCTGGATGCTTAGTATACAGATTAAAAAAGGAAATGGGGGACTTGTGGTTCGGGGAAAACAACAGGGGTTAAATAGTAGTATGAAGAATGCTGTGGATAGAGTTTGGACTCCAATAGTATCGCATTAGCTTTGCACATTTATAACAGAGGCTTACATGTTTTTAAAATGGGGACATTTTTCATTACATATAGCTCTTTTTATTAAAATCAAATTCTTGAATAACTGACAGTGTTCAATTTTCTTTCCTTAGATAGTGAGAGCTCTGTTTTTATGGTAGGGCTTGAAAAATCTGGAATATTTATGGAAAGTTGTTGAATAATTATAATTGTAGAATGTTTACCAGTTTTATAATCTATTTATTTTTTAAAAATTGTTATCCTATTGTTATCCTTTCTGAACACTTTCAAAGCATATATTATCACGATTCTATGTTCATCATACTTACAGCTCCTCCAGATGTGGCACCATATAAAATGAATTGGCTTCCAGTTTGGTTAAATTGTTGTTGCCCAAATCTCTGTGAAAGAAACAGCATTTAAACAAACAAGAAACGTATTATTAAGTTTACTGGCTCAGCTATCCACAAATCAATTCAAATGCCATCGATCAATTTCAATATGCCACTTACACGGGAATATAGAGCTTATAAACCTTGTCATGAATAGAAAACGTTGCTTAAACGTTGCCAAATATGGCAGTGGAGGCCAAATTTTCTTTACGCCATCAATCAAATGGTAAATGGGATAAAAAATGATATCGAGCTAACCTTAGGACGTGCCAAAAGGCACGATGCAACAGGAAAATGGCATAAAAATTAAAATGAACTGCGCTAACAATTGGAACTGGGAAACTTTGTAAAATGTGACGCATACGAGTACATATGTACACATTTTGCTGCGAATAATAATTAAAATAAGATTTAAAAGCTCATGACTGTCTTTAAGCGATGCGTTAATTAATAAATTATATATATATTTATGGACAGTTCGCCTTAACCATTAATCAGCGGGTAACTTTGGCTCTGCTTGGCCACCAAAACGGGGGATAACTCCTTTGAGAGGTCTGGCGGCAAGAAAACGTGACTTACATACAAGAAAACTACGCGACGGCTTCGATTGTGAAACCTCGCACAACGTGGCGTATGTGTAATTAGATTAAACCGCATGCCATACAGACTCGAAACAGATTCGAAACACTGCGAAATTGACTTGTAATTATACGAATGGGGAAAATGAGGAATTCACGTAACAAATGTTTAATTTTTCTATGATGATAATCGCTTAATAATAATATCGCTTAGTGACTGTTAGTATTTGGTTAAAATTTCACTAGAATGTAAAATATTTATTAATTTATTTGAATAAGTCTGACTAGTACTACTGGGGTAAGTTTTAATGAATTGACATGTTGGTGTAATTTTCTCAGCTTTGAAATTGTGATTGTCATTCATACATTTATTTCTAGTAGAACAAGTTGTTCCCCTAGGATGTATACATGTAAATACATGTCATAAGCGTAAATTGAGTTCTATGAGTTATTGTTGTCTGTTTCATATTTATATACAACCTTTTTAAAAATACTCAATATGAACAAAGCTATTGCAATTTTAAAAATATAAAATCTCGAGTTATTCTTGTTTGAATGTCTTATTGTTTTAACACCAATCAATCATATGAAGCATTTGCAGATGGGATAATTGGGTACATTAAAAATTAAGATTTAAACAAAAACTAAATGAAAGAGAAATTATAAGGTTTATATAATTCCCTGAATGTTGAACATTGCAGTCGGAAGCTTCCGGTGGCGGAATACCCTGTGTCCTGTCTATATCGTGGGAGTGTAATAAATATTTTTAGTTAAATTTTCAAGGATGTCATCAGAGGTAGTCATATAAATTTTGGTTACTCTAGCCACCGAAGACATGAGCAAATTTGAGGGGCGAGGGCAGGCGTGACAAACTTTCTTAGTCCAATCTTTCAGATCGTACATCCATTCTAAACTAAATTGCTTAGGCTACAGTTGTGGCGAAAAAGATTGCATACAGACGAACGAATGGATAGATAGCCGAACATTGCACTAACCCAATAATACTCTATTTTCCTTAGTCAGTATGAGAAAATTATATTGAGATTGTCCAATGTTGGTCCGTATGAACTGTCCCTTTGGGAACAGAAAAAAAAGAGAGTATAATTGACTTGTGTCCCTCCACATGAATGCAATTCTTATCGACACTATTGAAGCGTGAACAACTTACATACATAATTTGAAATGGACTATAATGGAGTTCGGGTAGTCACTCATACAGTGTATCATGTGTAGGCTAAGTACTGAAATGCTTACTCCCACGGATATTTTATGCTCTCCGCTCTGATGCGTTATAATGAGTAACATTTTTCTGCGGAACACAGCTGATTCGGTACATCGATAACAAGTTTTTCGTATCATGATAAGTACATGAGCAAGTTTCATAAAGTACGGTAGCTTGAAGTGATTGTGATAGCATTAGCAGTTCTCATCAAAGTACTTCTTAAAATTATCGATATTTGGGATTTAAACAAAGGAAAATAAGTTTAACAAAACACGTAAATTGAAATAGTATGAGTCCGCCATTGAGTATGTTTATTGCCATAAAGTTAATCGAAGAAGTTGTGCCACCCTTTTTTCTTTTTGGGATCACAAAATCGCCTTTCTTCAAAATATAGCTATAGAAGCAACATTAAAACTCCACCTTTGTCATCAGACATTTTAGGTATTTAATAACAGTTTACAAAATGTATTCTAATAACTTCCGTGTTCATATCTATCAGCTGCGAAAGTAAACATTATGGCAATGCTTCTGGGCCGCTATTTAAATATTAAGACGTCTAATGCTTTCAGTTTTTTACGACGGTGTTGGCAGCAAAGTATTAAACTCATAGATCACTTGTATTGATTGAACAGGGATCAGTTTTGCTGGTGAACGGGGTCATTAACTGGATGTAGCACAAGATATATTTACATATGTATGTATGTACGTCTAGTCTAATCAACGACGCACAATTTTCGTTGCGTATGAAAAAGACCGAGTGTATACTGTGTATATCTATATACATATATAAAAGAGTTCGTGCTGACTGACTGACTGATTGGCAATCATCGCACAGCCCAAACCGTAAGAGCTAGGATGCTGAAATTTCACAGTAGGT
Organism: Hirtodrosophila confusa; assembly: GCA_035043065.1. Classification (NCBI taxonomy): domain Eukaryota; kingdom Metazoa; phylum Arthropoda; class Insecta; order Diptera; family Drosophilidae; genus Hirtodrosophila; species Hirtodrosophila confusa. Next base: position 852,807 of record JAWNNI010000007.1, on the reverse strand, counting down.
TCCACCTAAAATGAAAGTGCGCTAAGACGGGATTTTGAAAAATTCCACCCACAAGCGAGGAAAATCGCGGAAAACTGTTGTATAAAACTTTTTTGTTTACCATCCAGTCGGCTTCAATCATTTTCAAATATCTACACAAAAATTCATTTGAGACCTATTTCACCGATTTTGGAAAATCCACCCCAATGGGCGGAATATGGGGTCTCAAGGTTGTATGGGCGGAAGCCTAATTTTAGTCCGATCACCTTTAAATTCATTTTCAAAGCTCTTCACGTAAAATAATTCGACACGTGTATCAGCGATTTTGGGAAATCCAGCCCTTCAGTGGAAAACTCTGGCATTCGACATTTTTAATTTTCATGCGATTGGCTTCAAACTAATTTTCAAGACTCTATGCAATAAAATAATAGGTGAAGAGTTCAAAGATTTAGGAAAATCTACCTCCAAAGTCGGAAAATTCGAGGAAAACTGTTGTATGAAACTGTTTTTATTATCGTCCGATTGACTTCAAACTCATTTTCAAACATTTCTGTTAATCATCCAATTATTTTGAAACTAATTTTCAAAGCACCTCACATTAAATAATTCGACACATGTGCTACCGGTTTTGAAAAATGCACGCCCATGGTACGAAAGGGGTGAAGTCTGGAATTCAGCTTCATAATAATTTCCAAATATAAATAAAACAAGTAAGAATGCTATAGTCGAGTATACCCGACTACGAAACTCCCTGTACCCAGGTCAAAAATTTCTGATCGCATCTTCGTAAACTTACACATACATACACAAGGGCGCACACACACGAGCCACAGCGCAAACGAAGCATTTTAAATGGTGGCTGTGCTTCTTCTTCCCCTTGCTGCAGCACTGAATCTTCTTTCGTGAATAACTTCCGTGTTTATTATCCGATCGACTTGAAATTTGCACCGTAGACTAAGAGGGACTAAAGTATTAGACATACAAAATCTTAAAGCTATATCTTGAAAATTGTAACTGTAAAACGGTTTTTATCGAATAGCGGGGGAACAGGGGCAGATATCTCAAATCTAAAATAAACTTGACCTGCTCCCGCTATACACGAACCTACATTCCAAATTTGGTGTCTCTAGCTCTTATAGTTGCTGAGATCCTTGCGTTCATACATACGGACGGACAGACGGACAGACAGACGGACATGGCCAAATCGAAATCTCTTTTGATACTGATCAAGAATATATATACTTTATAGGGTCGGAGATGTCTCCTTCTGCCTGTTACATACATTTGCACAGAATTAGTACCCCTTTTTACCCATTTTATGGGTACATGGAGTAAAAACCTCGGTACTTTGCGGGCAATACAACGGGCGGAAAATAGTTGGAAAGCTTTAGTCTGGATATTTAGTATTATTCGTTGAATTGGTTTCCAAATGACAAATGATTTTCGAAAACCTACTCCGCGTCGCCATAGGCTGCAAATGGAAGTCAAGGACAAATGAGTGGGATTATTTGTTTAGTTAGATCGGTTTCAAAGACATTTTCATAGCCCTACGCAAAAACATTAGTCACGTGGCTCAACTATATAGTTTCCTACCCCCACGGGAGGGAAAACTGTGATACGTCAGTTTTAAGTATTTCTTACGGTTGACGAAAGTAGTCAAATTCAACATAATGCATTTTAATCTAAATATTTCGCCGGGCAACGCTGGCGTCTATCAGCTAGTATGTACATAATGTAGTAGTGCGTTGGTGTGGATAAATTTCAATACACATGTGATCAAATGAACTGGTTCAAATCTTGCTATATCTTGCCAGAGATAGCAGTGTAGGCCATTGTTTAAAAAATTTATATTTTGCATGGACAGTTTAATATTATACTTGCAATCTGTGAAGAAAATACAGCGTGTAGGTGCATGCGGGATTACGCAGCACAGTCAAAATGAAATCAGAAAATACATACGTCGTGACTTAACTTTTTACTCCCTGTACCCATAAAATGGGTAAAAAGGGGGTATTACATCTGTGCAAATGTATGTAACAGACAGAAGGAAACATCTCCGACCCTATAAAGCATATATATTCTTGATCAGTATCAAAAGAGATTTCGATTTGGCCATGTCCGTCTGTCTGTCCGTCTGTCCGTATGAACGCGTCGATCTCAGCAACTACAAGAGCTAGAGACACCAAATTTGGAATGTAGGTTCCTGTATACCATACGCAGATCAAGTCTGTTTCATATTTCAGATATCTCCCCCGTTCCTCCGCAAATCGATTAAGACCGTTTTACAGTAACAATTTTCAAGATATAACTTAAGATTTGGCATGTATGTGTGTGCATGTGTTAGTGGACGAAGATGTGATTGGATGTTTTAGACCTGGGTACAGGGAGTTTCGTAGTCGGGTATACTCGACTATAGCATTCTTACTTGTTCTAATTTGTAGACCTATGTATGTATGTAGTCAATGAATACTCACAGTATCAATACCTCGTTGGGCAAATTGACAGGTACCGCCAGAATTCCAATGCTGCGGCAGCTCAGTTTGAGGCTTTCCAGGCTGCCGGTGCAGTGGCAATGCTTCTGCAGCCACAGCTCGCAAACGCTATGCAGTGAACGTGTTGTTGTTTTGTAGTCACTCATGACGTCACCAGTGGACGTAGCCGATTCCGTTGCTCGCTGACGGCCGTGATATTCTTGCAGCGATTTTTCATAGAGAATTTGCGCCTCGCGCTCCGGATCTGAGGAGGGCAGCATCACGTTCTCCCTTATGCCCGGGGGCGTGGCCGAAGGTGTGTCTGTGGGCGTGCTTGACATATTATTGACACTCATTTCGCTAAGGTGCTTGGCTGTGCTACGATTTTCTTTGGTTTCATGGACGCTGGCAACGTTTAGCGTTGCGTTTAAGTGCGTCGACGTTAACGTTGACGTTGACATCGCTGTGGCCAGCACAGACATCAATGCTAACAATAACGGCAGCAGGAGCATTCGTAAGCTAGCCGCTGGTTTTGCTGCTGCTCTGCCGGCGTCGCTGCGTCGTTTGCGGCGGCGCCGGCAATGCGCTGCCATCGTCTCTGCTGTCGTCTCAGTCGCGGCTGCCGCTGTCGTCGCAGTTGCTGATTGATGCTGTCAAGCATTTGTCATTTGATGACAGTTTTGTGCGCAATTCGTTTCTCGCTCATGATTTTCTGCTCTCCTTGTTGTTGTTGTGGCTGCTGAAGTTAGCGTTGTTGTTGTTGTTGTTGTTTTCCACGAACTCTTTACCACCGTTTTTTCGCTCACTTTTGCTTTTATTTTGAGGTGTATTTGTATTTATTTTATTTTATTTACATTCACTTTCTGCTTCAGTTGCATTTTATTGTGTTTGCGACTTGTTGGTTTTGCTTCGGTTTGCTTCGTTTCACTTTGATGTCTTGTGTCAGAATACAAGTTTTCAAATGCTCAGTTCCCCTGTGATAGAAGAAGTCTGCAGTTAGCTTACCAAAATATTTGAGATATGGATTATTAGATATACCAAATACAGCCCTACTTAAAAGTATTTGTAAAATTAACAGTTTTAAACATATTCCACTACCTTTACCAATCTTCTTCTTTAAGTTGGTTCTGGAGAGATCAAGCTATGCGACATTAACAATTTTTTTTTCAACTTAACAACAACTTACCAAGATCAACAAAAAGAGGAATCTTGAGTGGAATATGTTTAAAAAATGTAGTTATGTGAATACTTTTGACTAGGGCTGTATGTACAAAGTACATTCATATATACATATGTACATATGTATTTATTACTAATAATAAATTATCAGTGTTGTCGAATATTTTTAAAATATCGTATCTACGATATTTTCTGTTTTAAAAAGGATGAAAATTATATTTGATATATGTATGGGCAAATCTCGCGTGTCACACATAAAATTCGTACGTTTTCGTAGATTAAAATGTAAAAAAATGTTAGGCTTTTAAAAGACATACCGTACACTTTTGTATAGTGCTTAGAGGAATTTAAGTGTACTTTCGAATGGCATAAAGTAAATTTTCGTTACCTTTACTTTTTTCGAAATAATTGTTCATAATGTGTTGTAGCGAATGCTACACAAAATCGAAGGTACATTTAAATTTCCAATGATATTTGTAATTATTATAATAGTTATGCATAATAAAGCACAGAAAATCCAATATTTAAAAGAAAGCTGAGAATAATAGAATGCAGAAATAACTTATTTGGAGTCAGCAAAGTTTACGGTTTTTTAGCAAACGCCTCGAAAAAAGGGGGTACTAAATCTGTGCAAATGTATGTAACAGAAGGAGACATCTCCGACCCTATAAAGTATATATATATTCTTGGTCAGTATCAAAAGCAAAGAGTAAAATGGATTTAAATTTGTAATCTACAAAAACGTACAAATGTTACGTGTGACACGCGAGATTTGCCCATATTCGATATTTGGGCAAAAAAGTATCACGATATAAACATATCAGCTTTTATAAAAACTATCGATATATTGATTTTTTGTTATATTATCATCAACCCTAGTATTTATGTACATTAGAGTGCATTAATATTTTCACCGAAAATTGAATAGCAAAAACTATACGGTGAATTCAATGATTAAAACCTGATCGGCTTAATTCAATGTGAACCTTTCTACTCCCTGTACCCATAAAGTGGCTAAAATGGGTATCGGAGACATCTCCGACTCCATAAATGATATATGTACATACATATATTCCTGATCATTCTTGATCATTCTTAATTCTATGTAGATCTGGCCTTGTCGGTCCGACCGTTTGTCAGTCTTTTCGTCCTTATGTGTGAATGCAGTCATCTCGGAAATTATAATATTCCAAATTCGGAATGTACTATGTTCCTGTGTAAATTTTGAAAAACACACCACATCCTCGCAAATTAATCAAAACAATTTTTATGGATGATTCAAGGATATAGCCTGGACTTTGGGCCTGAATAATTCTTGGGTCATTCTTGAGCAAAATTTAACTCAATCGGATAATAAACACAGAAGCAATTGAAGAAACTAGTTTCAGTAATGCACAGCAGGGGGAAACGGCAGAGCATGCGTATGTGTATGTATGAGTGTTCGAAGATAAGTTGTGGGAATTTTAAACCCAGGAACGAGTGTCGCGTGGGTATACTCGACTAGAGCATACGTACTTGTTTGTCATTCTAAAAATGCTTTTTCTTCTCATTTCATGAAGTTTTCAAACCCTTTCTCACAACAAACACGAACCACAGCAACTCCATCCGAATTATTACTATGCAAAAATCACCCGCACACAAAACTAACAATGAGCCAGTTGATAGTTGTGTCCAAGTCGAGTCTCATCAGGCTGCCACTGCTGCTACTGTCAGAAACAAAGGCCAGAAGGAATCGAGGGCAAGCACAAAGTGCAGCTGATGAATGACAAATCTGACAGCTTCCACGCCCGTTTCTCAACGCTCGGTGCACGTAATTAATGAAGCTGTTGACAGTTTTGAATTTTTGAAATGACCAAGAAATGAGGACAATTCTGTGGATAAGGGATAAGAACATGCCAAGAAATACCAAACCATTTAAAACGATGCCAAACTAGCAGCAAATATTTCATAAATGTCACGATATTAAATGTGCCCGGAAATAAAAGACATTTCCCACTCCCGGCCTCGTTTTGCGACGGCTTTAACCCACAGCACGCGCCTCCATTTAACTCGCACATTTTACCGATGATTAATCACATTTTTATGCTGCCCTCGCCAATGGTAACCGTATGAAAATCAACAATAACAAAAACAACTACAATCAATATAGTATTCGTAAGTACTCGTATATAAGGATAGTTTGTTGCCTCTTTGATATATTGTAATTGTAGGTTGGTGAATAAAGCAGACAATAATTCCTATTACCCTCCAAAAATAATTGAATGAAATCTAAGCGAAGCGAAGCGAACCGAATTGAATCTGTTTAGTATTTATGAGTATCCATTCATAATGATAAATAATGTACTGGCTCTGCTAATTGTAAACAATGTCATTGTATATTTATTTGCTTCGATTATTGGATACATACACTAAATATTTGCTATGGTGCTTAATGATATTTTGAAAGATTTTGCACAGACTGGGGACAAGGTGCTGAAAATATAATGGCAAATGTTTTCCTAATATAGCTGTTAAAATCTCAAAGTCTTCTACATATGGGAATATATTATACTCAATTCGATTATGAAAATTTGAATTTATTTACTAACTACTTAATGTAATCTTAAAGATTGCGTGCCAAAGGATTTTTGGCCCAACAATAAAAGTTCATATTTTTCTTCTATTCTTTTCCTGCTCAATAACCCACAGCAAACGAACCTACACAAAATGCAAATATTTATACTGAACTTCTGAGTGGGTGAGAAAAAAGGAAAAAGGTAAACAGCCAAAATTCGAGATATCCAAATGCGCACACACGTGTCTTGGTTTGGGATTGTTTGGTTCGATTGGCGGTTTGTTGGAAACTGTGAAAACGTTTCCCGTCTGACAACGGCTGGGGCAAAGTGTTTGCTGTCTATTGAGTGCTAATAATAACCGAAAGGATTTTGTTTGTTCATGATAAAATATGCTACGGTTGGTTAGTTTGTTTAGTGTAGCTGTTTAGTTGGCGTCTTCTTAAAGGTCTTCAGTCTGACGCAGGAGAGTTTAATATCATTTGGGGTGTTATATGCAAAATAGTCATTAGAATTATAAAAATTACATTACATTTTTCGGCGTATATAAAAAATGTTCGATGCAGATGTGTCAAGAAGCTCTACATTCGTATGTATTCCAAAAATGTGGAAGATATAGGTTTCTTCCAAATTGAAGGGGTTGGGGTGAGGGGGGGAGAAAAATGGCGAAGAACGTCTGTCAACGAAGTCAGCAGTAGTCTGTATGTCAAATTATGTGACTCTAGCTACGAAACTGTAGGAGATATACCCCTGTCAAAAATGTGTGTTTGGGGACAGCTTTTGCAGCTTTTGCTGATTTTCGGGGAAAGGGGTGTGGGCGGCAAAAATTTTGTGATGCAGATCTGTCAAGGAGCTCAACATTTGAATATATACCAAATCTGATGACCTTAGCTTTAGAACAGTGTTCCATAGAACTCTAGCTGGTAATACCCCAGCATTGCCTGGCGAAATATTTATATTAACAATTTAAATGCATTATATTAAATTTTACTACTTTATTTATAAATTGAGGGTATTCACCAATATGTGTATCAAGATTGGTAATTCTAGCTTCTAATGTGTGAGGAAAAAGTGCGTTCATACGAACAGATGGACGGACACACATTGCACAAATTCAATATACTCTTTTTCAAAATTAAATAAAAACAAAATTATAATACCCTGCTAGGGTATAACAAGTAAGAACATTTCACTCCAAATTTACCGGCTGCGGTATACTATGTTTTCTCCACACCTTTGGTATACCCAATCCGCTCACAAGTTCAATTGCAGTAACTCATACAGACGGGCAGACAGCAAGGTGAACACAAACTCAATATACATTTCTTCCAACATTGGAAAAAGAATATATTTACTTCCCGGGATGAGCGATTTTGCAGTAAATTTGCTGTCGAAGTATTTTTATTTAAATAAATTATTTTCAGTAGGCCTACTTGCGCCTACATTCAAATTATTGAAATACACAAAAATTGCACACCATAGTTTTGATTTGATTTTTCATGAAATTTAAAATATTCGAATTACAGATTTCGACAACATTTTCCGAACAAGAATGTACATTTTTAAAGATTGGTGAGACATATAAAATAAATACATTTTCTTGTGATGGAGAGAAGAACAGGTTTCAGTAAATTTTCCAGACTTGTAGGTGGAATTTTCAAAAGTACCGTCCTTGTCTACAATTTCGCGACTCTAAAATTTCTACATGTACAATTATTCGACACTTGTCTCACTAACTTGGGAAAATGTACTTCCGGGATGGGTCGGAAAATGGGAGCAATGCCCTGGCATTCGAAATTTTTGATTATCATGCGCTCAAAGACTTTTGAAAATATGGCCTTAAATGCAAGAAATTAACTTGATATTACTGGACTCACATAACCCGCTTATGGAAATTTGCGGTCAATTTGGACACTGGCTGATAAACTCCAATATTAACCTATATTTGAGTTGTGTTATTTGCAAAGCTCTACATTACTTTATTTAAAGTAGTAACTGAATTTGGGAAAATAACCGTGTGATAAATGGGAGTTAAGGTCAAATTTGTGTAATTTTGCATATTATTGCATCTACATCAAACACAAAAGCTTTCAAAGCTTTTTAAAAACATGCAAACGTGCATACATATTTTTTACTGTCTTTCTATTGGCTTGGAGCCCATTTTGAAATTATCAAAGAAATTACGCCCATTGACAGAATGACAGATTGATAACCTTCCACGCATATCTCAAACCAAAAAGGTTAGAGTGCTGAATTCTCATACCCTTGCAGAGGGTATTAAAACATTCTAGAAAAGTGTGACACATTAAAGGAGACGTTTCCGACCTGTTTTACATCCTAGTCTAAACAACTTTCGTTTCACAAGTCTATTCATTTCTAAAAGTATGCATATTCAAAATTTTCGAAGTATACCGTTTTTTAGTAACTTTGCTTAGATTTCCCCCTAATTGATTGCCATATTAAGTATGACATTGAGTGCCACTGTCATATATACACATATCTCTTAATAGTAGACGCTATCGCCTTTAAAACTAAGTAAGTCGCATTCATGCTGAATGCTAAGCTCTTTATCTAAGCCGCTCTCATGGCGTATGCAAATTAAGTAATTCAGCTTAACGCATGCCAATTTATAATTGTCACACGATTTGTTGTGACTGTGATTGTAATTGATATATGACCACCTTATACACGTATAAGAAAATCTATAGACACACGTGTTTTATTTTCGACGTACTTCAATGCTAAACAAAATTTCAACGCTGCACGCAGCCATTCTCAAATCAACCTACACATAACTCAAAATGCATCAAAATTTCATGAAAATCTCATAAATTGTTGCACTTGCAGCGATTAATTACAAAAACTCTGAACAAGCCCCGCCCTGAAAACTGCGTATGAAACATTACATTTTTTCGAGTTGCGTCGAAATGGATGTTGACATACGAGAATAAATACTATATTATGCTCCCAAATGGCGAAAAACTGCAGCGACAAGAACTGAAAACAGCTCTACAATTCAAAGGTGTCAATCTACGCTCTGGGGCTTGGCGCATTGATCAAATCATTCTACAATATAATTCATTTGACAAAGCAAAGAAAACGCCGAAACTAAAAAGTCCATTTTTAATTTTTCTTAACTTTTTTGTGTTTTTATTTCAAGTGCAGCCCACCAAATATAAAACTGGTATTTCAACACAAAATGCAACTTTATTTTTGTTGTTGCTGTTGTTGTTGCTGTTGTTGTTGTTGCTGCTGTTGCATTTATGCTGCTTTATGCTGACCTTCATTCATTGTGGGATTTTTTCGCTCGACTTTATTAATGACAGTTGTTGCATAATTTATTTAATTTTTCATTTTGGCGCGCTCAGCTACATAACTTTTAGGAGCTCGATAATTAAATGTGATTTCTGTTTGAGGCAACAATTTTATGGTCACTAATTAGAATTGTTACCAAAGAGATGAACAGTTAAGCTTAGTTCCGCGCAACATGGCTAAGTTACTTTGACCATAACCGGTTTACAATCAATTTCAAGTGGGCTTAGTGCATTCTTTTAGAACGGCCTAAAAAATGTGTTAAATGTGGTGTAAAAACCGTTGAATTTAAGTATATTTTACATTTCAACTAAAAATTTCTAGTTCGATTTTTAAATATTGACCGAAAGTCGATAACAAAACAAATGACAATCCAAAACAGCTTAAATAACAAGAAAGATCGGCTATCTTCGGCGTGCCGAAGCTACATATAGACCCCTGAAGTAATGTTTTTTTTTAACAAGAAACTCAATTTTCATCTCATTGTTCCTATTGAAGCTATGTGGTCCTATTTTGATCAAATTATAGGAAACTTATCAAGTATAATAAGTTCAGTTGTTGAGTTCGCAATTTTTGCACAGAGAAACAAGTAAGAATGTATCTAGTATACCCGACTATGAGACTCCTTGTACCCCTCCTTGTCTAAAATTTCCAAGCACATCTAAGTAAGCTTACACATACACAAACACGCATACACCGAATCGACAGCACACTGCAAGCAAGCGAGACGTTTCAAGTGGCGGCAGCGCTGCACTTCCCCCCTCTCTTCAGTACTGAATCTTCTTTCGTGAATAACTTCTGTGAATATTATCAGATTGACCTAAAATCTGCACAAGTATTATATATGTATGCCGATTCCCACGGTTATATATTTAAAGTTGTGGCTGTAAAACGTTTTTATCAAATTGCGGCGGTGCGGGGGGAAATCTTAAACCCAATATAAACATGGCCTGCGCCTGCTATACACGAATATGCATTCCTAATTTGGTGCTCTTATAGTTGCTGAGATCGAAGCGTTCATACAGACCGACGGACAGACAGACGGACATGGCCAAATCAAGTCGGATTTTGATACTGATCAAGAATATATATACTTCATAATGTCGGAGATGTCTCCTTCTGTCTGTTACATGCATTTGCACAGATCTGATACCCCTTTTTACTCCGTGTACCCATAAAACGGGTAAAAAAGGGGTACTAAATAGGAGAGTAAGTGATTGGCTAAAATCATTTAAAAGACAAAAAGATTTTCATACAACGTCTGAATTCTCGTCCAATAATTTGTATGGCATAGGTAGGGAAGATTTCGACATTAAAAACAGACAGGAGGACATTGCTAGATTGACTCGGTTACTGATGATGCTCAAGAATAAGAATATCGGGTCGAAGCGTCTCCATCTGTTTTACAATGTAATAACAAAATTATAATACGAGTACCTTCTTGAAGGCTATAACAACAAGTAAGAATGCTATAGTCGAGTATTCCCGACTACGAAACTCCCTGTACCCAGGTCAAAAATTTGACGATCGCATCTTCGTAAACTTACACATACACACACATACATACACAAGGGCGCACACACACAAGCCACAGCGCAAGCGAAGCATTTTAAATGGTGGCTGTGCTTCTTCTTCCCCTTGCTGCAGCACTGAATCTTCTTTCGTGAATAACTTCCGTGTTTATTATCCGATCGACTTGAAATTTGGACAGTAGATTAAGAGGGACTAAAGTATTGGACATGCCAAATCTTAAAGCTATATCTTGAAAATTGTAACTGTAAAACGGTTTTTATCGAAGAGCGGGGGAACGGGGGGATATATCTCAAATGTAAAATAAACTTGACCTGCTCCCGCTATACACGAACCTACATTCCAAATTTGGTGTCTCTAGCTCTTATAGTTGCTGAGATCCTTGCGTTCATACATACGGACGGACAGACGGACAGACGGACGGACATGGCCAAATCAAAATCTCTTTTGATACCGATCAAGAATATATATACTTTATAGGGTCGGAGATGTCTCCTTCTGCCTGTTACATACATTTGCACAGATTTAGTACCCCCTTTTTACCCATTTTATGGGTACAGGGAGTAAAAAAAGAGATATTTGTTTTAATTTATTTTCACAAATTATAGGAATAATTCTGAAAACTGTTCTCATTTCATTCAAGGGGCAAATGCCACATCAAAATTCACACTTTTCAGCTGTTCAAAATCAAATTTTGTTCAGCCGGCTACTTTCAATTGCTTTGATCTTTGATATTGGTATTGAACTGATCTTGTTTTCTTCTCTGTTCTGTTCCGTTGTGTAGTTGGTAATAATTATTATTATTTTATTGTTGTATTTCTCTTTTTGGTACCATCGAATCGATTTCGTGTTTCGCCCGAGGCACTCGCGATTTTGCTGATTATTCAACTGTTTATTTTATGGCTTTCTCATTACATACATAGGTCGTTGTATAGCTCATCTGCGAACTGAGATCCGATAAATTGGCAACGTCATCGCCGACACACATCGAGCTCATCATAATCGGGCTATTAGCAAAGCCTTCTTATTTACATTTCATGCTACTCAGTTTTATTGGCAGTTTAGGTCAATTGTCTGCCATTTAAATGTGTTTGAAATGCTTTGGTTTTACGAGTTTGAAGTGAGCGAATAACATCGAGGGGAATGTCAAGTTTAAAATATTACACAGAAATGTAATTCACAACCTACTCTTAAGCTTGTCATAAATTTGACTAAATCCATTGGATAATGAGAGTTAATTAATAAGAAAGACTAAGTAAGCTTAAAATCAGCTCTTAGAGATCTTTTGAGTAAGCAGTCAGAAATAAAAATGTAAGCTTGCAAATATTACATTGGAAATGCAAATTACAAACAACGTTTGAGTAACTTTTGCCATTTTAAAAAATGTATTTAACGTCAATAAATAAGCAAATGGATTGCGAGCTGCGTTGTATTTATTTGCTTCCATTTGGCAACAGAACATTATTTTTTAGCAACAATTTGGATGTGCTTTAAGTGGCGTCAGTTGCAAATCAATAGAACTTGAAAGCAACACAAAGGCTTCCAACTGACCTGAAAATGTGCGCAAAACTCGATTAAGCAAATTGTAATTGTGACAAAAGCAAACCCCAAAAAATATAAAAAATAAAAGCAGAAAAAATCGACTAGTATAAAAGCAACGCAAATGAAGCGTAGCAGAAACAGAAGCCAAAATAATAGGCAGTTGGAGGTGGCTGAGGTGGGTGCCACAACTATGAACTGTGATGGAGGTCAAGCGTGCTCCTAGATCAGCTGCAAGAATTGATTACGTATACGACCCGCAGACCACGACTATGTAGATAACAATACGAGTAGTCGAGAATAGAATAGACGAACTGAGCACTGAAAGAGCTGAGAACGTTTTGTTTGCCACTTTTGAGCAAAGCTAATGAAATTTGTTGGTTTTTATTTTTTTTGATTTTTGGTTGTGCAGACATTTTTACGAGCCTGGCCAATTCAGGACGAGAAGGGACGGAGAGAACGAGTGGACTCTGTGTCAGGCACAGACACAGACACAGACACAGGTCACAGGGCACCCAGAGCATTTATGTTCTATGCCATTTTATTGAGTTTCGAGAATATTTTTGGGGTAATTGCTAGCTGCGTATTGTTGCCAGAATTTTCTGGTCTGTTGTTATCTGTGAAGTATCTATGGCTGTGTGTAGATTTCAGGGCGTCTCATTGCCAAGTGAAGTTTATTTCTGTCCTGGTATTCTGTAGAACTTATTATACCGTAAATACCTAAAGTGAGTATAAGTAACAGCTACGGGTATTATTTGTTCTGGCATATTTGAATTTTTCCAGTCAATCTAAAACTGAACTAACCTAAATCAATGAAAAGTTAATTTCACACACACTCAGCTTAATGGAAACCTGTAGGGGCCTCAGGAATTGTCGAGGCAGAAAATTTTCCATTTGCGGCAACTGTCGCAAATTGCATTAACGCAAAAGTTTCGCTTTCAACTTGAGCGATTTCCATTTCTCCTACCCTTTCGCCTCGGCTCATTTGCCTAATTATGCCAAAGTGGCAACATAATTAACAACTTGCGCTGTTTTTGTTTTTTTTGATTATAGCCAAGGCAACACAAAGAAATTTTTATACATCCTCGAATATTTGGGAAATCATGCCAATTGCGTAGCAATTTCCATTGGTGAAAAACTCACAAGTATAAAATTATTTCCGCAGCCGCCTCAGACCATCTGACGCCCACGTATTTGTCTCCGAATATCGGTCGGGCCTATCGTCACACCACACATCATATCAAAGAGATGTCGCTAGCCATTCAATAAATATAAAATTTTAATGAAAATGTTTATTTTTGCGCTACCAAAATCGAGCGTACCGCAAGACTTGTTTGCATTTTAAATACGCTTTCAATTGGTTGTGCAAGGCGGCTCGCTTTTGCATTATATATGGAACAATCTTACAGCCTTTGAATCATGTGGATTATTGGGGATTAAAAGCAGAATGTGTTTGTAATATATGGGATTGCAATTGCTGCATGTTTAAATATGAATATTTGGTACATAATGATTTTAGCAAGCTATTGGTTGTAGTCGAATTTATACCAAGATTTATTTATCTTTTAATGTATTTTAGCTAAACTATTTTCTATGTATTCTGTTTTGTTTTATGTACTTTTTTTAAATTGCGTGTTTTATTGAATCAATGCATAGATTCGATAAATAAGGTGTGTGAAATTTCTTGACACAATAATACAATAATATTACACAATAATTTTAAGCTAGATAAATGAATTTATATAGAGAAATCTTATATAATTGAAGCATGGAAGAGCATTTCATATTCGAATGACAATTCCACATGATTTTCATAATGAGAATAAGTTGACTGTGCGTAATTTTTATAAACTGTCGTCATCGTCACCGTTTCTCCCCATCGCCCTCCTCCAAGACGCCTCCTATAAAGCTCGTTAACAATTCACATAGGCAACTACTATGATCCGGATCGCCTTGGAAATGCACTTAGGCATAATTTTCGTTCTATGGCTATACATTTTACAACTAGCGGCAATTTTGCCAAGACCTCAACTGCTGAATACTGGGCAAAATAGATGACGCCTCAAGAAACTTGAACTGTTAAATGAAATAAGGGTTCGTGATGGATTACAAATGAGGGCAAAATTGATATACTGCAGTCCAAAACTCGAAGTTAAAGGCTGTGGACGCTGTCAGGCTGTTATTTTGATTAAATATGCAAGAAAGGTGCCCAAAGTTGCGGGAATTGTCGGCAGGTCTAAATCAAAATCCAAACACGCGCCATTTAGTAAACACTTTGCTGGTCGGTGGGTGGCTGGACTCAAGGTTTGGGGTTTTTGGACACTTGCTTGGTCAGTTTTCAGCTCTGGCCAATCGCACAGGAATGCATGATATTTCTGTGATTTTTCGGTAAAGTGTTGCTTACTACATTGGCATACAGAATTACTTGATAAGCATTGCAATGAGGTCCGCATAATGGGTAGATGTTAACTTTTTTGATGGGTCTCAAGTCTGAAGTCTGAAGTTGGGTGCATTGACATTTTTATTTATGTTTTGCGCTCTTTTTTGCTTACCACTTGATTGTAAATTAGTCTGGCTGCACTTAATTATAATAAAATTCATTTGTTCATAGATTGTGCTCATTAAGTGGTACAAAAATATAGGGCTGTCAATTGATTGTTATGAGTTTAATTTAAGGCGCTTTAAAGAACTCTTGTGTTTTGACCTTTGGACCTTTGTCCATACTTTAACTATTACTTACATAGAGAAAATTGCAGCCATAATTAAGCACAGCTCGTGCATTTTAGGGACAATTTGTACAAAAATTAAGCACAAAATGTAACAAATTATCCCCTGAGTAAATCACAGATTGTACTTTACTAATCACAAATTGTGCTCAAAAGATTTTGTATGTGTATTTTATTCAGTTTATGTACAATTTCTTTAGTTTATAGTATTTGTTTTTAATATTTTAATGTATTTATATCTTAATATTAATTTTTTGTATACTTACAAAATATTGAATATTTGTCATTTAATTTTATACATATTATTATGTGTATTATATATATAGAGTGTTGTTTTTTGCCTCGAAATATTTTATGCCGATCTTACTTTATTATGATAACGTAGTAAGTTAGAAAAGCTCATCTATATGATTTTACTTCGTAAGTCTGTGCTTTTCTTTTTTGTAAGTTCTGAAGAATTTTTTTTATTTTTGTCTGAATAACTTCATTATATTGTAGTATCTCTGCAGGGGTATTAAATCTGCAACACATAAAGAAAGCTATTCTCATTTGTTTTCGAATTTAAAATCTCAAGTTAAGCATATCCGTTAGGCCATAATTGAGACATGGAGCCTGCTAGATATTTCTTAAAATTATATTATATTTATGTTATAAATTATATTGTATTATTTATGTTTATAATATAAATGTTTATGTACTTTTATCAAGCGCTAATATCTCTGAAGCTTAAACCATTATCGTAATGTCGAACACGGGACTGAAATTGGTTTTTACAACCAGAAGAAAACCATTTTTGGGATCTTTACCAAAACCCGATGGCAGAACGCTCCATGTTCATACTTGAGTTAATGTATGAAATTAATTGATCACTGAACTCTTTTTACATATTCACACATTTAAGACAATAATTATTTACTATATCGTAATGGGCAACATGATTCTCTTCGGCACCCTGTAGATACCCGATATTCTCGAATTTGTTGAAGTTTTGTTGGCTATAAAGCCAATGTAAATTTTCTGTTTTTTCTTTTTTTTTATCAGTTTAGAGAATTGATTATTTACTTTGCACTTGCAAAATTAATTGCCGATAAACTTTTATGCGATTTGTTTCGCAGCACCAACTATTTTGAAAACTTTAGGAGAAATACTTTACAGCAACTAACGACATAGAAGTCGTGCCATATTCATAGATCTTTGTGTTATTAGTACGTATGTGTACGTATTTATATGGCAAATATCTATGTATATAATATTTTTTATAGGCTATCACAATTACAATGCATGGCATAAATCGTCACGAGTAATGCAAACAAATCGACGTCATCGATCAGCAGCCGCGCGCGACTTTTATTGAAAATTGAAAGTGTGTTTTAATACACATTGCAAAAATAAACACACACAGACACACACACGCACAACACTTGCGCACACATGGCACAGGCAGATGAAAATCAAAACAACAACAAAAGTTGTTGATGCCGCCAAAAAGTAAACGACCTTTAACGCCAATAAAAAACGCAGCAACAGCAGCAACGGCAACGGCAACGGCAACGGCAGCAACAACAAGAGGAAAGCTGCAACAACTTTGGCGACTCCTTGCAACAATTTGCACGCCTTGTTGTTGACGTTGTTGTTGTTCTTGTTGTTGTTGCCGTTGCCGTTGCCGTTGCCGTTGCCGTTGCCGTTGCCGTTGCCGTTGCTGATCTGTTATAAAAAAAACTCGGTCAGAAATGTAATTTATGCGTAACCAACTCACGCGCCTACAAAACTTGTGGCACCTTCTCGCACAACAGCAACAAAACTCAAAAACTCTGAGCCAAGTTATCCGTTTCGCCAGGTTTAGTTGTATAGTTGCCAACTGGCTATTACCCAGCTACCCGTCAATATGAACCGCACGCGTCGAACGCACAAAGCGTACTGAACTCACAAAAGTTTTTTTGGAGGAGCCTCACACAACTACAACAGCAACAGCAACAGAACAGAAGCAGCAGCAGCAGCAACAGAGGCGTCAGCAACATATTTGTATGTTGCCAGCAACATGCTATGTTGATACGTTATTTAGTTGTGTTGCGTACTTCCTTAAGTTCCCTTTAAGTAAATATATTTTCAGTAGGAGATAAAGCTGTGCTAAATGCAATCGGTTGGGGAAAACTGGCTGAGTTCCTGAAGATCGTAATCCAATATAGGGATGCCATATTAAATGAAAATTTGTTAATTAAAACAAGTAAGAATGCTCCAGTCGTGTAACTCACTACGAAACTCCCTTTACCCAGGTCTACAACTTCCTAACATATCTTCGCACACTTAGGAAAACACACACACACACACAAATACGCACATATACAAGCGACAACGCAACCGAGTCATTTTAAGTGGCGGCTGCGCTTCTTGTTACTGTAAACGGTTTTTATCGAATAGCAAGAGTGTCGGAGGGAATATCACAGGTCCAAAATAAACTTGACCTGCGCCTGCTAAACACGAATCTATATTCAAAATTTGGTGTCTCTAGCTCTTATAGTTGCTGAGATCCTTCGTTTATACATACGAATTGACAGACGGACAGACAGACGGACATGGCCAAATCGAATATTCTTTTGATACTGATCAAGAATATATGTATGTACTTTACAGTATAACGATGTTAGTGCTTCTGGTGGAAGATCAACTATCTTGTGAAGAACGAGGAAGGTTGGTGGGGTAACCATAGGAAGACTCACAGAGCAAATATCGTGTATCTTTGCAAAAAAGTTATTATTTGATCATTTATTTATGTAAATTAATATTATGCCGACGGCTTAAAGTCATAAGAGTTCTTCTAATTTTGAATTTGTTATACATCTGAATAAATTATACTTAAATAAGAGAACTTATACTACTAGAAAAATCAAAACTAGAGTTGCTAAATAAAATAATAATAAAATATTATATTTTCATGTCTCGCTAATAATAATTATGTATTTGAAAATTTGTATTGATGAACAGTATTTATAATTACTATTTAAGTAATCTTGTGCTCTTAAACTTTATTTGGAAAACTGTTCTCTTCAGCATTTATTAATAGACAGAATGTAGTAGCAACTTTGGACATGTAATTTTTCTGCATCTTGGCCAAAGAATGTTAAATGTTTGTCTTATACTAGTATTGATAATGGCATGTTCAATGGAAATATTTGCCACTAGCTTAATCACAATAAAAACGTGCTCAACATTTAACTATAAGTTACCATCTGCGAGGAAAAAGTAAGTTCTAACAACAAACATAGATACAGTAGTTCTCTTTAAGGATTCGCTTGCAACATGTTGCAGAGCCTGCGCATTTGAAAGTATATAAAGCCGCCTACCGGTAGCTGCTTTCTGCTCATAAATGCTTCAGGTCCTTTAACGAAGCGTTCTTAATGCAAGATTTACGCCTCCATTCATAGAATGGATATGAACACCTGTTGAGGCTACTGCACCCTATACTGCACCCTATACCCCAAAGATGTAGGAACAATGAAAACTTTTTACGACCCAACAAAAGTTTTATAGATTTCAGAATTTTAAAGCAGCTTAAAACTTAAAATGGAAGTTTGAAAACTTAAAATATATTTTTGGAGCTGGAAATTAGTAGCAGCAGGCATACGTCTAGGATTGTGCTTATTCATAAGGAATTGTCTGTTATTGTATTTCAATATTTAATTTTATTTAGATGTTTTTTTTTTCAGACTACAAATGTGAGCGACACTTGTTGCCAACCTCCATGTGAACTATGTCGAACACTTGACAGCTTATAATTAAAATAGATTATTTTTGTGGGATTCGTAGAAAAACGAAGAGCGAGGGAAATTGTAAAAGAAAAATATTTCTTCAGGGCTTGTTACACATATGGAAATTATATTCTGAACTTAATTGTAATTAGTTGATAACATTGAATCATTTTTTTACCCTTACAGAGAGCATTAAAATTTTGTCACAAATGCATATAAAGTGTGTATTCTTGATTAGTATATCTAGCCGAAGTCGATGTTGCAATGTCCGTCTGTTCTGTTTTCGACCTATCGTAATGAAACATAGAAACGGTAGATCGACAATTATGTGTTGGTATGAAAACTTTCATGTTTTTGAGATATTCCGACAAAACTTTTTAAAATCGGAGCACTTTTCATATCAATATCGTTCCTATGGATGAAAACAGACTGGTATGCAAAAACCATTTGTTGTTAAGTTATCCTGACCAAACACACCAATTAAAAGATTCATAAAATTTAAAACACTCTAAAAAAAAAATGTTAATTTAAAGCCATGCAAAACAGTATTAAAAGAAACCCGTCTTGGTATATTTACAGTGAGAGAGATTACAAAGATGGCGACATAAAGAGAGAGATTCTAATGTTTTAGACCAGAAAAGAATCAACAATATTCCGGGAAGCTTAAAAATTAAACTGGCATATTTTGGAGTATACCCGTTTTGGTTTTAAATGCTCAAAATAAGTTATTCACGAAAGAAGATTCGGAAATGCAGCGAGAGGGGTGAAGAAGATCACAGCCACCAATTAAATTTCCTCGCTTGCGCTGTCGCTTTTGCCGCCTGTGTGCGTGCGTCTTTGCGTATGTGTGTGTGTATGTGTAAATGGACGTAGATGTGATTGAATGTTTTAGACCTGGGTACAGGGAGTTTCGTAGTCGGGTATACTCGACTATAGCATTCTTATTTGTTTAGAGTGTAGTAGTTGGTCATATTTGGTCAGATTCATAAGACCACAGAATTAAGATGTTCTATAAACAAATTTTTTGTTTCTTAAGATTTGAAGATACCAAACTTAGCAATCTACGAACCAAACTCAACAAATTTTACTAGTCATACTAGTCATGTATTAAAATTTTGTCTCGAAATGTGTAATGGACTGAAGGAGACGATTCTGAATCAGCATAAGTTTCCGAGTCGATATGGCAATGACGGCTTGTGATGAAACTTGGCACAGACCCTTCTTTTTGCTGCACGCAGTACATATGTCGAAGCCGACCGGATCGCATCACTATAACATACAGCTGCATAGGAACGATCGGTCGACAATTATAAAAATATTCTCACCAAATTCACCCAAACCGAGTCTCTGAAAAGTTTTCACAATCTGACAAACTTTGGTCAAAATCGGACTACTATATCACATAGGATCGGGTGAAAAGTGAGTTTTGTTATGAAATTTGTTTTGTATTTTATTTTATTTATTTTACTTCATATAGTTTCCTATAATTTAATCAAAATCGGAAAACATAGCTCCCATAGTACATATGTACATATATAGCTTCGCCACGCCGAAGACAGCCGTTCTTTCTTGTTTCATAATATTTTGTGCCATGGGAAAATCGGCCGAAAATTTGGTTATGTATGAAATATGTTGCTGCAAGGGCATGTGCCTTGCATGCCGAATATTTATAGCCGTTCTTGAAATGATCAAACTATCTCGATAAAGAGAAAACAATCGATGGTGCCCTAAAATGTATAACCTTCATTATTATCATTATTAAGGGGTATTAAAGTGAATTATCCTTGCTGAACTGCTTGATATGTGTGTATGTGTATGGTACAACGCGATTAGGAAAATTCGACCTGGGTATAGGGTGTGTCATAGTCGAGTATATTCGACCAGAGCATTCCTACTTGTTTTATTATCACAAATTAAAAATGTTCATAATGAATAATCCATGCTCACAACCATAGTTCACTTTTAGTTTTACTAATTCCTTCGTCCTTTTTCAAAAATCCATAAAAAACGTTTCTTATTTGGTTTTCAATTTGCAATTTTGCATTCCGCTGACAGCTCATAACTTGCAGCGATGCTGGGCAGTAGCATGGAAAGGCTTGGGCGAAAAATGGGTGGAGCATTATGCATAAATTTGCGTTAATTAAAAGCTCCGCAAATTGCGAGAGATAGTGACTGAGCGCGATGGACCAGCGAGCTGGACTCCGGACTTTAATGCAGGCCCAATATAAAGTATGTGTGTCGGTAATTTGAGGAATGCAGCGTGTGGCATACTCGTAAATTTTCAGAAGCATGCTATGCTGAGTAGTTTGTGGAGTTGCATGCACCCACAGATAGTATGCAACAGGCAACCCAATTGAACCACCCACAAAACGGAATCGGAAGTTGCAGCAAATGGGGCTCGAGTCTGAGTAAGGGAACGCAATGGCCCGGACATAGGAGAGCGAGGGAGATGCAGATATATGTAGTAGTTCTTGCTGGGCAACCTCGTAACACGAGTTCTGACCAGCCAGAACAAAGGACAAATGCAACGACAATTTCGACCTTTCAGGCTAAAAGTCTTCGCTTGGTTGCCTACCCAGGCACTTGGGCCTTGCATGGAGTGCAAAATATTTACACACACTAAATCAGTTTAGAAAATCTGTGAGTGTGTGTGCTTCTGTTTTAAGTATGGCTCCATAGGGACATTTGCTTTTTCCTGAATGTAGTCTCAAGTAATTTGTAGAAGTTCTCTTGCACGAGACCTGTTCTTAATGATTTACCTGACCAGACCCTACCTGATAAGAAAGAAAGATAGAAAGGTCATTAAATGATAAATTGCAAGAGTTTCTTACTCTTAACCTTAAACTTTTGAATTCAGAGCTTAATTAATTGCAGCTGAGCAACATTTTACACAGCTAATTATTAGACAAAAACAACTAACAATTCATATTAAATTTACCTATATTTCATTTAAGTTTGATACCTTTTAATTGAGCTTTTCCTCACTAAACTAAGCTTTAACTCATTTTCTAAGCATAAAACATTTTTATTTATTAACACGAAATAAAAGTCAATGCCAGCAATGGCTCCCAGTGACTTCAGCTTGATAATAGTAAATAC
Organism: Hirtodrosophila confusa; assembly: GCA_035043065.1. Lineage (NCBI taxonomy): Eukaryota > Metazoa > Arthropoda > Insecta > Diptera > Drosophilidae > Hirtodrosophila > Hirtodrosophila confusa. The sequence continues at coordinate 830,674 of JAWNNI010000007.1, read as the reverse complement.
TCATACTTAAATGTAAGAAGCACTGTCAACATTTATTAACTACTAAACAGTGTTTTACTTAGATATACATAATAATATTGAATCTAATTTATATTTATTTATAATTCTACTCTGTTTCAAAAATTTCTTTGAGAAAAGAGGATTTTGAGTTTGTGCAATGTCATTCTGTCTGTCGGCCTGTCCGTCTATCCGAACACTATTTCTTTTGACACTAATGAAACTAGAGCAACTAAACTTGGTAGACAATGTGTACTACATATGTTGGTATATACCCTGGTTTAAAAAGTGTATACATAGATAGCTCCCACTCTCCAAATTTTACATAAAGACTACTGTTGACTCCCATTACAGATTTGATGAAAAAATTTGGCACCGCTACTCCCTCCCTCACCAATGAGGAAAACTTATGTCTTCCAAAAATGTACAGGTACTGTCTATTTGATAAACAGATTATAGTATTCTTGTGACATCTTCTGATCTCATAAATAGCCAAATTACACCGCACTTGAATCGGAGTATAATGGGTAAAAGGGGGTTTTAAATCTGTGCAAATATCAGGCTAACGGAAACATCTCCTTTAAAGCATATATATTCTTGATCACTATCAATAGCCAAGTCGATTTGGCCCTGTCCGTCTGTCCGTTCGTATGCATAAGCGCGTCGATCTCAGCAACTATAAGAGCCAGATATTGTCAAGACTATATCAGATATTCTCCCTATCTTACATATATAATACTTGGGGTACTCTTTATATACTGTGAACATTTCAAGTCGATCGGATAATATACACGGAAGCTATTCAACAAACAAGATTTAGTACGGGGCAGCGATCACTCGAAATGGTTCGATTGCTCTACAGTTTGCTGTTGCTTTTGTGTATGAGTGTATGTATGTTTATGTGTAACAAGTAAGAATGCTATAGTCGAGTATATCCGACTGCGAAACTCCCTGTACCCAGGTCTAAAACATCCAATCACATCTACGTCCACTTACACATACATACACACATACACAAAGACGCACGCACATAGGCGGCAAAAACGACAGCGCAAGTGAGGCATTTTAATTGGTGGCTGTGCTTCTTCTTCCCCCCTCTCGGTGCTTCGTGTTTATTATCCGATCGACTTGAAATTTGGGCAGTAGATTAAGAGAGACTAACGTATTGTACATGCTAAATCTTAAGGTTATATCTTGAAAATTGTTCCTGTAAAACGGTTTTAATCGATTTGCGGGGGAACGGGGGGAGATATCTGAAATATGAAACAAACTTGATCTGCGTATGGTATACAGGAACCTACATTTCAAATTTGGTGTCTCTAGCTCTTGTAGTTGCTGAGATCGACGCGTTCATACGGACAGACGGACAGACGGACATGGCCAAATCGAAATCTCTTTTGATACTGATCAAGAATATATATACTTTATAGGGTCGGAGATGTCTCCTTCTGTCTGTTACATACATTTGCACAGATGTAATACTCCCTTTTTACCCATTTTATGGGTACAGGGAGTAAAAATATGTGCTTGGAAGTTTCAGAAATGGGTACAGGGAGTCTCGCAGTCGGGTATACTCCACTAGAGCATTGTTACTTGTTTTAAATAGTTGTATTTACATTCTAGGTTGGTTACTAAGCTTTCTTATTATAAATATCGTTATATAACTGAGATTGTGTAGGAATTTTATAATTTAACATATATATGTATGTACATATGTTCTCATCGAAGCGTGTGTGTTGGAATATGTACTTCGGAACCTCACGTCCTTGTACAGTGTGTTACGTAGTCGAGTATACTGGACTCAAGCAATCTTGCTTGTTGTTGTTGTCTTAAGCAATATTGGGTAGCAACCCAATCATGATTGGGCAAAGAATAATGGACTTGGTCTTAATCCATTAAAATCACAGTGCTTAGTCGTTCACAGCAAAAATGTTAGAACTAGACAGTCGGAAAGCCTAAAGATAAATGGCATTCCAATAAGTTACACTGAACATGCAAACAATATAGGTTTTATTAAAACCCTTACGTGGAACTGTCATATCAATAAGGCTGCTGGGAAAACATTTGGGCTACTAAGATCATTGTCCTTGACACAGCACACCAACACACGATTGCTAATTGCCTAAACGTGCTTAATACCTAAACTTTTGTAATACCGCAGTTTTTGCCAACTCTGATGGCGCTAGCAAACAAAAAATTAATGTTTAGCCCTCCAGTTTTGCTCTGAAGCGGAATGGCCATATTTCATAACATGTTAATTACTTAGCGGAACTAAATATTAAGAAGGATTAATAGTCTAGTCGTATATGCCCAATTACGAGACTCCCTCTACAAAATTCTTAGATTCTCAAAGGCATCTTCGTGCACTTACACACAAATACACATACACCAACATAAAAACAAAAGTGCAAGCATGGTGTTTAAAGTGGCCCACAGTGGCTCGTTTTCCGAAAATAGGTTGCAAAAATCAACATTCGAGTTATTAAATTGGGCAAAATTATACATTTCAATTAAGAATTCATCAAGCAAACAAACTTAGAAAATTTCATAATTTAAAAAATTTTTTTTAGCTGTTATATCTTGTTGAAGTTGGTCAAATTTTTAATATTTTAAATAGATACAAAATTCTGCTCAAAAATGTTAAGTTAAATGCTTGTCTCAAAAACCACTTAAGGAAAGTAATTGGCAATCATCAGGTATAAGGGACAATTTTAGACTATGAATTCACAAACGGAAGGACAAAATATTCCTATTGGCGATTTTGACACTTCATTAATTGAGGGTATACACCAACATGTATACCAAGTTTGGTTGCTCTAGCTTCAAGGGTGTGGAAAAAAATTGCATTCATACGGACAGACAAACGGAACACATTTCGCAAACTGAACATTTCTTTTTCCCTGCGGTAACAGAGTATAAAAACCATTGCCACAATCGTGCCCGATTGGAGATAATTGCCAATTTTCCCCTTGTTCAGTACACAGTGCATGGAAAACAAGTAGGAATGCTCTAGTCGAGTATACCCACCTACGAAACTTCCTGTACCCAGGTCTACAACTTCCTAACATATCTTCGTACACTTAGGCACGCATACATACACAAATACGTACGTACACAAGCGACAACACAACCGAGGCATTTTAAATGGCGGCTGCGCTTCTTCTTCCCCTACCCACTCATCAGTATTGAATCTTGTTTGTTGAATAACTTCCGTGTTTATTATGCGATCGACTTGATATTTAGACAGTAAAATAAGAGTGACTAAAGCATTACACATGCCAAATTCTTAAGACGGACATGGCTAAATCGAATTTTTTTTTAATGCTGATCAAGAATATATATATATAAACTTTATACGGTCGGAGATATCTCTTTCTGCCTGTTACATACATTTGCACAGATTTGGTTTTTTTCACCCATTTATAGGTACAGTGAGTAAAAGGGAACGGGTTCAATTCCTGTAAAAAAAATTTTTATGAAATAAAAAACAATATTTTTTAAGTCTTGTTAATTTTTCTTATTTTTTGACTTTAAAAATAATATTAAAAAATATATAACAATTTGTACAATGCATGTGTCGTTAGATTTTTGGAAAAATTGTGCAATTTTACTTCATAAATCAGAAGTTTAAGTTTGGCAATAAATTACGCCTATTTTATTATACTTTGACGTGTAAAAGATTTTTTGAAGTTGTAAGATTACTGTGAAAATTTGACAATATCTTAAATAGTTGAAAAGTTATGAATTTTGCAACCTGTATTGAGAAAACGAGCTAATGTTTAGCGGCTGCGATGCTGTTTCCCCCGCTCTTCAGTACTGAAACTAGTTTCGTTAATGTCTTTCATTTTTATTATCCTATCAACTTTGCGCAGTAGATCAAGAATGACCCAATTATTATGCATGCTAAAAATCAAAGCCATATCTCCATTACCCTTGTTAATCACTTTCATGGATTTGAGATGCTGCGGGAGATAAAAAAAATCAAATTTAATAAGTAAGAACGTTGCAGTCGGACGTATCCGACAGAAGAATACTCTGTTCCCAGTCCGGTATAATTTGTTTATTTGGGGGTTGGAAAAGAGGCGCGACGAAAACGGTAGTCTGTATGTCAAATTTGATGACTCTGTATGTACAGGTGTGAGAGACATAGATTTTGCTCATTTACGGGGGGGTCCACATTAGTCTGTGTGTCAAATTAGGTGGCTCTAGATATGAAACTGTGGGAGATAAACCTTATGAAAAACGTGTTTTGGGGATATCATATGCCGATTTACGGGGAGAGGGTGGCAACAAATTTTTAATGCAGATCTGTCAGGAATCGCAACATTAGTCTGTATGCCAAATTTGGGGACTATAGCTTGAAAAATGTGGAATATACAGGATTTCCCAAAATTGTGGGGGAGGGGGTGGTGGTGTTGCATATAATAAATTGAGGGTATACTCGAACATGTGTACTAAGTTTGGTTGCTCCAGCTTCAAGGGTTTGGAAAAAATGGCATTCATACGGACAGACGAACAGACGGCCATTTCGCAAACCCAATAAACTCTTTTCCCTTCGGGAACAGAGTATAAAATCAAACTTGATCTGCATACGGCATACCGAATTCTATATTCCAAATTTGGTGTCGCGCTCTTATAGTTCCTGAGATCGATGCGTTCGGACGGACAAGCACAGATCGACCTTGACTTTATAATCGGAGGAGTATAAAACGTAGAGAGATGCAAATTTTTTATTTTTTATTTATTTATTTACGAAGGCAAAACAGTGCTGCCTCGAATCAAAAAATATAATATAATACATAGATATAAGGAAAACATTTTAAAAGCCTACGCGAAATTACAATTGAAATCTAATAACGACACCCGCACGTTGGGGGAAGTTTATTTGCCAGTCCGGCAAGCTATGCCCCTATTCACAGCAAAGAATTGCCGGTGGCGTTATTAGAGCCTATATCAAGATAGTGAAGAGTTAGTTATGAAGAAAAAGGTTATAGAATTTAAGGATAATTTAAAGCAAAAAAATAAATTAATTAATAAATAAATAAACTAAAGAAGAATAAAGAAAGATAGTACGAATGAAATGAAATCTCCAACCCGGTGGGGGAAGTTTTATTAGCCAGTCCGGCAAGCTGTGCCCCAGCTCACAGCGAGATGTTGTAATTAACAAAAGCTCTGCTTGTGACCAAGTTACAAGTTTACTTTGAATTTTATTTGCATTAGCAAAAACTTGACATATAAGACTTATATCTTTACTGTTTGGTATAACTAGATTGTTAGCCTTAGCTTGTAAATAGCACTTGGAAAAATATCCATAAAATAGCAAAACAAGAAAGAACTGCTATCTTCGAAAATCTTGTGGGTTTTAATCTGCAAAACAGATTCCTAGTATAATTGTAGCTGTAGGCAATGTATTCCATGTGCTGTGTTCGCCTGCTGCTACTATATAATATATCTAATGATCCGCATACACACGCTGATACGCTTTCTTTGTCAGTACCAGCGAGTACAACGGGAACAGATGACCCCTGACCGTTGACCGTACTGTTACAAGCCTGCTTACAGTTGTGCCGGGTTGGATTTCCGTTGTCGGATCTTTTGCACTCTCTCTTATGCACCAAGCTTTGAGGTAATGTCAACTGTCTCTGACTAAAGTAGGCCCAGCCCGTCGGACGAAGTGCCTCTGTCACTTCGGGTAACTTAGTTTGTGAGCTTACGAGTTTTGGTTCGCAGAAGTCTCAGCCGCAGCAGAGAATAGTTTAGGATATCTGCTGCAAGGGATATTTCACGATGTTAAGCGTGTATGTATGTATTGAGCTCTAGCCCACCGACACAACTCGGTACTTTGTTTTAATTGATGGTTGATTACTGAAATCTTTATATTTTCCTTTAGAATATTTACCATACAATGAGCAGTGCAGCCCCTACTAAAAGCGCTCTGCTTGCTTGCCAAACCGCTGAACTGCTTGATGCATATGTGTGCATGTGCATGAAAATGTGTTTACAGATTTCCCGCCTGGATAAAGGTTGCCCCTCAGTCGGGTATACTCGACTAGAGAATTCTTACTTGTTGAATCTCATTCTAGGCTCAGCATGTCAGAACATATCATTACGCTGTCATAAGCGACTTTTAACGACCCAACCACAACAACAACGTACGCTGTCAATACTTATAATGTTAAGAGAAAATATTTAGAGTAAACGTGTCCACTGCTGACCTACTTATGTATAAACGCTTTCCGTATGTATGGGTGGATAGTTGAGTCGTGTGCTCATGTGAGATATATTGATAGCTTTACCGTTGCCACTGCTACAGCGATGCATCGTTTTGCTGCTAATTCGTTATGTGTGTACGACATTTCCTTGGCATACTCGTTAGCTTTCACAAGTGACAGCGAAAGATGGGAGAAACCGAGAACATAAGTACTGTAACTAAATACGATCCAACCGCAAAATATTCGCATACAAAATTGCATGTCGAGTGCTACATGAAACTCAAATTACAGAAAATTCATGAATTCAGCAGAGCACTTGGTGGATGGACGTAATGGGGGGAGGGATTGCAGGATGACTCTTAAACTACCAAACGCCCAACTTAATTTCGCGTTTATATGACAAATATTTTGTGATCCTGACAAAAGTCGACCTAGAAAATTGAAATGAAATAAATTCTTTCTTGGCGAATTAAAGAGATTAAGAACAAGTAAGAATGCTCTAGTCGAGTATACCACTACCACTAGCACTAAATCTTCCTTCGTGAATAACTTCCGTGTATATTAAATTCCTTGAAATTCGGACAGTAGATTAAAAGTGACCCAAGCCATTATACATGTCAAGTCCGAAAGCTATATCTTAAGAACTGTTGCTGTAAGACGTTATGCTCGTGTGCGGAGGGCGATATCTGTAATTGGAAACAAACTTGATCTGTGTATGGTATACAGGAACCCACATTCCAAATTTGCTGTCTCTAGCTCTTATAGTTGCTGAGATCACAGTGGCCAAATCAAATTATCTTTTGATACTCGTCAAGAATATACATATATACTTTACTAGCAGGTAATACCACGGCCTTGCCCTGCGAGTTATTTAGATGAAAGTGAATTTTTTTGATTTTGACTAATTTCGTCAACCGTAAGAAATACACAAAAATAACGTATCACAGTATTCCCTCCCGTGGGGGTAGGAAACTAATAAGTTGACCCACGTGTAGGGCTATGAAAATGTCTTTGAAGCCGATCTAACTAAGCAAATAATCCCACTCATTTGACCTTAACTTCCATTCCCCAAAATCATTTGGGCACCACGACTATTATGTGTTTGTGTAGCACCTAGAAAATGAGGTTGAAGCCAATCGCATAAAAATTAAAAATGTCGAATGCCAGATTTTTCCACCGGTTTTCCGACCATGGGGCTGAATTTCGCAAAATCGCTGATACACTTGTCGAATTACTTAATGTGTAGTGTTTTGAAAATGAGTTTGAAGCGAAACGGACGGTAATCAAAAAAAGTTTCATTCAACAGCTTTCCGGGAATTTTCCGACTTTGGGGGTAGATTTCAAAAATCTTTGGGCACCGCGTATTATGTGTGTGTGTAGAACCTTGAAAATGAGTTTAAAGCCAATCGCATGAGAATTAAAAATGTCGAATGCCTTTTGCATATTATTAGTACCCTTTTTACCCATTTTATTGCTGTAAGAATAATTGTCTTGCTGCTGAGCAGGGGGAGCAGCAGCGCAGCCGCCACTTATAATGCTCTGCTTGCATGCACTGTCTCTGAACTGTTTTCATGCATATGGGTATTTGTACGAAAGTGTGTTTGGCAATTTTTGATCTGGGTACACGGTGTTTCGGAGTCGTGTTTACTTTTACTAGGTTTCAAAATATTTGTGCTATGTCTTTCCACATGCTCTTGTTTGCTGCGTCTTTTGACACATATAAGTACATATAAAGTACACAGCACATTATCCATCAGTTACATCTGGTTGACCAGTGAACTTTTGGACACACATCCTCGTCCCAATATTTGTAGCATTTTCGAGAAAAAGATAAACAAGCTGCGACGTCAGGGACAATTAAAATCTGTAAAGCGATACGATTCCAGTCGTCGTCCTTGTGGTCTCCGTGGTTGTCGTGTCTGATGCCGTTGCCTGGTCGGTGTTTATAATATTTTTGACATTTTAATTGCCCGGCAGAGTGTGACGAAATACAATAAGGATACTTTCACAAGGACATTATTTGCGAGCTTAAACGACGTATTTAATTTGTGGCTGCTCGCTTTAATTGCATCTGCATTTTCTAACTTAATTTAAACAATTATAACACCCACTCCGATAACAGTGCAAGGGAAACGGTGCAATTTGCGGGGAAATTGCTGCATTCGCAGACGCCATAAAATGCAAATTTTTCTTGATCCTATTTGCCAATGCTAGCCTGCCATTTAGAAGACGGGTTAGTTGGGCATGCCCGAAAGCACGCTTCCCCGTTGCCCGCTTGTCATGTCTGTTGTGTGCCAATTTCTTGTACCACGTTCCTGGCGCGCTTTAGCACAAACCAATCTAAGGATATTGTCGTTGCAATCCCCAAGCAATGTCAGGAGCCACCAGCAACTCCCGCAGCCCACTGGGCCGAAGAACAAATATTTTAGTTGTTGTTCTTACACTGAAGAAATGAATGGTGCGCTAAACATTATTTTTGTAAGGATATGCGCCACTTAAGTAATGGACTTAATTTAATTAAAGTCTATTGAGCATATTGGGCTTGTTCAATGTCCTCCTGTCGGTCTGTTTGTATGACAGCATGACCAACCCACGAACAATCCTTTTCTTACATATCTTTTTTTGCCCATCCACGCAACTGAGATTGGAAACAGAATATAGTGAAGTCGGATGCTTTGGACTGCTACTTTCTTGCTTATATACTTTTTTCCGCATTTTTCAAGTTAATCTCTCTGTTATTTTATGAACACCCTTAACTATAGTTACGAGAACTACTTAATCTACAAAAAAATTAAGTCAGGTTAATGAGACAAAATAAAAAATAAAAATAAAAACAAGTAAGAACGTTGCAGTCGGACGTATCCGACAGCAGAACACTCTGTTCCCAGTCAGGTATAATTTGCTTACTTGTGGGTTCGGAAAGAGACGCGAAGAAAACAGTAGTCTGTAAGTCAAATTTGATGACTCTACCTGTACAGGTGTGGGAGATATAGATTTTGATAGATACAAATTTTTGATGCAGATCTGTCAGGAATCTCAACATTAGTGGAAGACACAGGATTTCCCCAAATTGTGGGGGTGGGAGGCGATCTTGACACTTTATAAATTGAGGGTATACACCAACATGTGTACCAAGTTTGGGTGCTCTAGCTTCAAGGGTGTGGAAAAAATTGCGTTCATACGGACAGACGGACATTTCGTAAACCCAATATACTCTTTTACCAGTCGGGAACAGAGTATAAAAAATACAGTTCAGTTTTGATTTTTGTGAATTTTTGCTAACCGGTGCGGCGTGAGTTTTTTTCTTTGAGCAATTCGTTTGGCTTCATTTTAAATTGCTTAAAGTTAATTCGAAGTGGTGCGTGTTTTGTGGTGTTGTATATGATGAAAAATCTACTGATGTAGAGCGCACACAAGCGCGAGTTGTCGGCATTGAATTGTCCACCAGAACCATTGCATTTCTTGGTTTCTGGAACGTCACTAGAATCAAAGCATTTCTTGAAGAATTTTCAGGTATACAATTCATGGTTTCAAATGAATTCGTCTTCGTCCCTTAGGTAACTTTCAATAGAATTTCTGAATTTTATACTTATAATGGCATTCATTCGCAGTCAATCTTTTCTCTTAGTGTATTAGTGTTTAAGTGCTATGGTTCAGTTACCAACTACGCGAAACTGGCGCGACATAATCCTTGATTATTTTCACGCTGGCATTGCACCTTCGACTCTTTAGACCAACGTCCTTCGTTAGCAACTGACATCCCCACCCATGCCCTGCCCTGGCCATGTCATCAAACTGCTATTACTTTCTCCATAGAAAATCCAACAGGGATTGCTGTCACCAGCTGTTGCTCCTGCCTGGCCAGGTTAACGGTATTAGATAAATATGCAAATAAACTGCGAGTCCGCTTTCATTGCCGCGGCACGTTAAGTATACGACATGTTATTTATACACAACTTGCTATTGGGTTAAACTTTAAATTGAGCAACTCTGTTTATAGATAGGTCGAAAGCACGCAAGCTCATAAATCATGAAGCGTGCATACGTCATATCCTATAGTAAAGCAGCGCTCATTAATACCCGGGTTCATTGACCGAAAAACTTGCCTACGCATAACTTTTCCAGTAGTTTTTCCCACATGCCAACCCATTTCAGAACCCAAATACAATTTTTATCAGAGTCCACGCATGTCAAGTTTGAACTCCAACAGCATCTCTGCCTTTGTTTAGTTGTATCATTTTAGTTTTTCTACTGTGTTTTATTTATATATTTTTATTTTTTAATTTACTTGTCTCTGCATATTTGGCAATTCCGGTTGCTCATAATTCAAAATGAAAATAAATAAAATTCTGTAAGGCAAAAGTAAAAAGAGATAACTATCAGAAATGTCCAAAACATTTTACATATAAATTACTTGCGCCTGCATAAAGTGGAACCAACAAAGATTTATATTTTATTTGGAATATGGTTCAACTAGGAAATGCGGATACACAGAGAAGGAAACTTGCATTAAAAGCTATATTACAAGAATTCATATCAAAACATCTATGATTTGCATTTTTTCCATACAGGCATATGAAATACTGCAGGTATTGCCTGGCTTCGCCCGAGCCAAATATATAATATCTCTTTATATTTTTTTTGGTTATAAAGAATTAATCACTTTGAACCCAATCCCAGTACAGTACATTTTATAGTTATACTAGATGGTAATACCCCGGCCTTGCCCTTGCGTTATGCTGAATTTGACTACTTTCGTTAACCGTAAGAAATACACAAAAAAAAGCGTGTCACAATTTTCCCTCCCGCATAGGAAACTTAATAGTTGAGCCAAATGCTTAATGATTTGTTTTGTGGTCTGTGACTCATTTGACTTTGACCCCCATTTCCCGCCGCGACGGTTGGGCGCAGTGCATTTAAATATTTTTGATAATGTTGGAAGAATAATACTAAAATCCAGAAAATAGCGGAAGGGTGGGAAAAGTCTGTTAAAATATAGCGTAAGCCAACATTTCTCGCATTCTGTTAGCGTTTTCCCTGTACCCAGGTAAAAAGACCGATCGCATCTTCGTAAACTTACATACACATGCACAAAGACGCACACACTCAAGCGACAACACAACTGAGATATTTTAAGTGGTGGCTGTGATGCTTCTTCCCCCGCGCTACATTACTGAATCTTGTTTGTTAAATAACTTCCGTGTTTATTATCCGATCGACTTGAAATTTGGACAGTAGGTTAAGAGTGACCAAAATAATATACATGCCATATTCCAAAGGTGTTAAACGTTTTTATCGAATTGCGTGGGAACGGGGAAGATCGCGGAACAGAGTAGTAGAGTAGTAGTAGTACCCTCTTTTACCCATTTTATGTTTACAATGAGTAAAAACAATTTATAAGAACAATTATAAAGATATGGATATGATTTTTGCCAACTATACTTATCTGGATAACCTTGATCTATTTCGTACATTCCAAGACGATCGGATAATAAACACATAAGAAAAACTTTCGTTTTGCCCACAAGAAGGGAGCATCAGCGCTGCGGCCATCTGAAATTCTCTGATTGCTACCTCTGGACTGCTTGATGCTTATGTGTACGAGTCATCAGTGTACAAGTCTACCAGTCATATATACATTTTATTTGAACCATATACCCAAAAGAAAAAACAAATAAGAATGCTCTAGTCGAGTAAACCCGACTACGAAACTCCCTGTACCCAGGTCTGAAACTTCCAAACACATCTTCGTATACTTACACATACACAATTGCGCACGCATACAACAACAGTGCTAGCGAGGCATTTCAAGTGGTGGCTGCGCTACTTCTTCTCCCCCGCTCTGCAGTTATTCTTGTTTGTTGAATAACTTCCATGTTCATTATCCGAACATTTTACAGCAGATGAAGTGTGATTCAAGTATTATACATGCCAAATCCCAAGCCTATATCTTCAAAATTGTTTGTGTAAAATGTTTTTATTCAATTTCGGGGGATCGGGTGGGAATATCTAAGATCCAAAATAAACTTGATCTGCGCATGCTATACACGAACCCATATTTTAAATTTGGTGTCTCTAGCTTTTATAGTTTCCGAGATCCTTGTGTTGATACACAGGGACACGCGGACGGACAGATAGACGGACAGAGCCAAATCGACTCCGTTATTGATACCGATCAAGAATATATATACTTTATAGGGTCGGGGATGTCTCTTTCTGCCTGTTACATACATTTGTCTAGAATAGTGTAGAAGTTTCCGTCTATTGTTCATCGGCATCAATAGCTGAGTCAATACAGCGATGTCTGTCCGTCTATCCAAAGTAATATCTTAGTATTAGAGCTGTCGTCATAAAATTTGGCACAGATGCTTCGATTTGTTGCAGGTAGTACATATGGCACCGGCCGAATCGGATTACTATAATCAAAGACTCAAGTCCTTTCTATAATATATAGTTGCCATAGAAACAATTGGTCGACAATTGAATTGTATAAAAAACTTGTAATTTTCTGAAAATGTCCTGACAAAACTCACCAAATCCACTTAAAACCAATTAGTTTAAGCTGCCAAAATGGCAGCAAATGTAGTAGTACACAAGTTTAATCAATAACAAGTAAGAATGCTATAGTCGAGTATACCCGACTACGAAACTCCCTGTACCCAGGTCTAAAACATCCAATCACATCTAAGTCCACTTACCCATACACACACACATACACAAAGACGCACGCACACAGGCGGCAAAAGTGGCTGTGCTTCTTCTTCCCCCCTCTCGCTGCATTACTGAATCTTCTTTCGTGAATAACTTCCGTGTTTATTATCCGATCGACTTGAAATTTGGACAGTAGATTAAGAGAGACTAAAGTATTGTACATGCCAAATCTTAAAGCTATATCTTGAAAATTGTTACTGTAAAACGGTTTTAATCGATTTGCGGGGGAACGGGGGAGATATCTGAAATATGAAACAAACTTGATCTGCGTATGCTATACAGGAACCTACATTCCAAATTTGGTGTCTCTAGCTATTATAGTTGCTGAGATCGACGCGTTCATCCGGACAGACAGACAGCCGGACAGACGGACAGACAGACGGACATGGCCAAATCGAAATCTCTTTTGATACTGATCAAGAATATATATACTTTATAGGGTCGGATATGTCTCCTTCTGCCTGTTACATACTTTTGCACAAATCCAATACCCCCTTTTTACCCATTTTATGGGTACAGGAGTAAATATGCAAAATTTTACCAAAAAAAATAAAACAAATCATCAGTTTCATTATGTTTTATGGAACAAAATTATTGCCACAGGGGTATATAGTTTCGTCACGCCGAAGATAGCTGCTCAATCTTGTTTATATTTGTTTTCGGATAGAGCAATCGAATTCACATGAAGATTGAATGTCGAGTATACGAGAATTACCAATTCAGATTTCTCAGTTGTAAGCTTTTCAGCTATTTTCTGATAACTACAATCGAATTACCTTCAATCTGGAGATAATCGGCATGATATAGTAATATTCATAGCATTACATTTTAAGAAATCTTTTTGCCCTTAAGCCAATCTTCGGAGTGCAGGACCGTGTTTCATTTAATATGCCACAACAGTCACACACTCCTTGCTCACAACAAACAAATCAAACTTGCTCGGCGCTGAGCAAATAATTTGATCATAATCGCACCACATTATTATATCGCTGCCATAGGAATCGGTCGAAAATTGAGTCATAGTATGAACAACACTGCGATAAGGGTATACATTTTCGGCACACTGAAGATAGCCTTTAATTCTTGTCTTTCGTTGCTGCAAATTGATAAAACGTTGGCATTTTCCATTCAAAAGAAAGGCAAAATGGGTAAGAAAAAGTTTCAAAACAAAAGTTAATATCAACAGCAATAGCAACAACAAGAATGCAATAAATGTCTGCCAATTTCTTGCTATATTTTTACTCCTGTACCCATAAAATGGGTAAAAGGGGGTATTGGATTTGTGCAAAAGTATGTAACAGGCAGAAGGAGACATCTCCGACCCTATAAAGTATATATATTCTTGATCAGTATCAAAAGAGATTTCGATTTGGCCATGTCCGTCTGTCTGTCCGTCTGTCCGTCTGTCTGTCTGTCCGGATGAACGCGTCGATCTCAGCAACTATAATAGCTAGAGACACCAAATTTGGAATGTAGGTTCCTGTATAGCATACGCAGATCAAGTTTGTTTCATATTTCAGATATCTCCCCCGTTCCCCCGCAAATCGATTAAAACCGTTTTACAGTAACAATTTTCAAGATATAGCTTTAAGATTTGGCATGTACAATACTTTAGTCTCTCTTAATCTACTGTCCAAATTTCAAGTCGATCGGATAACAAACACGGAAGTTATTCAACAAACAAGATTCAGTGCCGGAGCGCGGGGGGAAGAAGCTGCACAGCCACCACTTAAAATGCCTCGCTTGCGCTGCGCTCGAGCTGTCACTCGTGTGTGTGCGTCTTTTGTGTATGTGTGTGTGTATGTGTAAGTGTACGTAGATGCGACCGGAAATTTTTGACCTGGGTACAGGGAGTTTTGTAGTCGGGTATAGCATTCTTACTTGTTTGCCTTTATTTTTGAGCTAGAGCAACCAAATTTGGTACACATGTTGGTGTATACCCTCAATTTATGAAATGTCGAGATCGACAGACTACTGTTTTTTTCGCGTCTCTTTCCGAACCCACAAATAACCAAATTATATAGGACTAGGAACATAGTATTCTGCAGTCGGGTGCGTCCGACTGCAACGTTCTTACTTGTTACTCCCTGTACCCATAAAATGGGTAAAAAGGGGTATTGGATTTGTGCAAAAGTATGTAACAGGCAGAAGGAGACATCTCCGACCCTATAAAGTATATATATTCTTGATCAGTATCAAAAGAGATTTCGATTTGGCCATGTCCGTCTGTCTGTCCGTCTGTCTGTCTGTCCGGATGAACGCGTCGATCTCAGCAACTATAATAGCTAGAGACACCAAATTTGGAATGTAGGTTCCTGTATACCATACGCAGATCAAGTTTGTTTCATACTTCAGATATCTCCCCGTTACCCCGCAAATCGATTAAAACCGTTTTACAGTAACAATTTTCAAGATACAGCTTTAAGATTTGACATGTACAATACTTTAGTGTTTCTTAATCTACTGTCCAAATTTCAAGTCGATCGGATAATAAACAGCCACCAATTAAATTGCCTCGCTTGCGCTGTCGCTTTTGCCGCCAGTGTGTGTGGGCGTCTTTGTGTATGTGTGGACGTATATGTGATTGAATCTTTTAGACCTGGGTACAGGGAGTTACGTAGTCGGGTATACTCGACTATAGCATTCTTACTTGTTTTTTTATGCAAATTGTTTGACAGGGAATTAGGCAGTGAAATATGCTTATACCGTCTGAATAGTCCTAGACACATACCGTTGAAATGTGTTTAAATATCAATTATAGGTCTTGATTAGGGATAATACTTTTCTGCGCCCATTTTATGCTTAGCGATATTGAGTGATCACAAGTGAACTTATTGAGCTTACTTTAATTCTCATTTATTACACTATTCACAAATTTAGCAAACTATCAATAAGTTTTGGGCAGCAGAACTTAGTGGTTCAAATTTAGCAAAAAGCAGGCGTTAACTAGCCACTGTAGGTAAATGGCTTTCAGTTTTAGGTGTATCTTCTTAGCTTTGTGACTCCTGGCGAGGTGGAAGCAAAGATTGGTTACTTTAACCGCATAGTATGAAAGAAAATGAAGTGCTGTTGTCTGTTTAAAGTAGTCAAAGAACGCTGCCAAGGAGCACTCCAGAATTTATAATATGATCGTAAAAGTGGAAGCCTTAGATCGTACTGCACGGACTCTTTTTAGGAGTATGCCTCAAGCATATCATGTGTATTTTGTGGGAGCAGTGTTCTGATTTGATATTCAAAACTGTTCAGAAAAGCACAATCAGATGCTTGAAGAACCGCAGTACAATATTTTCGATACTCAGAAACAATAATCCTTTGGTTTTAATTTTGCAATACAAACACACACATACAAATTCACACACATACAATACACAGCGCACTGCAGTGCAAAAGACTTCCGCACGCTCTGTATTACTGAATAATTTCTGTGGTTATTATTCGATCGACTTGAAATTTTCACAGTGGATTAAATCCCAAGGCAATATCCCGAGTTGCGGGTTGAGATATTTGAAATTTGAAACAAAATTGATCTGCGTATGGTATACAGGAACCTACGTTCTAAATTGCTTCTAGCTTTAATAGTTGCTGAGATCGACGCGTTCATCCGGACGGACAGACAGACAGACCGACGGACAGAGAGATGGAAATTTTAATACATTGTCAGGCGCGAGTATAGGCGCCATCATGTGTTCCAAATTTGGTGCCGAAACAAATTTCGATCAAACGGCTGGAATGATGGTCAGACAGATGGATCTGTCACAAATCCCTCTTCTCCAAAACTTTTATAGGAAATAGACTCCCTAAATATTACCATGAATCTTGAAAAACATAATTATCAATGATGATCATAGCGACCAAAGATTAAACACCCACCCACATATTTGTATACTTGTCCCGAGATTTTAGATGGGTTGACCCGAAGTCGGCTATGCTCGACTAGAGCATTCTAACTTGTTCCTTGTTATCTCGTTGTAACTTATTTCGAAACTTAGCGTATACAATGTTAATTATCATTCAAAAATTATAAATTTAATTAACAGACTAGCCAATTTTTTTGTGCAAATTTTTAATTTTTAGGGTTGAGAAACCCAAAAAACAACTATTTTTGAAACCTTGGTGGTTGACCATTGGTTAAAAAAAAAGGACATGAAAAAACGGCTCTTAGTTTATCTAGTAGGCCATGCATAGACGCGTGCCCATTTGAAAAACATTTTCCGAACACAGCTCAGTATAAATACAAATTTGATAGGACTAGATCTAAAAAAAATTCTTGCTTTTATATTTTTAAATCGCGTTTAGAATATATTTCTCCTAAATTTTTTGTTTGTGTTTTAATTCTGCTAGTTTTCTTTTTTATTTATTAAGTTCATCAAACAATGACATCACTATTCAGTATCCCGACTTATCAGCATATGCTGAACTCAAACAACAAGCTCAAGTATTATATTATGCAAAATGATCTGAACCATCAACCCAGAGTTGAATTACCGGGTAAATCGTCGAGCCAATCCAATTTTCTGAAGAGTATGTCTCCCGACATATGGAGACAACAATTGAGAGTTCAATCACCAAACCATGACCATCGAAACTGGTCATTGATTCTCGAGGAGTTTTTGCCCCCGGATAAAAGGAGTTCCAACTCGAAACATAACAGAAGTGATGTGTCTAAAATCAAGCCTGTGGTGTTACGCAACAAAACACCATTTACCCAACTGAGGCCGGATATATTGTCAGGCGAATACAACTACAACGAAGAGGATGCATCTCCTCTGCGATCCCTAAGTAGAACTTACACTTTGCCACACGATATTAACACGGATGTCTATGAAAGATTTCCCACAGGAGACTTCATCATTGATAACTCTGCGAGGGTGGAGGTGAATCCCTCACCATTTTATCGTGATTTAATGGCCTCGTTTGCCAGGATTAACATACAAAACTACCTCAGAGGTTTCTTAGGGTCGTTGCAGCAATTGGCTATTTTATTGCTCAATACAGGACCTACACAACGCTTGACGAATTCATTTTATACCCATTATGAAATTTTCGAGAATATTTCATTACGACTGGAGATCATGCCAAGCGATATCTTGCCCCGCATTAGACGAATCTTTACAGATGGGAATTTATCGCTTATTTGGGATCGTATTTTGGAATTATATGCGTACCTCTTCCGCAGGCGCTCGGCTCAAACGAATCGATCAATGCTTCATCATGGAGAATCGAGTTCCGTGGAACAAAGCGAAATACTTTTCGTTACAGGGTTGCCATGTCCGGAACGTCAGCAATACCGAATACCCATTGAAGACACATTGGCACCAAACGTATTTATTCCATCTCGGACACGGGATCGCTTTCTAATGGATTGCGAATTTCGGCAGATAATTCTATTTGAAGTCTTATAGTACAACATATTCTAACGGCTAATAAGCGAAATTTGATGTCTAATAAACGAAAGAAGAAAAAAATTGGTTTAGAATTTTCAACACTAATTATATGGTTTACGAATATCATTTCAAAAATGACCAAAAATGTTGGGTGAAATGAAGAGGATTCCCGAAATTATTTTCTTAGTATTAGGTAACTTTCTCATTCAGCAAAAATAGTTTTGGTTTTCCTGGAAATGCACTCTAGAGTATAATTTCATAGTTTATGTACATACTAGCAGCTGCTACCTGGATTTGCCCAAGCCAAATCGAATTTCATAAAATTTTATTTATGTGGAATTCGCCCAAATTCTTCGAATGTCATCTTTAGAGCATTCATGCAGCTGTCTATTGAATATCACTTCAATTTCAGTTAAGTAGGAGCTACCAAGGATATTCTTATTATTTTATGTGTACAGATTTAACAATGAAGTTGAAGCCAAATGTAAACTTAAAAATGTTGATTGCACAAATAAACATATGTACTGCCTACAGCAAAAATCCTAAATTGAGAGACTAGTTTTCATAAAAACAGACAGCCACACGGGCATCGCTACATCGCCCCGGCTATTGATGCTGATCAAGAATAGTATGTATACTTTGTGGGGTCGGAAACGTCTTCAATGCATTACACATTTCATGATAAAATTAATATACCCTCTGGAAAGGCATTAAAACAGATTGTCAAACGGACGGACTATAAAAAGACATCCGGACATTGGTTAAATTCGATTTACTCGTACACTATTTGTCTGTGGGAGCAGAGTATACATATACACACATTTTATATTCCAATTGTCAGAATGTGTTCCCTTTTTCATGAAAAACGTATATTCCCGTTTCCATCTTATTCTATTAGTCCACCGTCAGCTGAAATACTTGCGATTACATTTAATAACCCATGTGATGTTTGAGCTATTCGAGCTTTAATGTGTACGACATTTCTGATGCCAAACCGCGAATGTTGAATATTATTCTCATACGGTGGGGTAGGGAGGGGCTGGAGCTATAACAATTTACCTCGATGTCACCTCTGTGGCGTATATGCTACATTTGATGCACGCAAAAGTTGGTATTTTTATAGGAGAACTCAACGAGGCGCATTAAATAAAAGCTACGAGACGAATCTCATTTAATTTTACGTTTACAATTTCAGAAAATCCCTAACATACTACTATACAACCATAGTATTTACAAGTTACCCGCCAGGAAAAACGCTTTTTCAAATATCGCAGATTAAATACTCTTCAAAACGGGCTAAGTATGAAGGGCTAAGAAGTATATGAAAGAAATATAATCGAATATATATGAATATATTGCTGAAAAAATTCAACATTTAATTAATTCTTAAATAAGTAGTCAGACAGGCTTTTAAAACCTTGTAAGAATTTAATTATAAGATTTTTTTGTTTTTGTATTATTAATATCAATGGGAGCATATGAACTGCGACATATAAGATCTATTATGGCCCATTCTGTGCTTATAGATGACCCATCAACCCTGTCTCCAGCACGAACGCAAGGATATTTTTCGGGTTGAGTTTCTATGCAGCATGATTGAAGGATGCATTCTCAGAAGCTTATTCTTTCTTCTAACTAGGTTAGTGCACTCTGTTATTATGAGAACTTATCCTCAAGTTCGCAGAATCTACATGATGCTAGATTACTTAGAGTGTCCTGTATGCTGAGTATGCTGAATGTATTTTACCCCATTGGTATCATTTGCTTAAATATTTTCAGATTATAACAATTATACTTGAATTAATTTTTTTCTTAAATTTATAAGCCGAAAACATTAAAAATGTTCTGCCCTGTCAAGTTCAACAAGGTCCAAGGCTACCATTTGCAATTTCAAGCAGCATTTTTCTAAAAATTTTATAAAATGCAAGAACTATTTTGAAATAAATTTTAGAAAATAGTATTGTTCCCAGTATTAAGATTAGCTCTAATTGTAACGATTTATAACGATAATTTTGAGGATATTGTCTTTATGTTTGGCATGCATAATTTGTGGGTCTTTTCTGATCTATTGTGAAAGTTTAAATATCGATAGGATAATAAGCACAAAAGTTATTGTCCATTGTTCATATGAACAGATTCATTCACTGCTATATTTTGTATAGAATAAACTCAATAATAATATCCGGAGAAGTATAGGACGGCTATTTTATAAAAGAGGAAGGTATATATTTACGATTGCTGTTGACAGATTCGATGCTCAAAATAGTAAACGAATTGTGCATTTATTTATCATTTATACGTATTTTGCGAGCTGTTGTCAAACTTCTTAATTAAGTTGATGTACCCACTTTGAATGCACAATAATAACAACAACGGTTGTCTAAGTGTTAGCAAATTTGTTTCAAAGCATTGTCTCGTTGTCTTTGTTGCTCGTCTGGCTTATCGCTGACAGCTTTCGTCTGGACAAATTCGTGTGCCAAATTATTGAAATTTGACAAGTGAAGTGAGAACCGACACATGGACTTACATCAATATTTTGGTAGAGACTGCTCGACTGGTCAAGTTGTCAGCTCCAGTTTCACTCTAAGTTTAAATTTAAATTTAGAAATCCAATTAATTAGCCCTGACAAGACGAAACTCATGGCCTTAAATTAAAGCCAAACTGTTACTGTTACTTAATTTGTCAATCGATAATTAATTGTGTATTTCCCGAAATTGTGACGCACTTATTATTCTATTATTAGTTCCAAGTAGGCGGCTGGGGGTTGTTTTGACGGTTGATCCCTCAGAATTGAAAATAACGATGCTACAAGTGTTTTAAAGTATCAATAAAGATACATTAATAGGAACAATACACAAGTTTTCCCAGACATTTTACAGCTACAGCTATTTACGATCCACCAGCTTGGCTTTAAGATTGAAACCCAGTTGAATTTGCATACACTGGTCACTATAGCGTCGGATATGTTGGAAGCTATTTCTAAGCATGTCTTACAGATACATTTTAAAGCAATACTCTTTTGTGACAAATTAATCAAAGCAGTGTTGTGGCAAATGCCATGGCAAATTGGCTAATGAAACTACACAGATCTCTGTTGCTATTCAGTTAGCTCGCTCTTTCTCGGCCATTTCTCGCCATTCCTTCTACCCCCTTTTATGGCCAATGCCATTTTATTGGAGCCAACAAATTATTCGCTGTAGTTAAAGCCAACTGAGCACAAGCCATGCAAAGGCAGCTGTATGTGTGCAGTAAAATAGATATAATATGTAGAGGACAACAACAATCCGCATCGTAAGGTCAACTAATTTAAAGGATAACGAAGGGCGGTCGCTGATTCGTTTTAGATATTCTATTGTTGCTGTTCAAGAAGCTTTAACTTTATTAGCCAACAAATTGATGTGGCACTGAGAACATAGAACATATCAATTAATGAACTGTGAAGAGTTTACGAAGATGTGTTTGGAAGTTTTAGGCATCGGCTACTCGACTATAGCATTCTTATAGTTATACTCTAACTGGGGTTATTATAATTTTGTCTCAAAATGTGTAATGCACTGAAGGAGACGTTTCCGACCCAACAAAGTATATACATTCTGAATCAGCATCAATAGCCGAGTCGATATAGCGATGTCCGTCTGTCCGTCCGTCCGTCTGTCCTTCTGTTTTTATGCAATCTAGTCTCTTAGTTTTAAAGCTTTCGTGTTGAAACTTGGCACCGACCCTTCTTTTTCCTGCAGGCAGTACATATGTCAGAACCGGCCGGATCGGACTACTATAACATATTGCTGCCATAGGAATGATTGGTCAAACACTATGTTTTTGTATGAAAAACGTTTTTTTTATAAAGATATCCTCAGCAAACTCACTAAAACTGAGTGTCTGGAGACTTTTTACAATCTGACCAACTTCATATAGTCTCCTATAATTGTATCATAATCGGACCACATAGCTCCCATGAAACAATCAGACGAAAATTGAGTTTTGTATAAAAAACATTGCTGATAGGGTATAGACTAGCTTCGGTACATCGAAAATAACAGTTCTTAGTTAGTTAGTTTAGTGTGGTAAGTATATCAAATTAAAAAAAACGACCTGCAAACTTAGCACAATATTGTTTGTCTGAGACAAAATTTGATAAACTTGAATTGGCAAATAATTGCGTGTGGGATCTTAACTTTAAATAAAAGGTAATCTTTTTAATTGACTCTTAAATTGCACTACTCGATTAATATTTATAAAATGACAAGACTCAATACAAACCAAACCTTCTCACTTCTTCACTTAATGACTGCAGTAGTTAGAAAATGATAGAAGTTTTCACATGTAGTTTCTGCTCTCGCAGACAATACGCTCTCTGTGTGCGCGGGCCTGCTGATCAAGTTGAGCTTTTCAGCTTGAGGCGGATAAGCACGCGTCAACTCCGCTCCGTTCCGCTCGCTGTGTGCGCGCTCACTATGCGCGGCCCTGCTGACCAAGCTGAGCTTCTCAGCTTGAAGCGGATAAGTTCACGTGCGCTAAGCTGTCAGTATGCGTATTCGCATTGCCTTCTGTGTCTTCGTTTTTCGTGCTGATAACTCCCTTCCGCTCCGTTCTCTGCGCCGCTACGATTATTCAATAATTATATTCTGCTTCTAAAAGTAGGCTACAAATTTTGGCACGATTGTTATGAATTTTTAACAAAATATTCATGTCAATCTCTTATTTGCCTTAGCCCTGCAACAATGCCTGCAATGCTTTGAAAAATGGGCGTTACAGCATTTGCATTAATAGCAGTCAATTTGAAAGTGTCACCTTTACCAATAGGATGGAATCCAATTCAATGGCACCACCTTAAGGCACGATTCGTCCCATAAATATCTTGGAGTCATCCTTGACAGAAGGCTTAAATGTAGGCTGCACACTACAATAATATAGCACACTGTGTTGTCAAAAGCTGAAAAGATGTATTGGCTGTTGTCAACTAATAATAAGCTATCTAATAGCTTCAGAATATAAGTATAAAGCAATCCTGTCCCCCATATGGAAGTATGGCTTACAAGTCTACGGGATAGCAGCAAAAACTAAGACAAACAAAATAATGGGCAACGCTTAGATTCTTAGGAAGATTTGTGGAGCTCCGCAACATTCAATGCGACTTAAGAGTTCCTAAAGTCGGTCAGCAATCTGAGAGATACAGTGCTTCAGCCAGACCATTATCGTCTGACACTACACCGAGAATATGTCCAGCTACTGGTGCAAGAATACGAAGACCAAGGGAAAGAAGACTCAAAAGAATGCACCCTCAGGACTTACCGCATCGCGTAATAACTTATAATGTCTCGTAATTTTCATAATTGTATATATGTATATGTAATATTATTATAATAACAATAAGCTCTTATTTTTCCATTTCGCTGCTATATAGAATATTATGTAGCTTATATAAGTAATTTAAGCAAGTAAGAACGTTGCAGTCGGACGCACCCGACTGCAGAATACTATGTTCCAAGTCCTATATAATTTGGTTATCTGATCTTAACACTTCATAAATTGAGGATATACACCAACATGTGTACCAAGTTCGGTTGCTCTAGCTTCCAGGGTGTGGAAAAAATTGCGTTCATACGGACAGACGGACATTTCGCAAACCCTACCTTTTTGGCAGCTTAAACTAGTTGTACTTATAATACTATGTTCCCAAAGGTACTATTTTCCCTTAATAAATAAAGTTAAATAAATACGCAAAATTTTAAGAAACAAAAATCTCATAACGGCGATAAATGTACAAGAGTGTTGGAAAAGGCTAGGAGGTGGTCTGAGTGTGGCACAAAAACGGCTTATGGACGAACAATATGTATAAAGTAGCTTTTAAAATCAATGAAATAAAATTTTAATGTAGAAAAACACTGTTTATTTCTGGGTCAGCATAGTCGAAGCTCTGCCGGCACTGTTACTGTCGATGAGTTCCTAACGGGCGCATCGCTGGCGCCCCGCTCCGTTCCTGATCGCTGCTGCCCAATTTGCTCAGTTGATCCAGCTGTAAGACGCTCTATAAAGAGTTTCCTAAACTCTATCGCCCATGCTGCCCAACAAAGAGCCGAACAATGCTCTAATTGAGTCTAAAGTTCATAAGCACGTTCTTGTTTAAATATTCACATGCACATACGCACCAAGCAGTACAAGCAAGGTACTTTATGAAATTCGTGCAATAGATCAATAATGGCCCATGAATCATACATTCCATAAACCAGGGCTATAGTTTAAAATTGTCCTTATAAATCGTTTGTATTTGCGGAGGTGTTAAGGAATATTAAATTGTTTTTAACAGACTTGACCCACGACCGTTTTACAGGAACATCTATTCAAAATTTGTTGTTTCTATCTCTAATAGTTTTCTTTATCCTTGCGTACACATATGGAAACACAGACTTACAGAACCAAATAAGCTCGGCTATTAATACTGATCTATAATATGTATACTCGCATACTTTATAGGGTCGAAAATGCTGTTACACTTTTGTTACAATATTAAAATTCCTTCTGAAAGGGTAAACCAATTTTTCGCGTCTTTTCTTGACAATATATAAAGCAATGCTTAAGATCAGTTTTGACAGCAACGCTAATGATGTTTTTCAATGATTTGCGACCAAAATAGCGACCCCCACAAGACATTTAAAGGATCAAATAATATCCTTTTGCCCACTTTTGAATCATCACATTTGATTTTATCATAAACTTGCATTTTTATCAACCCAAAGCTAGCGTCTAAAGTTAAGTATCATATTCATGTCAAATCCCATCACTTGCACATAAACTGTGATCTTTTATGGTCAATTATAAGCAGTTCAACTTAACACTACTCTTTTGTTCTGCTATCCCAGTAGCTGGAACGGGCGGGGCAGGTCAATTATATGCAGCTCAGTTTAGTTCAGTAGGGGGTTTTTCAGTGTCTGGCCTTGTGTGGCTCTTTGTGAGTGTGTGTGTGTGTGTGTGTGTGTGTGTGTGCTGCGCCATTCAACAGTGCTAATTAGCCAAACGCTTGTTATCCGAGCAGGTCCTGCTCAACACCTCCTTTTCTGCCCCTGTCAAGTGATATGAACTTGTTGACAATGCCAAGCCCCGTTCATTGCATTGCTTACCTGTATTTAAATGGTTTTACAGTTTGTTGTTAACGCTTTATTTAGACCCTCATCCCCCCTCCATCCGCCTGCCTACATCATAGCATCATTTGCATGCATTTACTGAGCGCTTCTGTGTCGCTCTGTGAAGTCGTAGCTGGCAACATTGTGCCTGTAATTTGATTCCGACGGCGACAACTTTAAGGACAATCTCATTAACGTGACATCAAAATCAGATCCGGAATCGAATTGGAAGCTCGATACTGCGGCATTCACTACTTATATCGTCCTGCTGACAGGATAATGGTGTCATATAAAAAGCACTAACGGCACAAACTGACGAATGACTGTTACACTCTCTATATGGACATTGTGTAATTCCCCTTACAATGCACTTGTCTCCATCTGATACTGAAATGTACAATAGCCAATTAAATTCCCAGTGGGTATAAAACGATAGAAATACACATACATATGTATAGAAAGTACTATATATACATATGTACACGTCGATGCACACTATTAATATTTATTTTAATTATTTTGAAAAAAAGGTTGCGGCGAATTTATAGAGTAATAAATATTTATTACTGCGGCGAATTTAATGTGAAAAGCTTTTGTACGGTTGCAAACTTAGCTGTGGACAAAAGCTTCAGTTAAAGCTTTCACGGTCTGTTAACAAGTATTTCTCAATACTGAAAGCTTGTTTATATATACCATGAAAGCTTTATTTACTGCCACTTCCAAATGATGATTTCATTTAAAATATTATTAAATTGTAAGCTACTCGAACAGAATAGTATTGAAGCGATATTGCGTTCAAGTCCGTAGTCCGTTTTCCACCATTAGTCAGATTTCTTAGCTTTTTAATAAATCTATAATAATTTGCGATAAAATAAAAATGTCAAAAATGAGTAATCATTGTTTTTGTGTTTTTGATGTTACCTATTTATAGTTTTGTTATTTTTCTCACAACTTAACTTAACACTTATCATTATGTTGTTATGCACTTAAGAAATTGGATTAATTTGAATATAAGGCTATTATTTACTTATCTAACGTCAAAAAAATTACATTTATTTTCAGTGTGTAAAGACAAACACAAGCTTGACAAACTGTATGTTGCAGCTGGATTGAATTACTAGTATATCATATAGCTGTCATAGGAAAGATTGGACTAAACTCTGTTCTACGAATAACTATTTTGTTATCGCGAATATTTCTCTGCAATTCGATAAAATCGCAATATTTATATGATATTTGGCATTCACAATTCTGGGGTCACTCTTGATATGTTGCTCAATTTTCTCAATACCGAGGAGAGGAACCGCAAACGCCTCCTGCTTGATGCATATGTGTGTATTTGTCTATGTGCGGATGTGTTTTAAAATTTAAGACATTTCCAGCAACATTCAGCGTATTAACTCTAATAATTCCTTTCGTATTCAGTATAACCGTTCCTCAGATAATATAAGTGTTGCACGGCGAAGTAATTTGAGTTAAATTACTTTTGTTTTTAGGCCCATAGTAAGAAATACACAAAAATTACATACCACAATTTTCCGACCGTGGTGGTAGATTTTTTCTAATTCGTTGAAACGTTTAATGATTTCCTGCTTAAGACTTTGGAATTGAATTGGAATCTGGTCCAACAAAACACAAATTTCAACATATTTGACCTTGTCGTCCATTCTCCAAGATCAGTATGACATTTCAAAAATAAATTCTTGTACAGATCTTTCAAATTGAGTTTGCGGCCGATCGGTTGATTAGTAAAAGTGTTTCATACGACATTTATACGCAAATTTCACACATCTATCTATGTATGGAATTTTCCATAAGTTCCTTTTTAGGATTGTTTTTCAATGCGTTGACTTTGAATTAGTCAGTTAGCCTGTAAGGGCAGGCTCTTTACATATTGATAAGCTCCAAATAGACTTGAGAACTCGACGTAACTATGTATTAAGAGTCGTAGGCAAAAGAGCTTAGTACCATTTTAATGCCTTAAAGTTTAAGGATTAAATACAACAAGCCCGCTTGATTTTTGGTTTGGTTGGAAAGATTTTGTGGAGGGGCAGTGCAGAAGATAATTATTTGAACATCTGTAATTGCGATGTGTCTGAGGCAGGTAAAACTATGCAAAATAATGACGGCTATTCAAACAAAGACAGCGAAGTTGAAAGTAGTGGACCATAGTATGCAAGTATAGTACTACAATTCGGTCGTATATGTCGATTGCAAGCTCTCTAGTTCAGATTAAATAACACCTAATCTGCTTAGAATGAAACACTTGTTCGTTGTACTGATAAGCCATACAAACGTGCAATTCAAATAAGACATATTTCGGACATATATTTGGTTTAATTCCCCAGATATGACTTATATTTTTGTTGACTAATAAAATTATTGCACATTTTATGAGAGCTTAGCTTAGAGATTATCAACAAATAGTAACAGCAATTCAAAAAACGATCTATTAAATATTTTGGTGATGAAATACTCATATCAAACCAAATATTTTCGCGTTTGACAAAAAAGAAAGATTTACGATTAAAGTGCTTTGAGCTATAGAGATAATCACAAAGCTTTGAGTTTTATAGGCATTAAGATGTTCAAATTTTGATTTATGTAAGCTCTTGGCCATATCTTATCAATGGAAACACGCAACGGTCGGTTGCATTTGGTTTCCCCACCAAAACTAATTCCTATAGAAAAAACACCCAATTATTCAAGGTAAGAGGAGCTGGTAAACCTTTGGCCTGGTATGTTGCTGTCCAAGATTAGGGAACGGCGGCAGTGTGACCAAGTAGGGCATAAAATTTGAAAGAGCTGCCGACTGCCGTATGTATAGGTTACTTATAAATGCTGCAGTTTATGGCCACAAACTTCTGCTACATTTCTGTTTATCAAATCATAAAACGTTTTTGATAAGCGGCAAACAAAACAATTGGCAACAGTCAGAAAAGTGTTCTTAAGATACTTTGAATCAATCAATTCATATGAATATCTTTATCTACTAGTAGTACTTACAAAATATATACGAGTATATAAAAGCCCAGTTCCTGACCCACGGACTGACTGAATCCACATACAGCGTTGCTGCATTTAAAAAAAAAAACGCAAAAAAACCATACAGATTTAAAGAAAACAAGTAAGAATGCTCTAGTCGAACATATCCGACTTCGTAACTCCCTGTACCCACGTCTAAGACTTCCAATCACAGCTTCATTAATTTACACATACACACACAATACACAAAGAGGCATTTTCAGTTGTGTCTGTGCTGCTTGTTCCCCCGCTCTACATAACTAAATCATCTTTCGTGAATTACTTCCGTGTTTATTATCCGGAGATCCGTCGGAGATGTCTCCTTCTGACTGTTACATACATTTGCACAGATTTAATACCGCCTTTTCATCCATTTTATGGGTACACGGAGTAAAATGGTTACACAAACATAGTTGTCGACCGATCGATCCTTTGACAGTTACATCTAATCGATATACATATGTATGTATGTACCGCAACAAAGAGAAGCATCTGAGAGACTAGTTTGCATTGAAATAGACGGACAGACACGGCTATTGTTGCTGATCAAGAATATATATTCTTTGTGGAGTCGGAAGCGCTTCTTTTAATGCGATTCATGATCAAATTATAATACCCTATACGCGAGGGTATAATAATAATAAAAACCCAAAAGAACAGGTCGTTCTATAAATATTTATTTGGAATTCAGATAACAAAATACATTTTAAATTGAAATTAATTTATTCACTATAGTATTATCACAAGCGTATTGAAGTTATTGGTAAAAAGTTGAGCAATACAACAGGTGTTTGGTTTTAGGAGACCAGATAGTCCATATCTTGGACATTTAATAAAATTATATTTATAATCTGTTACCTATTGAAAAATAGTCCACGCGAGTATACCCGACTATGAGACACCTTGTACCCACATCATAAGCTCGTTCATGTTCTAAATAGTATAAATTAAAAGTGAATCAAGCACACCATAAGTCCAGGCTATATCATTACAAATGTTACCGTAAATATATCGATTTTGCGGGTGTGGGCGATAATATCGAAAATTTGAAATAATCTTGATTTGCGTATGGTACACAGAAATCGTACACTCCAAATTTGGTGTCCCCAGCTCTTATAGTCTGTGAGATCGAGTTATTCCCAAGATAGTCAGACGAACAAGCCTAGATCGACTGGGCTGATGATTCTGACAAAGAATATATAGAGAGTCCTCCTTCTGCCTGTTACTTCCATCCTAACCCATTTTATGGGTACAGGGTATATTGGGTTTCAGCAATGTCCGTCGTTGACAGTCAAGTTTATGATTATGTGTATGAATGTCTAAAAATAAAAAAATGAATTTACCTAATCTGAACTGATTACAGCAAATTCTACGGAAAATATTGTTTACTCACATTTGTGGAAAAAATTCGATTTTAGGTTACAAGGCAGCTACATTGCAATATTAAAGGGTAAAAATACTCTAGTCGAGTATATCCGACTACAAAACACAATGCACCCGCGTTTGAAATTCGAAACGACAACTCAATCAATCTCTCTAGTAGGAGAATCCTCTAAGAACTGGAACATACTGTTAATTTACGTGTTATACCGACATACATGTATGTACGCACACACACACAACACATTTGCCCCAAGCAGCTCAGCGGCTTTGCAAGCAAGCACATCACTTTAAGTGTTGGCTGCGCTGCTGTTTCCCCCGCTATGGACAGATCCAGATCGACTTGGCTATTGAACTTATTAACAATATTTATACTTCACTTCTGCCGACTACATTCACTATTCAAAGTTTAAGTAGATCTCCTTTTAAGCTTTTTATACTCTGTTCCCAAAGGGAATAAGAGTGGATTGGGTTTGCGAAATGTCCATCTGTATTTTTTTTGTATTTTTATGCCCTTATATAGGGTATTAAAGTTTGTCGCGAAATGTGTATGGCATTTCGACCTCACAACATTATTATTATTATATTATCAACAAGTAAGAATGCTATAGTCGAGTAAACCCGACTACAAAACTCCCTGTACCCAGGTCAAAAATTTACGATCGCATCTACGTACACTAACACATACAAACACACATACACAAAAGACGCACACACACGAGCGACAGCTCGAGCGCAGCGCAAGCGAGGCATTTAAGTGGTAACCTGCTCCCGCTATACACGAACCTACATTCCAATTTTGGTGTCTCTAGCTCTTATAGTTGCTGAGATCCTTGCGTTCATACATACGGACGGACAGACGGACGGACATGGCCAAATCAAAATCTTTTTTGATGCTGATCAAGAATATATATACTTTATAGGGTCGGAGATGTCTCCTTCTGCCTGTTACATACATTTGCACAGAATTAGTACCCCCTTTTTACCCATTTTATGGGTACAGGGAGTAAAAACAAGATTGCAGTTGCAGTCGATTTGTTTTTACCTAATAACATTAACTTACTGTTTGTGAGCAAAATAATTTGGTAGCGAATATTTGTGCAAATGTTACAGTTTGGTGAATGAATTTTTGTATACTTGTTTCACAAAGATGGCAAATTTTAGATTTTTTTGAATCAAGAAACTTTGGCTTGTGATGTGTAAATATCAATATTATATTCCTTGTTGTTTTTATTTATTCTTTATTGTTTATCTTGACTTTAATATGACTAGTATGATGATTAGTCTTAAATAAATACATATGTATGTACATATACATATGTACATATGTATGTATCAATAATTGAGAAGTAATTAATTTAATTTAATTATAATATTCGACCAGTTCGTAACACGTGCATACACTAACGGGTAGAGATATTTCGTAGTTCAAAAGTTAGAAAATTTGTATTTAACTAGATACATATGTACATATGTGTGTACATATGTATGTACATATGTGGGTATATTTTCTATGCACGAGTATGTAAAATATATCCTCCAGTATCGAACTATTCTACATACATACATACATATGTACATATGTATATCATTGCAGTACATAAACACTTGAAATTAAATACTGACATTCATATACACATGATATATGTATGTATTATGTATGTACATACATATGTGTACCCTCACACTTACATCTTTCATCATAACCTCTCGCAAAATCCACTGACTGATAAGCGAGTAAAGTTGTTTTTTTTTTTTAAAGTAAAGATCATCAGATTTCGTTTGTTGGGTATGCATGCACATTTTAGGCATTTGATTTCGATTTTTAACTATCACAAAGCGTGCGAGCGAGTACACAGTTGGGCGCCCAACTGATAAGACCGACGCAAGCAGGTAGCTGCTAGTCATCGTAATTACATACATACATACATACATATTAGAACATTTGTCAACGTTGAAGACCATCGACAGCAGCAACAGCGGCAGCAGCACCAGCAGCAGCAGCAGCGATCGACGATTTCTAAAGCATCCAATCCTGCTCTGTTTTTAGTGTACGCTTTGGCTTCGCTTCGTGCGGTCGTCTACGTTTGTCGTGCTGCAAGTCAAATTCTGAAGACCAAAAACTATAAAAAGTCGTGCTAAATAACCAACATATTGTCAAAGTTCTAACGAAACAAATCAGATCAATTATGTAAGTCTTAAAAATGCTATAACAATGAATAAATAATAAATAATGATATATTAAGTGAGTGACTTTCTCGATCAAATGCCCCAAAACACGTGCGTGCTTTTCGATATATTTGGTACATATGTACATATATGTATGTTTATTGTACTATTTTCAACAATTACCGGCTGTTTACTTTCTCAGTTTTCTTAGTTTTCTCTGTTTTTAGTAGGTCAGTGCACTGCTCTTGAGTTCATTGTCACCTTGACGTTTTTTTTAGATATCGCTTGTACTTTTGCTTTGATCGCGATTCTGACATTTCTTAATATTTCTTCTTCTACTTTCGAAAAACATTCTTAAGGTATTTGACATGACATTCTCTTTTTCTCTTTTGCTTGCTACGTTGTCTCTTGAGGGCACCTCAAATACACATGGCAAATATTTTTAGATCTGCTCATTATCGGTTTTGTTTTCATACGCAGCTTCTTAGGTCGCGTTTACGACGCATGTAAGACTTTTGCGATTAAAGTTTTCGAACATAACACAATATGCCCACAATTTTTTAGAAGCAAGAAGCAGCACTAAAATGTTTCAAGTTGCGCTATGAGTTTCTGATCGTAAGACTGGAAATTGGCTAGACTGCTTTCTTATCAAAAAAGCCGGTTTCTCTATGCTTATGTTGAGAATCTTGTTCCTGCTATAAAACTACGCATTTAATTTATGTACATACATATGTATATATGTATGTATATATATATACAAAAACCGGCATACATAACTATATACGCTTTTGGAGTATTATTGATTGTTTCATTTGGTATTTTAAAAGAAGTTGTCATTTTACTTAGCAATACATATATACCTACTTTTACACATACATATGTACATACATGTATGTACCTGTTTATAAGGTGTGAAAATCAATAATTTCTACATAAGTTAACTTATATAGACTATCGCTCAGTTAATTATATCAGAATTGTCAGAATTTTGTAGAAATTTGTGCAATTCAATTTATTTCATTAATTTTATGTATGCAGTATAATTATAAATATTAATTAAAACTAAGTATTTTTTCAAACAAATTTTTATTATTTTTGATAAAAAAGTTTTTCGATCAATTTTAAAATATTTCTTGACCCCTTGAATCCTGGGGTCACTTTCAATCAACTGAAAAATTTTAACGATGCCATTATTTAAGAAACTGTTTCATATTGTCCAGTAGACGGAGCAGCAGCAGCTCAAATTTGCTTAATCTAGTCTTAAAATTGTGGAAGATTAAGATGTTGACAATATGTGTATTGATCTACAAAATCTTCAATAATGTTGAAATAATTACGTTCACAAACTCCATATAATAATCTTTTCCCACTGGGAACAAAGTACATATATCAACTCTAGCTATTATTCGTGTTTGCATTAGACAACTGTCAATCTTTGATATTGTTAATGGCGTTGTGTTAGGAGCCTCCATCAATCAATCAGAGCTAATCTTAGGCGTAATTTTAACTACTATGTATCCAAGCAACAGACAATTTATATACTAAATATGAAAAATCAGCTGGCTAACATTGTCAATAAACTTTGGACTCATTTAATTTTTTTCATTCTTAACTAAAAATCGTTTGTTGTTTATTTGTGAATTTGTTCTTATCATGAGCCCGCATTGGAAACAGTTTGCCAGTTTATTGATTAATAAAAAATTATGAACGTTCTTAACTACAATATATGTACATGTGTATTCATAGATAAATATCGATTCCGGCCAATAGCCCTTTGTACCCGAAAAGTAAACTCGCATGTTAACTATGGAAAGCCAAGACTTCTGTAGAATGTCATTATCGTATAAGATAAGAACAAAGGAACTGACAGCTTACACAACTATTGACATGCCATAAGAAATTTGTATTCTTAATAGGAATTTCCTATGTTAACGAATTGTATATAATATAATACTTATAATATACATACATAGTGTGTATGTATGTACGATATGTTACTAACGATAAGTTGAAATTTCAGCTGTTGTTAAAAAATACTGTTTGGTTTTTCAATATATCTTGACCGAACTGTCCAATTCCAATTACTATATTTAGTATCATACAACTGCCATAGGAAGGATCGTTCGGGAATTGAGTTATTGCATGAAAACCATTTAAATGATGTTTAATTCACTTTCTTGTTTTCATTCAAACGGTGTGCAGCCTTAGCTAATTTTTACCCATTCATGCATAATGTCATAAATTCTGATCTATAAAATAGCCATATAAGCTTCCATGCCGACTCTAATCAGGTGTTAGGTCATAATTTAAACATATTGATAAGCTTCAAGCGATAGCCTTGACACTGTACCTTCTTTGGAGCCGCCTTATCGGTGGGCTTTGACGAGAACTCACGTACTTTACTCACAGGTCGTACGATTGTTGTAGGAAGTCACATAAATATAAAGTTGCTTGGCCACACTAAAAATTAATTTTGCTTACCTAATAGCTTGTTAATTTAATTTCAGTCGATTGTAACCGCATAGAAAAATGACCACAAATACGAACGATGCGCTGTACAATCGCGCAGGACCCAATCGCCTGCGGCCCTCTGAGTTCTACCGCACCACCAATCCCGAGGAGGCTGTTAAGATACGTATGAGCAAGGAAGGCCTAGGAGCCGAGGAGCCAATCTCAATCCCCGGCCTGCTGAAGCGCACCGTCAACAATTATCCTGAGTATCCGGCCTTGCGCACCAAGACCGACAAAACCGGCTACAACACAGTCACCTACAAGTAAGACTTGAAGACCTAAACGGCCTAAGCAATTAGCTGCTCTTCGATTTTTACGCTCCGTTGACAATTTGCTTATCACTTATTGAATTTGCAAACCTAATCGCTTACCCACAGGCAATATGAGCAGAAGGTGCATCAGACCGCCAAGGCGTTCATCAAATTGGGTCTGGAAGAACATCATTCGGTGGGCGTGCTGGCCTTCAATTGCGCCGAGTGGTTTTACTCGGCAATGGGTGCCATCCACGCACGTGGCATAATTGCGGGTGTGTATACGACCAATTCGGCGGATGCGGTGATGCATGTGCTGGAGAATTCCCGGGCACAGATAGTCGTTGTCGATGACGCAAAGCAAATGGACAAGATACAGTCGATACGGGACAAGCTGCCCAATCTAAAGGCAGCTATTCAAATCCAGGAGCCCTATGCGCCCTACCTCAAGAAGGAGGATGGTTACTATAGGGTAAACTTAATTTAGATAGATACGATTACGTACTTTTCTAACAAGTAACATTCTACTTGTAGTGGTCAGAGATCGAGTCGATGAATGTGAGCGATGTCGAGGATGAATTCAAGCGTCGTTTGGAGAATATTGCCATCAATGAGTGCTGCTGTCTTGTCTACACCTCCGGAACTGTGGGCATGCCAAAAGGCGTGATGCTCTCGCATGACAACATTGCCTTCGACACACGCGGTATTTCCAAGGGTTTGGAAAAGGTTGTAATGGGTGCGGAATCGATGGTATCCTATCTCCCATTGTCCCATGTGGCTGCTCAGACCGTGGATATTTATACGGTCGCCGCAATGGCCGGTTGCATTTGGTTTGCCGACAAGGATGCGCTTAAGGGCACGCTGGTCAAATCACTGCAGGATGCGCGTCCCACACGTTTCATGGGCGTGCCGCGCGTCTTTGAGAAGTTCCAAGAGCGCATGGTTGCCGTGGCGAGCTCCAGTGGCAGCTTTAAGAAGATGCTTGCCGGCTGGGCCAAGGGCATCACACTAAAGCATTACATGGAGAGTCAAGGGTAAGTCGCATTCCATTGGGGGTATACTTGCAGAGCCACCAAAAAATACTTTAACTTTTGTGTGCGCATAAATTATGCAAAAAAGGTGCACAGTTAAAGTAGCTGCACCCCAACATTGTCTGAGCCAGCTTCCAACGGCCTGCTGGCTGCCTATCCTGAGTATCCCACCTGAAAGCAATCCTTGCCAGGCATTGCCGCGTTTCGTGCGTTTAATTATGCATACCAAGCAGCCAAAGGCGGCCAGCGTCATGCTCTGCTTTAAGCGAAAATCACAGGGAACAACATAACTTATACGTCAGCTTGGGCAAAAACCAGTGCAGCTCGTGCATGCTGGTACGTCCTTGGTGGAGAACCTGTAGCAGTCTTTGTCTAAAGGCAGGCCCTGAAAATTCGTGTAGATACTCATATCTTCACAGTGTGCAGTTACTTCTCTGAGAGAAACTTAGGCAATGGTTATAGCAATTTTACCTTCGTTTTAAAAAGATTCCGCTTAGGAATATGAAATCATTAAGTGAAGTTAATTAGGTTTCCATGTATTATCGGCCTGTTTTCTGACAACCCTGTCGCTTACTAAACTCAATTATAACACCAAGTAAGCTTTTTCAACACAGTTCTACAGGCTTGTAGTAAAGAGGGGAAATTAAGGAAGAAAGGGGATAAGCTTACGATTCGGTAACGATAATTTTCATAGGGCTTAGATTTTATTATATTCTACAGATAATGTCTTCAAGCTAGGTTTTTAGCTGTCACCTAATTCTCTAGCTTCATACTCATTCCTATTTCATACAATCCCATATCGACTACCTTATCTCTTCGTCATTATCGTTATCCTTAGGCCATGCAAATATCAACACTCCAGCAAACTGATCGACAATTCTAATTCATCTTTATTTAACTTTTTCAGCAAGAGTAGCGGTGGCTTCCGCTATAGGATTGCCAAATCTCTCATCATGTCCAAGGTGAAGGCGGCGCTGGGCTTCGATCGTGTGGTCAGTTTGGTAAGCGCCGCTGCGCCTATGTCCCCGGAGACCAAGAAATACTTCCTTAGCTTGGACTTGAAGATATTAGATGCCTTTGGCATGTCGGAGACAGGCGGTTGCCACACACTTTGCTTGCCCGATTCAACGATTTTGAACTCCATCGGCAAGTCTCTGCCAGGATTCGAGTCGAAGATAATTAATCCAGATGACAATGGCCATGGCGAACTGTGCATTCGAGGACGTCATGTGTTTATGGGCTATATTGACAACAAGGAGAAGACAGAAGAGTCGCTGGACGATGACTGTTGGCTACATTCCGGTGATTTGGGCTTTATTGATGACAAGGGCTATGTTTGTCTGACGGGTCGTTCCAAAGAAATTATCATCACGGCTGGCGGCGAGAACATTCCTCCCGTACACATTGAAAACGTCATAAAGAAGGAGCTAGACGGCATTTCCAATGCCTTCCTAGTGGGTGAGCAGCGCAAATATCTAACTGTGCTGGTTTCTATAAAGGTGAGTCAAACTAATTTTTAGAGTTCAGCTTTAATTAACATGTTTATCCTTAACTTGTTGCAGACCGAGGTGGATCGGGAGACGGGTGCACCGCTTGATGAACTAACGCACGAGTCTGCGGTGTGGATGAAATCTCTGGGCGTTGAGCACAAAACACTCTCAGATATACTTAATGCCGGTCCCTGTCCAAAGGTCTGGAAGTCCATCGAAGATGGCATTAAACGTGCCAACAAACAGTCCATCTCGAATGCACAAAAGGTACAGAAGTTTGCCATCTTACCGCATGACTTCTCTATTGTCACCGGTGAACTGGGTCCTACCCTAAAGGTGAAGCGCAATGTAGTCAACCAGATGTACGCAGATATCATCGAGAAGCTGTATGCCTAAACCATTTGAGATGGCTGTGAAACCAAAAATTACGAGAGCGAAGGAACTTGAGCTTTATAATAAATGAATTTAACGGACTTATAAGCCATTGAGTGCCAGTTTATACAAATTAACCTATATCTAGAAAAAATTTAGAAGTTTTAACCAAACACCCCCACTCAGTTCATATGAGTGCGTTGATAATGAAGTTTCCAATTAATTTTAACGCGTATGCACCTTTCCTGTTAGCTTGCCTACCGCCTTCCTATACTATCGATTTATAGTGTCTAAGTCTTAATTTAATGTTAATTCGTTTTATTTACTGAAACGCAAGGAATTCATATTATCCTATTGTTTGAATTACTACAATAAATTTTGCATATACATACATATACCCCGGCAGAAGTAATTATGACTTTGTCACGAACGCAAGAGACGTTTTCGAACCCAATAACAAATAGATTCCTGATCATCATTAATAGCCATTCAGCAATAATCAACATTAAATTGATTTTTTCTAGCAAAACATTGACTTGACCATCGAAGCAATCGCATGAAATTAGCTTTTGTATGAAAAACTTTTAACATAAAATTGCTTAAGTATACTCAGAAAAAGAAATGCCAAGGATTTAGCCATACTTTTGAAGCCAAGGGCGGCTCGCCTTATTTTTTAGAAAGTTGATTTTCTAAATAACATGGTTTCGTTTTTCTGAAAACTAAGGTCATAATTTCTAAATTTGAGAGCAGTTTTCTTAATACTAGGAAACAATTTCTACATATTAGAGTTTGAATTTCTAAAACTAGGAAAAATATTTCTAAAAATAGAAAATATTTCTGAAAATAAGAAATAAGACTTAAATTTTTGGGATTGCCGGCTTAGGGTTTTTTGCTGACTGTATATATGTATACATATACTCTAGTAAAAGGCAGAAAAATGTATCTCCAATCGATAAAAGTATTTTCAAGCACAAATTTAGAGATATCTGCTTTTTATCTGATTTTTCGCACTCATGATTCATAAGTCATTATGAAGCTAAGAATTTCAACCCGGAGGGAGAATTGTGGCCAAGATATATGTCGGTTATGCTAATGTGTGTGCGTTTATGTGTACTTTGTATTCTATTTATCCATATTGGGTATACTTGAATGAAGCAATATAATTGTAAATTTTTATACCCTAGCAGAGGGTATTATAAGCTTGTCTCGAAATGTGTGATGGACTGAATGAGACGTTTTCGACCCAACAAAGTATATACATTCTGGATCAGCATGAATAGCCGAGTCGATATAGCAATATCCGTCCATCCGTCTGTTTGTATGCAAACAAGTCTCTCAGTTTTAAGGCTATCGTAATGAAACTTGGCACAGACCCTTCTTTTTGCTGCATGCAGTAGATAAGTCAGAACCGGCCGGATCGGTCCACTTTTACATATAGCTGCCTTAGGAATGATCGGTCGAAGACTATTTTTACTCCCTGTACCCATAAAATGGGTAAAAAGGGGGTACTAATTCTGTGCAAATGTATGTAACAGGCAGAAGGAGACACCCCCGACCCTGTAAAGTATATATATATTCTTGAACAGCATCAAAAGAGATTTCGATTTGGCCATGTTCGTCTGTCTGTCCGTCTGTTAATTCGTATGTATGAACGCAAGGATCTCAGCAACTATAAGAGCTAGATTTGAGGTATTCCCCCCCCATTCCCCCTCTATTTGATAAAAACCGTTTTACAGTAACAACTTTCAAGATATAGATTTGGGATTTTTCGTGTGCATTACTTTAGTCACTCTTAGTCTACTGTCTAAATTTCAAGAATAAACACAGAAGTTATTCAACAAACAAGGTTCAGTACTGCAGCGCGGGGGATAGAAGCCACCACTTAAAATGCTTCGCTTGTGCTCTCGCTCGTGCGTGTGCGACTTTGTGTATGTGTGTGTGTAAGTGTTAGTGTACGTAGATGCGATCGCAAATTTTTGACCTGGGTACAGGGAGTTTTGTAGTTGGGTATACTCAACTATAGCATTCTTACTTGTTTTGTATGAAAAACTTTTTTGTTTATAAAAAAATCCCCAGCAAAGTCACCCAATCCGAGTCTCTGGACAGTCTGTTTAATCTGGCCATAGGATCGTGTGAAAAATTAGTTTTTGTATGAAAAACTTTTTGTATTACATCCAAACTAAGTGAAAGTTTTGTAATTCTTCAAATAGTTTCCTGTAATTTTATCTGAATCGGACCACATAGGAGCATTCAGACGAAAATTGAGAAGATAGCCGTTCATTCTTGTTATAAATATCACACCCAAACTCTGCAATGGCGAGTTTTCATATATTTCTTATATAGTTTGATTCAATTTGATCAAAATCGAATGACTATCATACATATTTATAGCAGCCACCAAAACTTTTGACGTTCCCATTGTCTTTTTTAATCAACCTATCAATACTAAACAGTAGATATAAAACTGATAGCTACATATACCAAAATAAATGTAGTCTGCCTTTATCTCATTTGGTCCTCTGTTGTCTGATCACTCTCAGTTTCTAGACCCTTGGCGAGTCGCTCCGCGACGCGTTGCATCAGCTCCTCCATGGTCATCTCAATTTTAACGCAGGCACGTCGCTGGACATCGAAGCGCTGCTCCTGGCCGCATTGAATACGCTCACAGGTTAAACTTAAACTAAACCAGCTGCTCACATCCTTGTAGCCCGGACGGCACTCGCATTCGTTGTGCGAAACGCAATGACTATGCTCAGGGCAGCCGCCCTGGCAGATAGGTCGACAAATAAGTTGGTGTTGCTTGTTGGGATGATGCGAGTGCTCATACCCGCGTATGCATCGGCATTTGTTTGGCTCCAGGCAGTAGCTATGGGGCGGACACGGTTCCACGCATATGGGCTCGCAGAAGCCAAAGATTATAGTGCGATAGCCCGGACAGCACATCTGGACGGTGTCCCATCTGACCCGCTCCTCGTACACAATATACTGCTCCGCATCCGAGGTGCTGGAGTTGGCTAAGAGCCTTGTTTTTGCTACGGGCACTTGGTATTTGACGCTTATATTTTTCTGGCAGTGACCATTCGTAATGGCCATGCCTTGCGTCTGGCCCAGCAGCAGCGCTAGACCAATCGTCAACAGCGCCAGCATCTTGCCTGCACTGATTTGACTTATGCCGGTCGCGTCGTAGTCTTCACTGGCACGCTCCGAATGCACTAAACACTGTCCCTACCGCTGATAAAGTGAAAGCAGAATTCTTTTGTTCAGAGTCGCCTTCAGTCGCACGATAACTAACCGATTGCACTCCCTTATCGTCGTTATGGCTGCCTTCGCAGCATTGGAAATGTACCGAGCTCGGAACTGGGACTGAGAGACCGACTGGCTGGATCGAGTATATTTGATAAGGCCATATGGTTATTCAATGAACGCCGCATACTACAATATATATAGAAAATTTTTTATCCATAATACGATAATTACAAAAAATCTTACAATTAAAGCCGTAATTGAGAATAATCGAAATTTGTTTCAAAATAAATTATTTGATGAACCACGACTGGAAAGTGTCGGACGCATCAACATCCAAATTACTATAAGTAACATATTTATATAACATATAGTAACATATTTATATAATACTAGCTGGTAATGCCCTTGCCTTGCCCGGCGAAATATTTACATTAAAAAGCATTATGTTGAATTCGTCAATTGTAAGAAGTACACAAAAATAGCGAATCACGATTTTCCCTCCCGTGGGGATAGACATTCCTAAATAGTTAAGGCACATGCTTAA
Organism: Hirtodrosophila confusa; assembly: GCA_035043065.1. NCBI lineage: Eukaryota > Metazoa > Arthropoda > Insecta > Diptera > Drosophilidae > Hirtodrosophila > Hirtodrosophila confusa. The sequence continues at coordinate 789,230 of JAWNNI010000007.1, read as the reverse complement.
TGATTGGTTGTACAGGGCTATGACAATGACTTCGAAGCCGGTAGGTACTCTAAAATATTTTTCATGAACTTGGAAGAATAATACTAAAATTCCAAAAAAAAAACTTTCCTCCTATTTTTCGCCCTTTGTATTGACCCCCAAAGCACCGAGATTTTTGTCTTTAGCTATGGAAATTAGCATGACGGCATTCGCGTGAAAAACTAAAATGCTGAATTCCAGAGTTTTCAACTACTTTTCGGAATGCTAACGTGCTTTTTCCAAGATCGGCGCCACATGTGCCAAATTATTAAATGTACAGTTCAATGTAATTAGTTTGAATCCAAACGGACAATAATCAAACAGTTTTCCGCGAACTTTCCAACATTGCGTGCTGTTTTCCCAAAATCATTGAGTACCTCGCCTATTATGCCTTGTGTTGAAGCCAATCGGACGATAATCAAAAAAGAATCATACAACCATTTTTTTCGAATATTCCGATTTTGAAGGTAGATTTTCCAAAATCTTTGAGCACCGCGTCCTTTATTTTTACTCCGTGTACCCATAAAATGGGTAAAAAGGGGGTACTACATCTGTGTATGTATGTAACAGGCAGAAGGAGACATCTCCGACCCTATAAAGTATATATATTCTTGACCAGTATCAAAAGAGATTTTGATTTGACCATGTCCGTCTGTCTGTCCGTCTGTCTGTATGAACGCGTCGACAAGAGCTGGAGAAAACCAAATTTGGAATGTAGATTCCTGTTGACCATACGCAGATCAAGTTTGTTTCACTTTTCAGATATCTTCCCCCGTTCCCCCGCAAATCGATAAAAACCGTTTTACACAAACAATTTACAAGATATAGCTTTTAGATTTGGCATGCACAATACATTAGTCTCTGTTAATCTACTGTCAAAATTTCAAGTCGATCGGATAATAAACACGGAAGTTATTCACGAAAGAAGATTCATTGATGCAGCGAGAGGGGGAAGAAGAAGCACAGCCACCATTTAACGTAACGTAACGACGAAGATGTGATTGGATAATTTAGACCTGGGTACAGGGAGTTTCGTAGTCGGGTATACTCGACTATAGCATTCTTACTTGTTATCTATAGAACCTTGAAAATGAGTTTAAAGCCAATCGCATGAAAATTAAAAATGTCGAATGCCAGAGTTTTCTTCCAATTTTCCGACCATAGGGCTGAATTTCCCAAAATCGCTGATACACGTGTCGAATTATTTTACGTCAAGACCCTTGAATATAAATTTGAAGGTAATCGGACAACAAATTACACTTTTGCCCATACAACCTTGAGACCCCCATTTTCCGCCCAGGGGGGTGGATTATCTAAAATCGGTGAAGTATGTGTCAAATTAATTTTTGTGTAGATCTTTGAAAATGAGTTTGAAGCCGATTTGATGGTAAACAAAAAAGTTTCATACAACAGTTTTCCGTGGGTGAAATTTTCCAAAATCCCGTCTTATTGTGCACTTTCATCATAGATGGAACCTACTGTGAAAATTTCAGCATCCTAGCTCTTACGGTTTAGGCTGTGCGATGATTGCCAATCAGTCAGTCAGTCAGCACGAACTCTTTTATATATTGTGTTGAATTTGACTACTTTCGTCAACCGTAAGAAATACACAAAACTAACGTATCACAGTTTTCGCTCCCGTAGGGTTAGGGAACTTTATAGTTGAGCCAGGTGACTAATGTTTTTTGTGTAGGGCTATGAAAATGTCTTTGAAGCCGATCTAACTTCCCGCCCGTGGCGACGTGGAGTAGATTTTCTAAAATCATTTGGGATTTGAAAACCAATTCAACGAATAATACTAAAAAACCAGACTGAAGCTTTCCAACTATTATGAAGCTGAATTCCAGACTTCACCCCTTTCGTACCATGGGCGTGCATTTTTCAAAACCGGTAGCACATGTGTCGAATTATTTAATGTGAGGTGCTTGGAAAATTCATTTCAAAATAATTGGATGAAAAACAGAAAAGTTTGAAGTCAATCGGACGATAATCAAAAAAGTTGCATACAACAGTTTTCCGCGAATTGTCTAAACTTGGGGGTAGATTTTCCAAAATCTTTGGGCACCGCGCCTATTATGCCAGAGTTTTCCGCCATTATTCCGACCATGGGGCTGAAATTTCCAAATACACGTGTCGAATTATTTAATGTGTGGAGCTTTGAAAATGAGTTTGAAGCCAATCGGACGATAATCAAAAAAGGATCATACAACAGTTTTCTTCGAATTTTCCGACTTTGGAGGTAGATTTTCCAAAACCACCGCGCTTATTAAGTTTTCCTATAGAATAATGAAAATGAGTTGAAAGCCAATCGCATGAAAATTAAAAATGTCGAGTTCCAGAGTTTTCCACCGATTTTCCAACCATGGGGCTGCATTTCCCAAAATCGGTGATACACGTGTCGAATTATTTAATCGTACGATATTCAAAAAAGTATCATACAACAGTTTTCCTCGAATTTTCCGAACTTGGGGGTAGATTTTCCTAAATCGTTGACCACTTCGCTTATTATTTTTCGCATATAACCTTGAAACTGAGTTTGAAGCCAATCGCATGAAAACTAAAAATGTCGAATGCCAGAGCTTTCCACTGATTTTCCGACCATGGGGTTAAATTTCCCAAAATCGCTGATACATATTTCGAATTATTTTACGTGAAGAGCTTTGAAAATGAATTTGAGTGCTTTGAAAATGATTTTGAAGGTGATCGGACTAAAATTAGACTTCCGCCTATACAACCTTGAGACCCCCATTTTCCGCCCAGGGGGGTGGATTTTCAAAAACGGTGAAGTATGTGTCAAATTAATTTTTGTGTAGATCTTTGAAAATGAGTTTGAAGCCGATTGGATGGTAAACAAAAAAGTTTCATACAACAGTTTTCCGCGATTTTCCACGCGTGTGGGTGGAATTTTCCAAAATCCCGTCTTATTGTGCACTTTCATCACAGATGGAACCTACTTTGAACATTTCAGCATCCTAGCTCGTACGGTTTGGGCTGTGCGATGATTGCCAATCAGTCAGTCAATTAGTCAGCATGAACTCTTTTATATATGTATATACTTAGACAAGAAATAGCGGCTATCTTCGGGTGCCGAAGCTGTATACCCTAGCAGCAATTAATTCGTTTACAAAACTTAATTGTCCTCTGATTGATCCTGTGTTCTGATTTTGATCAAATTATAGGAAACTATTTGAAGTATAATAAAACTCTCACTTAGTTTGAATGCAATATTTGTATAAACAAAAATTGTTAATTTAAAAACTCATTTTTCACCCGATCCTATGTCAGCTATGTGATATAGTGGTCAGATTTTGACCAAATTAAAGGAAACTATTTGAAGTATTATAAAACTCTCACTTAGTTTGGATGAAATATTTGTATAAACAAAAGTTCGAAGTAGTGATATAGTGGTCTGATTTTGACCAAATTTGGCCAGATTGTAAAAACCTTCTAGAGACTTGGTTTGAATGATTTTAAAAAGGATAACTTTATAATCAACAAAGTTTTTCATACAAAAACATACTCTTTGACCGATCATTCCTATGGCAGCTATATGTTATTGTGTTCTGTTTCAAGTTGCATTACGATAGCTTTAAAACTGAGAGACTAGTTCGCATTAAAACAGACGGACAGACGGACATGGCTATATCGACACGGCTATTCATGCTAATTCAGAATATATATATGTTCTTTGTTGGGTCTGAAAAGTCTCCTTCAGTCCATTACACATTTTGCGAGAAAATTATAATACCGTCTGCTAGGGTGTAATAATGTAAGAGTGAGCTAAGCAATGCTAGAAATTGTGCACCAGCACGTCGCCAAGGGCGGAAAATTGGGATAAGGTCAAATAAGTGAAATAATTTTTTTTTAGATCGGCTTGAAGACATTTTCATAGCTTTATATGAAGCCTGAACTATTTAGGGAACTCTACTCCCACGGGCAGAAAAATTGTGTAGTAATTTTTGTGTATTTTTTTCGACTGACGATAGTAGTCAAATTCAACATAATACACTTTAATCTGAATATTTTGCCGGGCAAGGCCGGCGTGTTAACAGCTAGTATAAATATATATGATATGTTACTCACGTTTTAGGTGTTTAACCTTACTCACATATTATGACTGTACATCTATATTATGCAAACTTATTAAGGCGCTCAAACAGCCACATTAAAGCTTAGTTTGCTTCAATACTACGTACAAGAGTGTTGTTAAGTTACTTATATTCAAATATAAAATGGGCAGAATTACTGTTTTTCGATGCTTACTTGGCCTTAGCTTGGGCGTGCTCGTATACCTTATCCCAAATGTTAGGATAGTAACATAAAAAAATTCTTCAGGCGATGCTAATGTTTATCCTTCCTTGAAATAGATTGAAGCAGGAGATAATATATGCCGTAAATTTGGAACTTGCCAACCAATGTGTATACAAAGGTGTGGTCCCCATGGTGTATGCGCGCATCCAGATTCTTGTGATTGCGAGATAGGCTACCAATGGGATCAGGCAAACAAAAAATGTCGACCAATTTGTCATCCGAAGTGCGATAAAAATAGCTCCTGCGTTCAACCCGATATTTGTGAGTGTAATAAGGGCTACAGTGATGAAAAAGGAATTTGCCAACCAATGTGTACACAAGGGTGTGGTGCCCATGGTGTATGCGTGGATCCCGATATTTGTGGTTGCGAGATGGGCTACCAATGGGATCAGGCAAACAACAAATGTCGACCAATTTGTCATCCGAAGTGCGATAAAAATAGCTCCTGCGTTCAACCCGATATTTGTGAGTGTAATAAGGGCTACAGTGATGAAAAAGGAATTTGCCAACCAATGTGTACACAAGGGTGTGGTGCCCATGGTGTATGTGTGGATCCCGATATTTGTGGTTGCGAGATGGGCTACCAATGGGATCAGGCAAACAAAAAATGTCGACCAATTTGTCATCCGAAGTGCGACAAAAATAGCTCCTGCGTTCAACCCGATATTTGTGAGTGTAATAAGGGCTACAGTGATGAAAAAGGAATTTGCCAACCAATGTGTACACAAGGGTGTGGTGCCCATGGTGTATGCGTGGATCCCGATATTTGTGGTTGCGAGATGGGCTACCAATGGGATCAGGCAAACAAAAAATGTCGACCAATTTGTCATCCGAAGTGCGATAAAAATAGCTCCTGCGTTCAACCCGATATTTGTGAGTGTAATAAGGGCTACAGTGATGAAAAAGGAATTTGCCAACCAATGTGTACACAAGGGTGTGGTGCCCATGGTGTATGTGTGGATCCCGATATTTGTGGTTGCGAGATGGGCTACCAATGGGATCAGGCAAACAAAAAATGTCGACCAATTTGTCATCCGAAGTGCGATAAAAATAGCGCCTGCGTTCAACCCGATATTTGTGAGTGTAATAAGGGCTACAATGATGAAAAAGGGATTTGCCAACCAATGTGTACAAAAGGATGTGGTGATCACGGAGTGTGCGTAGCTCCCGAAGAATGTGGTTGCACAACGGGCTACGAGTGGGATAAGGAAAATTGTAAATGCATACCGAAATGTAAGCCAAGGTGCGGTCTGCACAGCTACTGTGCAAGCTTCAATCATTGCAAATGTCATAAGGGTTACAAGCCCACCGATGCACGAAGCTTAAGCTGTACATGGCCAATCCAGTGGTGGGTGTACTTGCTTATTGGGCTGATGATCCTAGTGATTCTTTCTAGTGTTGGAAGTATTATTTACTATTTTGTAACGCGCAGTCGTACTATCAGTTACATTCCCAATTCCAATTTCTCAGACGCCACCGCGCTTGTAGAATGAAAACAACCTAGTCACAAAACAGATTGATGAATTAAGTTAAATTACTAAGTCTATCAACAACAAAAATTTACTTTAAATCCATTGTACAGCAACTCATAAAAGTAATAAATATCGATTCGTGTTTTAATACCCTAGCAGAGGGTATTATAATTTTGTCTCGAAATGTGTAATGGACTGAAGGAGACGTTTCCGACCCAACAAAGTATATACATATATTCTGAATCAGCATGAATAGCCGAGTCGATATAGTAATGTCCATCTGTTTCTCTGAGATTTGTATAAAAACATTGCTGCTAGGGTAGATATTTAGCTTCGGCACTCCGAAGATAGCCGTTCTTTCTTGTTAGGTTTCGACTCGGATTCTAATGATTGTTAAATGCTTGTTGTAAAATGCACTGTTATGTAAGTGTAAACAGTCACCAGGACAGAAGTAAGGGTTCTTATCAACAGAGGAAGTTTAAAGAACTCATAAAATATATGACTTAGTGTCGGTTCTGACGCATATATTCAAAACTCAAACCTCAGTCGATAAATAGTTTTTATACTTCGTTCCTCAAAAATAGGAGATAGAGCATATCGGTCTTGCACAATGTCGGTCTTTCTGATAGCCCGTACCAACGTCAATTTTTTGGAAACTCATGAGGTTGAAGCAGTTGTACTTTATACACATACCCTTAGCTTAGAAATTTTAAATTCGGTAAGAAATGTTTAGTTACAAACTACAATATCAATCTTTCTTATACTCAAGAACAGTAACGCGTTACCAATAATTAAACAATTAAGAATTCTCTAGTCCAGTACTATACTCCCACGAGACTTCTTGTACCCAGGTCTAAAATTTCCAAACACATCTTCATACACTTACACATACACAAATACGCACACACACGAGTTGCTAACCCTGTTATGCAGTACTAAAACTTCTTTCGTGAATAAAATTCGATACACTTGAAATTTTCACAGTAGAATAAGTTTGACCCAAGTATTATACATGCCAAATCCTAAGGCTATATCTTCAAAATTGTTCCTGTTCGAATTGCGGTGGTGCAGGGGTAAATATCTTCAATATGAAACAAACTTGATCTGCGTATGGAACCTACATTCCAAATTTGGTGTCTCTAGCTCTTATAGTTCCTAAGATCGACACTTTGATAGTAGTTCTTTTAGTAAGTCCGCATTGAGACGATGATTTAAGATCACGAGCTTAAATAAAGAGTTTCGTGCTTGTTTGGAAGAGAGATAGCGGAGCAAGCGAGTGTTGTATTGATTTATTTTTGCTAATTTTGCTGTGTCTTTTGGATTACATATCGACAGGGTCGTATATTGTATGAAGTTGGCTATCGATTATCGCGCTCGCAGCTGAGCATTATACTATGAATGAAAAATCACCATCTAAATGCGAGTGACTTTTCGCGAGTGACTTTTCGCAGCAGTTTTAAAGCATAATGAAAAAGACTCCTTAGTTTAAATCATCGTCTAAATTCGACTGTCAGTGAATCAGTCAGTCAGGGCCACCGATTTGTTATACAGAGATAGCACAGCCCACTATACACTTCGCCCAAAACATCACAACATCGACACTCTTGCACTAAATTCACGTTTTTCCAATGACTGTGTCAATTAGGCTATTCTTCTGTCGAGGCTCTTACTATGCCATATATTAACAATATTGCTTGATACTTGGTACAGTGCGCCGCGTGTTTTCTACAATTAACAAGAACGTTGCAGTCGAAAAAACAGTAGTCGGTATGTCAAATTTGATGACTATCTGTACAGGTGTTGGAGATATAGATTTTTCTCATTTGCGGGGGAGGGGATGGGGTGGTCAAAAATTTTTTGATGCAGATTTGTCCAAGTGGTCAACATTAGTCTTTATGCCAAACTCCATCCTTGAAACTGTAGGAGATATACCCCTTGAAAAACGTGGGGATATCATATGCCGATTAGTGGGGAACATAGTATACAAATTTAAATGGCTGCCGTTCCGTCATCATGACCGCCAAGGCCGTTGGCGTTGAGCTCAACAAGAAGTTGCGCAATCTGCAGGCCGGCGAGTATCTGAAGCCCAAATTTGTGAAGATCAATCCCCAGCACATCATTCCCACACTGGTGGACAATGGGTTTGCACTGTGGGATTCGCGTGCCATTATTGTCTACTTGGTTGAGAAGTACGGGAAGACTAACTCTCTGTACCCCAAGTGCCCCAACATCGATTTGTGCACCCTGTACCAGAGCTTTGCCAACTACTACTATCCCCAGGTTTCACCAAGGCGCCCGACGATCTTGAGGCCTTCAAGAAGATTGAGACTGCCTTCGAATTCCTGAACACCTCCTGGAGGGACAGGAGTATACTGCTGGTGACTCACTCACGGACATTGCCCTGGTGGCCACCGTCTCCACCTTTGAGGTGGCTAAGCTTGACATCAGCAAATACGCCAATGTGAACAGGTGGTACGAAAATGCCAAGAAGGTGACTCCCGGCTGGGATTTGCACCAAGCAAAAGTTGGATGCAAAGAATTTTTCTTAAAACAAAAGAGTATTCATTTTTATTGAGTACAATTTAAGAGAATATATTACTGAATGTTTTTAAAATCTCATTACCCTTTTCTTAACTTGTCTATAAGATTTTTTTTACTTTAAACTTTATAATGCTTCTGAGCAAATCTTTGGAAATGGCTAATCTTTATTCAAGATCGCGGCAAGTTTCTAATTATTTTACCCCTATAAATTTGAAGTGTGACACATCATTTTATGATTTATACATGGTTAGGTCTCACATTGGCCTGCTGCATTTTGATGTGGGCTCATAGTGAGCACATATGCAAAGAACGGGTTCTCAAATCACACAACAATTGGGACTACTTTAGACACCAAGCTGCGCAGCAAACCACTAGTTTGGAGAGCACTTGGAAGAATGAGGTTGGTGGAAAGAAATTGTTGATTTATAAAATAAAAATACTACGTTGAATCTTTAAGGAGTGGACCATGCAAGAGGTTTGTTGCAAAGGATACGTGGGATTGCCAAAGAACTGTAAGCCCATCTGTACTCCCAGTTGCGTTAATGCGCAGTGTACGGCTCCACAACAGTGCACCTGTAACGAGGGCTATGAAACTGTGGGTGGCATGGAATACAGTAAGCTGGGTTGCCAACCCAAATGCCTTAACTGTCGTTTTGGAGATTGCATAGCTCCCGGCGTATGTCGCTGCTGGCCGGCATACTCTAGGAACCCGAAGATAGGCTGTCAACCCATTTTGAACCTGCTGTTGCCACCGCAAAACTGTTTGAGGAATTGCAAATGTTGGAAACAGTATGAGAGCTGGCATCGACTCTTAGCAGTTACTCACAAATGCATCAGTGTTTGTGCGAAAGGAATGTCACAGCCGTGCTTAAATCTTAGCCAATGCAGCTGCAATAGTGTGAACCAATTATTAGTTTGCCAGGGCCCAGAAAATGAAATGCCATATCAGTATGCTTGCCAACTGGTGATGTCATCTGTTACGAAAATTGAAGCAGTCACTTTGAAAACATATCAGGCAGATAGGCCAGATCGGACTGATTGGGCTGATACGGCAGATCGGGAAGATCAGGCAGATCGGGGAGGTCAAGCAGATACAGCAGATCGGGAAGATCAGGCATTTCGTGCAAATCAATTAGAGCTGAGATCGGGTTCTAGTGATGCGAAGAAGGAACAGGAGCCACGCGTTTCCGTGTTGCCTATCATATTGGGCTCCGTTATAATCATAGTTGTTTTTCTTGCCGGAGCCATTGCTTTGTTCCTTAGGAGTCAAAGGCCACTGAATGATATAAATGCAAACGGAACGCTAACTGTCTTAAATTAAAAATATATACATAGTTAATACTTCGTTTTAACGACGCTAAACAAATTTGTTTATAGACTCGACTTTTGGGATAATATCTGACCATGATGAATGACGAAAAAGTTTTTCGTGACGAAAGCATTAGCCTTGTATTGTTGTAAATATGTTGTTCTAAAATGTGTCTTAACAATTTAGATAAGACTAGCACCGACCACGTCGCACCCAAGCAGTTTCTCGCAATTCGGATAAAAAACAAGTAAGAACGTTGCAGTCGGACGCACCCGACTGCAGAAAACTATGTTATAGTCCTATATAATTTGGTTATTTGTGGGTTCGGAAAGAGACGCGAAAAACACAGTAGTCTGCATGCCAAATTTGGTGACTCTACCTGTACAGGTGAGGGAGATATAGATTTTGCTCCTTTGTGGGGAGGGGGGGGGGGGGGTCAAAATTTTATTGATGCAGATCTGTCGCGAATCACAACATTAGTCTGTATGACAAATTTGGTGACTATAGCTTTAAAAATGGGGAAGATACAGGTTTTCCCCAAATTTCGGGGGAGGGGGTGGGGGTTGGGGGTCGATCTCGACACTTCATAAATTGACGATATACACTAACATGTGTACCAAGTTTGGTTGCTCTAGCTCAAAGATAAAGGCAAACAAGTAAGAACGTTGCAGTCGGACGCACCCGACTGCAGAATACTATGTTCCCAGTCCTATATAATTTGCTTATTTGTGTGTTCAGAAAGAGACGCGAAAAACTGCACAGGTGTGAGAGATATAGATCTCGACACTTCATAAATTGACGATATATACCAACATGTGTACCAAGTTTGGTAGCTCTAGCTCAAAAATAAAGGCAAAAAAATTGCGTTCATACGGACAGATCGGACATTTCGCAAACCCAATATACTATTTTCCCTTAGGGAACATAGTATAATTAGTTTGCAATTATCTTGTAAAAATCGGATAACAAGTTCCTATACCTTCGATAGTAACAATCTGTCAAACCTTGAGCTCTATTACAATAAAACTCACTGCAAGGTTATTTATATGTATATGTATATATCTTCAGCACAGCCTCATAGTTTTTAGCTGCACGTGCATTAAATTAAGTTTTGATTACATCGCAAGGCAAATTTGTACAATATATTTTAATTGAGCTCCATTATAGTATTTATATTAACTTATATTAACTTGACGGATCCACCAACATGTGTACCAAGTTTGATGCTCTAGCTCCAAGGGTGTGGACAGATGGACACTTCACAAACCCAATATACTCATTATCAAAAAAAATTTTTTAATTGAGTATAATAAATAAATAAACTCTGCTAAGCGCTTGGGTTGTTAATTTTTGCGCGTGGAATCAAAAATTTTGAGCTGTTAGTGGCTCCGACATACATATGTATGTATTTATGTATGCAGCAAAAGGAAACAGCTGTACCAAGTTTGCTTCTGGTATACAGGAGTCATTCCAAATTTGGTGTCTCCAGCTCTTATACGAGTAGTACCTGAGATCGACGAGTTCGCGCGGACGGACAGACACAAACGGACAGGACCGGATTGACTCGGCCATTGATACTAATCAAGAATAAACATATGTATCTATGTATGTATGTGATGTCTGCTTCTTTCTGCCTGTTACATACGTTTGCATAGTTTCAAGACCTCCTTTTACCTGTTTTGTGGGTACAGGGTATAAAAACTCCTATCTTATCGGGCCCAAAGCTATTTGTTAACCTATGTTTGTACATAAGTATGTAATGAAAGAATATACATTTTAAAATACAGATAATTGTCCATCATATTATTATGGACGGCTCAACTCCGGAAACCCTCTTCCCCTTTCCCCTTCGCGAACGACACCCTCGCAAAATATTACTGGGTAAAACTCATAGTATCTCATACTATCAGCATAAAATGTACGTAATATGTATTGTATGTAATATGTACATGTGTAATATGTATTTATGTATGTACGTACATATTTATGTATGTATGTTTGGTCATGTGTGTAGTCATACGCTATAGAAACATGTATTGCATGATTAAAAGCTTGTATGTACTGAGGTTTTTGCATATGAGTTTTGTGCGTTTGTGTTGCTCGATATATACAAATAAACATGAGCACAAAGCAGGCGCCCAGAAATGATTAGCAGGCGAACGTAGGCCATGTAGGTAAAGTGTGCAGTGTTGTTAATATTGTTGTTGTCATGTAGTACGAGTAGAAGTAGCTTTCGCTGCTGCGGCAACAGCTAAAACGGTAACAGCGGCGTTCTCAAATTGTGTTTATGTTTGTATACATGTATGGACATATGTATGTACGCACATAAATATGTACATAAACATGTAGGTAGGTACCCAGCGAACAATGAAGCGAATGTTTAGCAATCATTCCGCTCAATGTTCGAAACCCGGTTTAGACTTACCCTTATTAATACATAATTATTATTATAAGAACGGTGACTTAAAAATATATGAGCAACCCAGATAAAATAAATAAAATAATAAATAATTAAAACATACATATTTATATATAATTAAAAAAGAAAAAGAAGTATAAATAATACAATATTTTACGCAATGCCCGACAACTTATTAAAAATGGCTCCTTAACGATATTTTTGAAACTACCGTAAACAAATCATATTTTTCAACAAACAGCGATATTACTCGTTTAAGTATCTGTTTGTGATACTGTGTTAGAATAAAAAGCTTAGCGAAAGTCCCGGTATAAATGTTCGTCTAGCTTGCTTACGAAGCTTTTGTCCGCTGGGTATTTATATACGTACGTACATATATATACATGCATATACATACATGCATATGTTTGTAATGACTAAGAGCGACGAGTCAAAGCTAAACCCAGAACCGGCATAAGAATGAAATGTAATGGGCAGCAATATCAAACACGTGGTATGAGACTATATTTAAATGTGTTCATATGTATATGCATGCATAAATATGTATGTACATATTGCTACATATGTATATATTAACAATTTTGTGAATATGCTTGTAGCTAAATGTTGAGCTCAAGTTGTGCCTGCATGATGACGTACAAGGAACAGAGACCGTCGCCAACTTTCCTTGAGAAAATTCTGCAGTTACCCTCAACGACATCAGCGTCAACAAAATTCGGGTTGTCTCTGTTAATACATACATACGTCAGACAGCACCCACCACTAACAGAAACAACTTGAATGATTATCGGCTACTCATAAAAGTGACATCCACTGATTTGCTGACACGAGCGGTCAGAAGCATATGAAGCACAGTAACTTATACTATAAATGTCACGGACCCACCAATTGTTAGTACTTACTAGAAATGTTAATCTACCGATATTGCCACCATCGACTATTTCGATATCTGTATATTCGCATCAAATAATTCGAAGTCTGCTTAAAAGAAGTAAAAATGCTCTACTCGAGTATACCCGACTACGAAACTCCCTGTACCCAGGTCCAAAACTTCAAATTATATCTTCGTCCACTTACACATACTCACACACATACGCAAAACCGCATACACACGATCCAGAGCGTGACTGTAAAACGTTTTGATCGAAGCGGGGGAACGGGGGAAATATCTGAAATCGGAAACATAATCTGCTTGTGGTATACAGGAACCTACATTCCGAATTTGGTGTCTATAGCTTTTATAGTTGCTGAGATCGACGCGTTGATACAGACGGACATGGCCAAATCCAAATTTCTTTTGATACTAATCAAGAATATATATACCTTATAGGGTCGGATGTGTCTCCTTCTGCCTGTTACATACATTTGCTCAGATTTTGTACCCCCTTTTTACCCATTTTATGGGTACAGGGAGTAAAATTATGACTGTTTATGGGTTTTAAAGAATATGTATTTATTCATCAATATTCATCTCCCTCAGATTCGAGTTGGCACCTTTTCCAATATTCCAAGCCCTTTTGGTAAGGCCTTGAGCTCTTCCAGCGATTCGGTAATCATCCCCCCAATCCTGGCAAATCTTCGCCCCTTTATGGTTATTTTCAGTTTTGGGAACAAAAAAAATTATAGCGGTCCACTCCGGGGAATACGCTGACTGGACATGATTACGGCGTTGTTTTTGATCAAAATACACTGCTCGCCGCTTGAATAGGACACTCCATAAGTCTGTTTTCTATCGCCCACTGCTCACAAGCCAAGCATGGTAGAGACTCAATTTTCCACGAAAATCGATAAAAAGATTCATAACGATAATTTGGAAGATATTGACTTGACTCTTTTGAAGGTAACCTTGCTTCCCTTCGAGGTATACAAAATTCAGCTTGGTACTGGGCGGATCGAATAAAATAAACTTATTACAATGTTCAGGCAACTAGGATCACCGACGGATTTACTTAGAAAAAGATAAGTCTTCATCAGAAATTAATTATATATCTGAAGCCAAAATAGTTAGTGATGATGCTGTTACATGCGCAATTTATTTAATTTAATTAGTTTATTGTTTTTTTAGATAATTTGCATTTGCTAAAGATAGAGTTGTCACCTATACTAAAAGAATTGAATTCCATCACCGAGATAACAAACACTGAAAACACACATCAAAACATTTAATTAAATAATTGAAAATTCAAAAAGACCTTCGTTATGTCTGGGTGTACCGTGACACCTCTACTTTTAATTTTATACTCTGTTCCCGAAGTATAAAAAACGTAATTTGGAAAGGTGTTTCCGATTTGCGTGGTGACAACATTTTTTTAAGATCTGTCAAAGAGCTCAACATTTCGCATTCACCAAACTTTGTCTGCAAACTAATGTTGAGTTTGTTGTCAACCGACTTAAATTTGTAATAATAAATGATGTACAGAGATTATTCAAATACCTTTCGAATGGTATATAAATTATCAATAGTAGTGCAATATTAAAGTCGTAAAAGGGACCATAAGAATCATGTTTGCCTATCTAAATATATAAAAGACTTCTTCCTGCCTGATTGGCAATCATCGCTCAGTCCAAACCGTAAGGAGGGGTTTGGAAAATTCCACCCCATCGGCTATTTAATTTATCGTGCGATTGGCTTCAAACTCATTTTCAAGGCTCTACATTAAATATTGTGGCACCGGATTTGGAAAATTCACGTCAACGCACTGTGGACCGTTCCTGAAAACTCGTGGCAAAAATCAATTTTCGAGATCCATCGAGAATACTGTTTATATTTTTACTCCCTGTACCCATAAAATGGGTAAAAAGGGGGTATTGGATTTGTGCAAAAGTATGTAACAGGCAGAAGGAGACATCTCCGACCCTATAAAGTATATATATTCTTGATCAGTATCAAAAGAGATTTCGATTTGGCCATGTCCGTCTGTCTGTCCGTCTGTCCGTCTGTCCGTCTGTCCGTCCGTCCGTCTGTCCGTCTGTCTGTCCGTATGTATGAACGCAAGGATCTCAGCAACTATAAGAGCTAGAGACACCAAATTTGGAATGTAGGTTCGTGTATAGCGGGAGCAGGTCAAGTTTATTTTAGATTTGAGATATCTCCCCCGTTCCCCCGCTATTCGATAAAAACCGTTTTACAGTTAAAATTTTCAAGATATAGCTTTAAGATTTGGCATGTCCAGTACTTTAGTCCCTCTTAATCTACTGTCCAAATTTCAAGTCGATCGGATAATAAACACCTAAGTTATTCACGAAAGAAGATTCAGTGCTGCAGCAAGGGGAAGAAGAAGCACAGTCACAACTTAAAATGCCTGGCTTGCGCTGTGGCTCGTGCGTGTTCGTATCTGTGTATGTATGTGTAAGTTAACGAAGATGCGATCGGAAATTTTTGACCTGGGTACAGGGAGTTTCGTAGTCGGGTATACTCGACTATAGCATTCTTACTTGTTATACTATGTTCCCGAAGGGAAAATAGTATATTGGGTTTGCGAAATGTTCGTCTGTCCGTATGAACGCATTTTTTTCCACACCCTTGAAGCTAGAGCAACCAAACTTGTCGAGATCGCCCCCCTCCCCCCACCACCACGCCCTCCCCTGCAATTTGGGGAAAACCTGTGTCTTCCACTTTTTAAAGCTATAGTCACCAAATTTAGCATACAGACTAATGTTGAGATTCCTGAAAGATCTGCATCAAACAAATTTTGACCCCCCCACCCCCACCCCCACAAATCGGCATATGATATCCCCAAAACACATTTTTCAAGGGGTATATCTCCTACGGTTTCAAAGATAGAGTTGCCTAATTTGGCATACAGACTAATATTGACCACCTGGACAAATCTACCCCCACACTTTATATCTCGAATCAAAAATAAACTTGTCCTGCGCCTGCTATACACGAACCTACATTCCAAATTTTATGTCTTTAGCTTTTATAGTTGCTGAGATCGACGCGTTCATACATACGGACGAACAGACGGATGGACGAACAGACAGATGGACGAACAGACGGACAGACAGACGGACATGGCCAAATTCTTTTGATACTGATCAAGAATATGTATACCTTATAGGGTCGGAGATGTCTCCTTCTGCCTGTCACATACATTTTTACCCATTTTATGGGTACAGAGATTAAAAACACATGATGTGTGTGTGCTTAGTCCCAGTATAAACGCAAATGAAATAATGCATATGTTAGGAACTACTTCGATGTGCAATAGTTTGTATACAAGAAGTAATTCTGGTAAGCAACCCACTGCCAACTAGGAAGATGCGAAATTAAATTTTAGACCTAGGTAAAGGGAGTTTCGTAGTCGGGCTTACTCGACTATAGCATTCTTACTTGTTATTTATGTGACCGTCGCTTGCTGACGCCATTTTTTTGGGTTGGTGCAACTTGTTAGTGCGTACGTAGCAAAATGCTCAACCAGTTGATTCAACTGAGTATACTGGTTGTTTCGTGTATGGACTGGGTAAGAGCGCAGCGGCAGAATGTTCATTCACACATGTGTACATACAAGTATATGTACATACATATGTATGTATGTATGTACGTAGACTTACATAGGTATGTATGAATATGCTGTTATCGACTACTTGGTTTCACCTCGATTACCGCGCTGCCAACGTACCGACACTGTTGCTGATATGCTACGTCGCGTCGGCGCTGACGTCGCTGTTCTCATGTGTGTAGAAATGATTTGCTAAGAGGGGTCGGTGTCAGTGCGGCGTATGAATCGTGAGCAGTGCAATGCATGTATGTATGTACATACATACATACATCTGAATGTATGTACATACATATGTATGTGCATACTTGTTTGTCAATATGTACAATATGTATGTATGTTATTTGATTTTCGTTTTTTTTTTATTCCTTTATGTTTGTGTGCGTTTATTCGTATGTGTGCCACACTTCTTTGTGTTGTTGTTGTTACTGGCGGGTACATGAATATAAATGTTGTTTATCTGTCGTCGTCGTCGTCTCGGGTGTCCGTCGGGCTCGCCTCTGCCTCTTTTAGTAGTTTTGTGTGTGTATCGTTCCGTCTGTTGTTGTTGTATATGAATGTGTGTTTCGTTATTGTTGTTTGTACTTGTTGCTGTTATTGTTGCCTGCCTGGCTGCTCAGTCACTTGCTCGCATGAACTTTTTGCTTTGACTTTGCTTGGGCTCTTTTCCGGCTGCTAATCAATGCTGTGCGCCTGGTTATTTTGCTATATCTATATGTACACAAACAAATCTACAAAAGTCACAGACATGCACATGCACACCCCACGCCAATCCCGTTCAACGTCATCGTCACAAGTGGTGCGTGTAAGTGCTACATACATACGTATATAGATACATACCTATGTACATACATCGATTTGTACAATAAAACATATGTTATTACACAGACAATTCGTAAAAGCAAGAAAAGCTGTTATGTATGTATGTATGTACATATGTCGAAGATATGTATGTATGTACATACTTACTATGTACTAAAAACTTTGAACATACTTGAATATGTATGTACATACATAAATAGATATGTACATATGTATGTATGTATGTATGTATGTACATACATATGTCCGAAAAGCTGAAAAGTCATATAAGAACTAAATGTTGTACCGATTGTTTCTATAGCATATTGGTATAATTCAAGTTATCAGGTAAAGGGCATAATGAAAACAATTGGTATAACATTCAAAGTGGTCTTGTAGTTTTAAAATGTCCGAGTGAATTTTGCTGACCTCTTCAAGTGTATGTACATACATATGTATCTATGTATGTATGTATGTATGTAAATGTTGAAATATTCAATACACCCTCAAAATGGGTAAAAACACGCTTTTAAAGAAGATCTTTCTTTACTTCTTTTCTTGACTTGAGCAACATTTGCTTAAAAATTTGCACATTATGATTCAAATTTGTATTGCTCTAGCTTCAAAAGTGTGCAAATATTTTATTTTGAAACACTGTTATGATCAGATTTACATACATATATGAACAGTGAGTCAAAAAAGTATTGTTATAACTTTTTTTCCAATCAACTAACAATATTATTATATTATATTATATATATTATTGAAAGCGATTTTTGTTAAAATAAATAGTTAATATTAAGCTATGTATGTACATACATACATTAGCTGATTGGAAAAACGGTATAGCTTTTTAATACTTTTTGCATACTGTATTATACACAGTGCGTATTTTTCATATATTGTTACACCCTGAATAAAATGAATGAATGAGTTATTTTGTTTATTAATATGATGTAGAATATTAGAAAATATTTTAATATATATTTATATATTATTTAATTTTTTCTATGTAATCTGGCAATTACTTGCAATCCCGACGACTAAAGTGCTACACGTCTTCAAAATAATAAACGCATTTTGATAAAACCGTGTCAACATCTAAAGGGCACACTGAGACTTCGAATTACCCAGTTTTGTTGCCATATCTTTCGACCGATTTTTTCTGTGGCAGCTATAAAATGCAGTAGTTTAAATTGAACCAAATTTGGTCAGGCTGTACTTAAAATAATCAATCTTCAAATTGTTGTGTCTGAACTCTATCAGCTTATCGGTAAAGGGTATAAATAGAGATCGAAAGCGTGCCAAAGTATTACACTATACATACATACATACATATGTATATGTAAGTAGGTATGTATTTATGTACATATGTATGTATCTTTTGTGTAACGTTACACGTCAAACACGACTCAATAGAAATAAAAACAAACTCAATATGCAACCACACTGTATGCACATACATACATACTAAGTATGTATTTTTATTCTATGTTCCCGAAGGGAAAAATAGTAAATTGGGTTTGCGAAATGTCCGCCTGTCCGTATGAACGCAATTTTTTTGCCTTTATCTTTAAGCTAGAACAACCAAACTTGGTACACATGTTGCTGTATATTTTCAATTTATGAAGTGTCGAGATCGACCCCCAACCCCACCCCCGCAATTTGGGGAAAACCTGTATCTTCCCCATTTTTGAAGTTATAGTCACCAAATTTGGCATACGGACTAATTTTGAGATTCCCGACAGATGTGCATCAACAAAATTTTGATCCCCCCACCACCACCCCCACAAATCGGCATATGATATCCCCAAAACAAATTTTTCTAGGGGTCTATCTCCTACAGTTTCAAATATAGAGTGACCTAATTTGGCATACATACTAATGTTGACCCCTGGACAAATCTGCATCAAAAACCCCCTCCCCACAAATGAGCATTATCTATATCTCCCACACCTGTGCAGTTTTTTTCGCGTCTCTTTCCGAACCCACAAATAACCAAATTATATAGGACTGGGAACATAGTATTCTGCAGTCGGGTGCGTCCGACTGCAACGTTCTTACTTGTTTTGTTTTAGTTTTAATGCCAACCAGCACCTCACTTCACCCCTTAATAGAAACGATAATGTATACACCAGTTTGGCATTCATGCGATGCTGTTCATTGGTAAATAATTTCATAATAATGTTGTTGTTGCCGCATGACAAATGATAAACCGCAGCTACAAATTGAAACAATTACGATTGAGTTACTAATTTGTATATCATAGTCATACTCTTTCTATGCAAGGCAACCAACTGTTGTCCAAACATCTATCAACACATATGTACATACATACATACATATGTATGTAAATATGTATGACTTAAGTGTATGATAAGTGTGCGTGTGTATTACGGAGAGTGCATAAACATGGAAAACTGTTTGACATTTTGTAATAAAATAAATTAAACAATAAATTATAAATTTGTACAAAAAATGACTGTTGGTTGACCAGGCGCACATCAATGCACAGGCAGCTGACAGCAACGGGGCAATGGCGCCTTTTCTGCTGCTTGTTTACCAGCTCAGGCGAGCCTACAGTACACTTACATATGTATGTATGTACATATGTTTGTATATACTTCTGAGTTTTGTGCTTCTATTTTATTGCATTGTACATACATACATATGTATGTATGTATGTATGTATGTACATACACAAGGGTGGAGCTGCTTTTAAAAAAGGCGGTGGCGAAAGGGATGACGTTCTCACATTTTTGCACCATGTACCCGAAAAGTTGGTTAGAGGGTACTAAACTATGCACATCAACCGTATAATCAACACAGAAGTTATTAAAAACAAGTAAGAACGTTACAGTCGGACGTATCCGATAGTAGAGTACTCTGTTCCCTGTCGGGTATAGTTTGCTTATTTTTGGGTTCGGAAAGAGACGCGAAGAAAACAGAAGTCTGTATGTCGGTATGCCGGTGTGGGAGACATGCTCACTTGTGGGGGAGGGGGTGGGGGAGTCAAACATTTTTTAATGCAGATTTGTCCAGGGGTCAACATTAGTCTGTATGCCAAATTTGGTGACTCTAGCTACGAAACTGTAGGAGATATACCCCTGTGAAAACGTGTTTTGGGGATAACATATGCCGATTTGCGGGAGAAGGGGTGGGCGTGGCAAATTTTTGTTGATACAGATCTGTCAGGAATCGTAACATTAGTCTCTATGCCAAATTTGGTGACTACAGCAGTGGAAGATACAGGCAGGGGGTGGGTTTGGTGTCGGTGCGATCTTAACAATTCATAAAATGAGGATATACAACAACATGTGTACCAAGGTTGGTTGCTCTAGCTTCAAGGATGTGGAAAAAAATTGCGTTCATATGGACAGACGGTCATTTCGGAAACCCAATATACTCTTTTTCCCTTCGGGAACAGAGTATAACAAGAAAGAACGGCTTACAGCAATGTTTTTTTTTTACAAAAACTCAATTTTTGTCTGATTTTTCCCATGTGAGCTATGTGGTTCGATTTTGATCAAATTATAGGAAACTAGTTGAGGTATGTAGGTATAATAAAACTCTAGCTTAGTTTGGATGTAATAGTATTTGTATAAACAAAATGTTTATCATACAAACACAAAGTTTTCGACCCATCATTCCTATGACAGCTATACCTTATAGTGGTGGCCGACATATGTATTGCCTGCAGCAAAAAGAAGGATCTGTGCCAAGTTTCATCTCTATAGCTCTAAAACTGAGAGACTAGTTTGCATAGAAACAGACGGACAAACGTTCTTTGCTATATCAACTGGGCTATTGATGGTGATTCAGAATATATGTACATATGTATGTAGTATGTATATACTATGTGGGGTCGGAAACGTCTCCTTCAATGCGTTCTTAATTTCGTGACAAAATCATAACACCTTCTGCAAGGGTAAGTCCGCATTAAGACGATGAGTTTTAAATCACACAATGCAATTGATTTTCTGTTGCCTTGCCACTCTGATTTAAGTTATGGCAAACCAATTTCATGCAAACACAGAGAAAAATGTGCAAAAATCTGAAAGACAGCACAAAACTGGTCATGAGTTTTTGTAAGACTCGCTTGCTCCGCCACCATTCTTCCCAACAAGCACGAAACTCTTTATTTAAACTCGCGAGTTTAAATCATCGTCTAAATGCGGAGTTATTTGCTGATCAGCAGACTTACAAAAAGAGTTCAGTAGTTCATTAGATTCTTTCGTTCGAACAACTTTTTACTTACACTTTTTACTTACAGGTTAGAGTTACTACTTTGATTTGGATTGTTGTTTAATCAAACGTACAAAACAGGTAGAGTGCGGGATTCTCTATATTTTTTGACCCACTAATTTTTCAAATGTCAAAAAATATTAAAAGAGAGTGTTCTGAGGAGTGAAACAATTTATTGAGTTTCAGGAGCCAGAGTATAAAAATGTCAGTTAATTGGAACATGGGAAGCTTCAGATAATGAGTTTCGGATAGTCCCAAAGTCGACAAACACATTTGCAGATGCAACCCGAAACTCGATTAGTACTCGCGTCTAAATGAAGAGATCATAAAAGAAGACCCGATTACGTGATGGCTGCTCAGAAAAGACCAATACCCGCGGCTTTTTGGATAATATTTTTTTCACAAATTGTTTGATGCGGATCTGTCAAGGAGGTCAACAGATCAGTATTTCAAATTTGAATCTACCTGCACAGGTGTGGAAGATATAGATTTTGTTCATTTTCGGGTGGGAGTGTCAAAAATATTTGATGCAGAATTGTCAAGCAGGTCAACAGTACACTGTACTATGTCAAATTTGGTGCGACCTTGACACTTTATAAGCTGAGGCTATACACCAACATGTGTACAAAGTTTGGTTACTCTAGCTTCAAGGGTGTGTTAAAAATTGCGTTCATACGGATAGGCGGACAGACGGACGAACGGATATTTCACAAGCACAATATACTCTTTTTTAAATATTTTGACTCCCTGTAGCCATGGTTGGTGTTGGTTGCTCTAGCTTCAAGTGTATGGAAAAAGGTTGCGTTCATACGGACAAGCAGGTATTTAACGAACCCAATATACTTTGTTTCATAATTTGTTTCATAAAATGGGTAAAAAGGGGGTATTACATCGGTGCAAATGTATGTAACAGGCAGAAGGAGACATCTCCGACCCTAGAAAGTATATATATTCTTGATCAGTATCAAAAGAGATTTCGATGTGGCCATGTCCGTCTGTCCGTATGAACGCGTCGATCTCAGCAACTACAAGAGCTAGAGATTGGATGTTTTAGACCTGGGTACAGGGAGTTTAGTAGTCGGGTATACTCGACTATAGCATTCTTACTTGTTATTATTATGTCTTTATGTTGAACCTTGAAAATGAGCTTGAAGCCAATCGAATGAATCTTAAAAATGTCGAATGCCAGAGTTTTTCACCAATTTTGCGACCATGGGGCTGAAATTATTTTAAGTGAAGAGCTTTGAAATTTGTGTGAAATGAATTTTAGTGTAAATCTAAAAAATGAGTTTGATAAATCAAATATATTAATACTAGCTGGAAATACCCCGGCCTTGCCCGGCGAAATAATTAGCTAAAAGTACACCATTTTGAAATTGACTAATTTCGTCAGATGTACACAAACATAGAGTATCACAATTTCCCCTACCGTGGAAACCAAATAGTTGAGCCAAATGCTTAATGATTTGCTGTGTTGGGCTATGGCAATGACTTTGAAGCCGATCTAACTAAACAAATAATCTCACTCATTTGACTTTGAAACCCATTTCTCGGCCGTGGCGAAGAGTGGGTGTCATCCTTTAAAATATTTTTGATGAAGTTAGAAGAATAATACTTACATTCAGAAAATAGCGGAGGGGTGGTAAAATGTCTTTACTTAATTTAAGTGAAAACTCTTAAAACAATAATTTCCATTGTTAAAACATAGCGCAACCCTACATTTATCGCATTCTGTTTGCATAAGTCCCATGCACTGCGGAAATGTGTACCGTTTTCAGCAAAAATTCAAAAGTCTCAAATTTGGCGGCAATCTTATTTCATGTTGGCACTAACAAATATCAACCAACCGCCACATTTATGGAAAATCGATCATCAATCGATAATGCGAATGTAGCTGTTCCGATTTACTACATAATAATAATAATAATGTTATTATGTAGTCAGTCGGCCCAGCATCAGTCACCTTCTATTAACTAAAAAGGTACATAATAAATCAATAAACTTAAATCATTAAAATTGCCCAAATCGTAATATAAAACAAGAATGCTATAGTCGAGTAAACCCAACTACAAAACTCCCTGTACCCAGGTCAAAAATTTCCAATCGCATCTTCGTACACATACACACACACATACAGACACATATACACACACACTCACCGTGTGGTGCGCGGTCCTAGAATACCACCACAGTGAGCCACTGCTTGTCGTAAGAGGCGACTAAATGTGGCATCAGGGCCGAGACCAGTACAGCCTTGATTAGACTCCTGGAAATGCCGATCTGGATTTGAAGCCATGGGCTGACAGTCTACGTTATTCTAGCATCTTAGTAAGCGGAGTGACATCTTGCTGAAACGGCTGCTAGGCTTATGGCGCAGCTGCCTCCGTCCCCTTAAAATCGTGGCGGATCTCCAAGCACGCTCAATGGTTCGTACCCATTAAATTGGGCGTTTTAGGTTCAGATGAAATATTCCTGATTAATGCGGATCTGGCTCTGAACATACGACCCCATAAGGGCGTATGTCAACCCTCGCATGTCCTCACTGCTTGCAAAGATAAACATGGGATCAACACGCAACTAAACATCGACCAAAGATAACGACTCGGAGTTGGGACCCAACCGAAATGACGACACAAACAACCCCATTGATGATAGGAGAGGGCACCAGCATTCATCGTCAGGATGAAAGCTCTGCCTTCTTGAGGAGCAACAAAATGCCGAGGTCGCCGACAAATGGCTTAGCCGAAGCAACCGCGGAGATAAGGGCACACCCTTCTCAAGCCAGACAGCAACCGCAGAACCATGCTTTCTACGAACTCGGCGAGGAAGTAGCAAAGCTGGTCGAAATGCTCGAGGACGGAAAGAGGCGATCGATTCATCAACCGATGCGAGACTCAATCGAAAGCATTAGGGTGCTATACGAGTTTGTAGCCATCCAAATGCATGACGATAGAGCTAAGGCAGTAATTAGGGCGCACCAGTCTTCGCAGACGTCGCCGATATTCAAGACGATATCGGATGTCAAGAGAAAGCAGGGACCTGGTGGTCGGACGCCGAAGACCAAGAGGGGCAAAGGAGTGGGCGACGAGAATCCACGAGTTCTAGAAGCGTCCCCAGTTGCAGTTTCGCCAGCTGAGCCAGGCTCGCAGGTGATACCAATGGAGCAGAACAGCGAAAAGTGGCAAGCTGTTTCCAGAAGGAGGAACAAAAGGCCCAAAGTTGCGATGGTGGAAAGGACTCGCCCGGATGCTATCGTAATCTCGGCGAAAGGTGAAGCCAGCTATTCCGAGATATTGAGGAAGGTCAAGGCGGAAGAAAAACTCACCGATCTTGGAAAAGCAGTTAAAAAGGTGAGAAGAACACAGAAAGGGGAACTCTTACTGGAGCTAAGTAAGTCAGGCGAAGAGACAGAGGCGTATAAAACCCTAGTCGGCGAAGCACTGGGTGGCCAAGCGGATGTGCGATCACTCTCGCACCGCGTCAGTATCGAGTGCAAAGACCTGGAAGAGGACACTTCGGTAGAGGACATCGCGGAAGCTTTAAAGCAACAGCTTCAATTGTCGGATGTGGCACTTACCGACATACATCTCAGGAGAGCGTATGGCCACACTCAAATAGCCACAATACGTCTGCCTGCTATTAGCGCACAGAAGGCCTTAAAAATGGGATCTCTGAGAGTTGGCTGGGTTAGCACCAGGCTGCGGGTAAAAACGACTCTCACTAGATGCTTTAGATGTCTGGAGTTTGGACACCAAGCAAGGAGCTGTACGAGTGAGGTGGATCGCTCGAACCTTTGTCGTCGTTGCGGGATGAAGGATCATCTTGCCAGGAACTGTGACAAGGACCCCGAGTGCATATTCTGTAAGGACAAACACACAGATGCCAAACACATCGCTGGAAGTAGCAGGTGCCCCATTTTTAGGAGTGCACTTGCGAAACAATCATGAAGATAACGCAGATTAATCTTAATCATTGCGAGGCTGCACAGGATCTCCTGATGCAAGCAGTGCGTGAGAAAAGAACGGATGTTGTTCTAATAAGTGAGCCATATAAGAAGCTTCGAGGGAATGGATGGGCAACCAGTAGCAACCAAAAGGCAGCTTTATGGTCGCGCACTTACCCAGTCCGCGAAGCCAACTCCAACAACGAAGGTTTCGTGAGAGCAAAAATAGAAGGGATCACCTTTTACAGCTGCTACGCACCCCCAAGTTGGAGTCTGACGCAGTTTCAGGACATGCTTGACAAAATAGCCACGGACGCGCGTCGTAGAACCCCGCTGGTCATAGCAGGAGACTTTAACGCTTGGGCGGTCGAATGGGGCAGTAGAGAAACAAATGCCCGAGGCTACAGTCTACTAGAAACATTCTCGACCCTGGAAGTCTGCCTCGCAAACGATGGCGAAAAGTTTACCTACCGCAAGGCGGGTAGAGGATCCATCGTCGACATTACCCTGTTGAGTAACTCCTTGCATAGCCAAACAAAGTGGAGTCTTAGCGAGCAGTTCACTTTTAGTGACCACCAAGCTATTCACCTCGAGATAGGTAGGTGGAAGAAGCATTATCAGCCGAAACCAAGTGGGCCTAAGTGGAGGGACAGTTGCCTGGACGTAAATACTTTTACGGACACCTTCAATGATACCGAATGCAGCCAGGGATCAGCGGAGCAAATGAAGCTAAATCAGGGTATTGCACAAGCATGTGATGCGTCCATGCCAAGGAGACAGCCGTGCAAAAGAGGACCACCGTGCTACTGGTGGAATGACGAGATCAGCCAACTTAGGAAAGTCTGCTTGCAGGCGAGAAGGCGTTACCAAAGATCGCGTGGTCGTCCAGACTTCAGCGCCCGAACCGAGGACTTCCGGTTAGCGAAGAAAGCTCTTAAGGTGTGCATAAAGGAAAGCAAAGCCGGATGCTTTCGACAAATCTGCGAGGAGGCTGATATTAACCCATGGGGTACAGCATACAAGGTTGTAACCAAAAAACTGAAGAGTCAAACCACACTAAGGATTACATGCCCAGTTTTACTTCGCAAGATAGTCGAGGCTTTGTTCCCGCGCCACCCACAACTACAGCCAATAAGCTACAGTCCCCAAGTGGAGGCTACATTGCCAGTAACCCTGGAAGAAGTAAATACTGCTATTGCTAGAATTGGTGATAAAAAGGCCCTGGACCTGACGGAGTCCCCAATACAGCTCTTAAGACGGCCATTGACCACAAGCCTGAGTGTTTTATGAACACCTTCACAAAATGCCTACAGGAAGGAGTGTTTCCAGAACCATGGAAGAGGCAGAGACTTATCCTGTTGCCGAAGGGAGAGAAACCTGCCGAGGATCCTTCGTCGTATAGGCCAATCTGTTTGCTAGACACAGTTGGTAAAGTTTTGGAGAGAGTAATCTGTAATAGACTGCTAGCAATAACAGAAGCAAAAGAGACTCTCTCTGACATGCAGTTCGGTTTTCGAAAGGCTCGTTCGACTGTAGACACCGTAAAAACAGTCGTAAATATTGCAGCGGAAGCAATTCAAGGCACCAGATGGAGATGGGGTAATAAAGAATACTGCGCAGTGATTACATTGGATGTGCGTAATGATTTAATTCGGCACGCTGGTCGCGTATCCTGATGACCTTGGCCCAAATTGGATTACCGAGCTATCTATTGAAGATAATCTCGAGCTACTTGTCGGATCGGGTACTTTTGTACGACACGGACGAGGGCCAGAAGCACTACGACGTAACGGCGGGAGTCCCACAAGGGTCAGTTCTTGGCCTGCTCCTGTGGAATATAATGTATGATGAGGTGCTTAAGCTTGGTCTTCCACAAGGATGCAGAATGGTCGGTTTTGCGGATGATTTAGCATTAGTCGTGGTTGCCAAACACGTGCACGAATTAGAGACGGCGGCAAACACGTCCATCCAAGTGGTCAGTAACTGGCTCGAAAGAGTCGGACTGGAATTAGCTCAACATAAGACGGAAGCGGTCCTTATCACAAGCAGGAAAGTCATGGAATATATGACTATTCAAGTGGGTGCAACAGTGATCAAATCGAAGTCGGCCATTAAATACCTCGGAGTCATGATAGACAACAGGCTCAACTATCGCTGTCATATAGACTACGCGGCTCAAAAGGCATCGCGCATGCAATCTGCGCTTTCGCGAATGCTACCAAGCCTCGGAGGACCTAGACCTGCAAGGCGACTACTTCTCGCCAAAGTAGTAGCATCTGTATTGATGTATGCTGCACCCGTATGGTCCGAAGCCCTGAGAGCCAAGGAGCTCAAACGGAAGCTTGCAGCTCCGTATTGACTTAGCGCCCTCCGCGTCATATCTGGATTTCGAACAGTCTCGGACGACGCAGCTCTGGTATTAGCCAATATGATGCCAGTAGACATACTGGCGTCTGAGATGGAATCAGTGTACCGTAGGCGCAAGGCAGCGCGAGAGGCATCACCAGCGCACTTTCACGCCATCCGAAGGGAGGAAAAAGCTAAATCTATGGCCGCTTGGCAAGCAAGGTGGGACTCGTCGACGAAAGGAAGATGGACACACATACTTATCCCAAGATTGGAGCAGTGGACTGCAAGGCGTACTGGAGAAGTGAACTATCATCTGACGCAATTTTTGACAAACCATGGAGGGTACAGAGAATATCTGTTCAGGTTTAAGCACGACCGAAGCCCCCTATGTCCGGTATGCACGGAGCAACCGGAAAACACAGAGCATGTCCTGTACCGATGCCGGAGATACAGGGAAATGGTTATATCAATCACACCCCCTGGGGAGTTGATCGCCCACATGATAGAAGACGATAAAAATTGGCTAGGAGTCAGCCAGCTCGTAATATGCATCCAGGGAGACCTGAGACGATGCGAAAGCGCAAGGCTAGAAGAGGAGAGTGCCTAAATAGGCAACCTTCCCCCGCGATGTACTACCTAACGGTGTTACCGCGGGGTGAGAGGTGTGTGTGTGTGGGGGTGTGTTTAGTACGTAGGCGCCTTGTTGGCGAATCGTGCATGCTGCAAGTACGGGCTTGCAGTATCTTGCGAAGATTCATACCCCCTGGCGGACCCAAAAAAAAAAAAAAACATACACACACACATACCCAAAAGACGCACACACACGAGCGACAGCTCGAGCGCAGCTCAAGCGAGGCAATTTAATTGGTGGCTGTGCTTCTTCTTCCCCGTGCGCTGAAGCACTGAATCTTCTTTGGTTAATAACTTCCGTGTTTATTATCCGAACGACTTGAAAGTAGAATAGGAGTGACTAAAGTATTGCACATGCCAAATCCCAAAGCTATATCTTAAAAATTGTTCATGTAAATCGTTTTTTATCGAATTGCGGGGGAACGGGGGGAGATATCTCAAATCTAAAATAAACTTGACCTGCTTCCGCTATACACGAACCTACATTCCAAATTTGGTGTATCTAGCTCTTCTAGTTGCTGAGATCCTTGCGTTCATACATACGGACAGACAGACGGACGGACGGACAGACGGACAGACGGACAGACAGACGGACATGGCCAAATCGAAATCTCTTTTGATACTGATCAAGAATATATATACTTTATAGGGTCGGAGATGTCTCCTTCTGCCTGTTACATACTTTTGCACAAATCCAATACCCCTTTTTACCCATTTTATGGGTACAGGGAGTAAAAATGGGGCACCTGCTACTTCCAGCGATGTGTTTGGGGAGCTTAACTTTATTGCACAATCAACTAAAAAAATAATAATTAAAGCACGCCCCATACAAGCGATTGCCGACCCGCTGTTGTAAACTAACAGAGCAGGGTTGCGTGCGCCGATAACTTTATGTTATTAACAGAACGCAGTGCTGGTAAATGATCATGTGCTGACAGAGTAGGGTTGATAAGTATCGTGAAATAATTGGCGCGAACATACTGTACGATAGTTTGAAAGAATATTTGGGCGCTAAGATTTGAATTTCTGGATTGAGTAAAACTAATTTTATTTAATATATAAAAATTAAAGTGAATTGCTAAAATTACATTACGCTCTTTATCAATGTCAAAATAAGAAGATTACAAAATTTCTGCCGAATACACATAGTATATTCATACATATGTATGTATGTACATATTATATAATAGAAATAAAAATTATATTTATAAAAATAAGTACATATTTATATGATAATGGGACGGACCATTGTTCAAAATATGCCAAAAGTTTTAATATTCTTATGTATGTACGTATGTATGTTCATTTACAAAAGTATGTACTTACATATGCACATACTACATGAACAACAAGTAAGAACGTTGCAGTCGGACGCACCCGACTGTTCCCAGTCCTATATAATTTGGTTATTTGTGTGTTCAGAAAGAGACGCGAAAAAAACTGCACAGGTGTTTGAGATATAGATTTTGCTCCTTTGTGGGGGAGGGGGTGGGGGTGTCCAAAAATTTTTGATACAGATTTGTCCACAATGTTAACATTAGTCTGTGTGCCAAATTTGGTGACTACCTGTAAAGGTGTGAGAGATATAAATTTTTCTCCTTTGCGGGGAGGGGGTGGGGGGTCAAAAATTTTTTGATGCAGATTTATCCAGGTGGTCAACATTAGTCTGTATGCCAAATTAGGTAACTCTATCTTTGAAACTGTAGGAGATATAGCCCTTGAAAAACGTGTTTTGGGGATATCATATGCCGATTTGTGGGGGTGGGGGTGGGGGAGTCAACACTTTTTTGATGCAGATCTGTTGGGAATCTCAACATTAGTCTGTATGCCAAATTTGGTAACTATAGCTTTAAAAATGGGGAAGATACAGGTTTTCCCCAAATTTCGGGCGAGGTGGTGGTGGTGGGGGTCGATCTCGACACTTCATAAATTGTCGGTATACACCAACAGGTGTACCAAGTTTGTTCCCTTCGGGAACATAGTATAAAAATCTCTAATGCAAACAAGTATGTACATGTATACATATGTATGTATGTACGCACATATTGTGCGTGTTTGTATGCTGATGAATATGCAGTTTGTACTTAAATATGTAATTCAAAGATAAAGCATCTGTTTTCGTAAGTATGTACTTATGTACATAATGTAAATACATTCATGTTATAGGAATACTTGTGGTAATAATTAGGTCCGTTAACCAGGCACTCAGAGTTAAAAAATTCAAAACTTAATCGGTTCTGCTAATAAATATCAAACACATTCAAATTGTAAATTATCTTGATATTAGGCCTATCGATGCGCCAACTGAAGCTTTTGGATATAATTCTATTGAATGAATGAACAGCTTCTCCCAACAAATCATATAAATATTAAAATTAAACAGTTTTTCATGTTTCACGAGTTCTACCGTCGAATCGAATTACCCAAATTTTAAAAAGTAGACGTTTTTTTAAACTAAAAGCAATTCTCTAACTGCATTAGTCGGTTTTACTCATTCTTACCATGACCTTTTTAACTTTTGACCCGGCCAAATGAGCCCTTGTGCGAAGTCTTGTGGCGATAAGACAAGACACGATGTCTAAAGGTCATATTTAATCAGGCAGGCGCAGACACGAGTTCTTAAAAGATTAAGAAAGCAGGCAAATAAGCGGGCAGCGTCATTGCCCGTCCTTATCAACTTTTCCAAACCCAAACCGAGAGATGCCTCAAATATTGGGCGACCAAGGGCCTAGAGGTTTCTTCATCGCAACGCCTTCAATATAAACAACTGAAATGTTCGGATGTTATTAGAAATAGTTTTAAACACAAAAAGGCGGGATTTTGAGAGGTGGACCTCTAACTATGCTTTTGCCGGATTGTCGGGGTTTTTTTCTACTCCCCTATAATACCATGGCAGTAAATTTTGTGCACGATTACTAAAAAAGAAAAAGTTCAAAAGGAACATACTATACTTAGCTATAATTCAGATACCAGTACATATATATATATGTATAGTTTGGCTAACTTTAAAGCTCCCGACGGAAAGCCATGTTATGTTCCATTAAAGATCGGGGAATCAGATTACGTCCTGTCTTTACCGATCCTACCAAGCCCATTGACCACGAATAGGTTGTATGTTCATGGTATCCTGGACTCCCATTGCTCTATTTACGACGAACTGAAAAATGATTAGAACATTATTTAGACTTACATGTGTTTAATAATTACAATATGAATTCATTAAGACTGAAATCGGAGAGGAACACTATTCATATAGCTGCCAGAGGAGCAATCGGCCGAAAATTGAGTTGAATGAAAAAGTATTTGTTTACGAAGATATCCTGATAAATCTCAACATAATAATAGTTTCATTATGCAGAAGCTGACCAAATTTGGTTCAAATCGAACCACTATGTCTTTTAGCCAAAATAGGAACAATCGGTCGAAGTTGTAAGTGGTTGAATGTGTTGAAAAATTATTTGTTTTTCAAGATAATACAGCCAACCTCAGCAATTCTAAGTTTCCATAAGTTTTTTTAGATATTGATTAAGATTAATTAAAATCCTGTTATAATATCTTAGAGCTTCTATTGGAACAAACAAAAATGAGTTTTTTGTGTGACATTTTTTTATGAAGATATTTTAGCCGAACTTAGTTTTTGATTAAAATATTGATGTAAGGGTAATTTATTGCAAGCAATGTTTAATGTAGTATTTGTAGAATGTGTATTTAATTGCTTCTTATCTATGGATTTATTTTTCCCGTGCTCCAATGTAAAATGTCGCCTTTGTTGTTAATTTGCAATTCATTTTACGTAAATTGTAAGATTACTATTGAAATACATATGTAGATAAGTGTGGTTACACACTTCTTTTATTGTATTAAGTATGACTTGGCAGATCATGGAAGTAGAGATACGGCTCGTACTCTTTAGATGACTGAATCTATACATATCTTTGAATAAACCCATAACCCACCAACTCTATACTATTTTGACGTCTTTAACTGTGATACAATCATATTTAGGTCAGTCAACCAGTTAGTAAATACTCATCCAGACATTAAAAAATTTAAATCTTAATCGGAACCGCTCACACTTATCAAGCGCATTCAAATTGTGAGTAATCTGGAGCTTAGACCTATCGACGTCTCGAGCGATAAGCAACAAGACAAGATGTCTAAAGGTCACACTGAGACAGGCCATACCCAAGCGCAGACGCGAGCTCTTAAAAGATTACGAAAGCAGACAAATAAGCGGGCAGCGTCGTTGCGTGTCTTTATCAACCCACCCAAACCCTAACCGAAAGATGTCTTAAATAAGGCGCGACCAAGAGCCTAGACGTTTATTCATCGCAACGCCTTCAATATGAACAACGTGGTTCTGGAATTCAGCAAAGACAATCTAAAGC
This sequence comes from Hirtodrosophila confusa, assembly GCA_035043065.1. Lineage (NCBI taxonomy): Eukaryota > Metazoa > Arthropoda > Insecta > Diptera > Drosophilidae > Hirtodrosophila > Hirtodrosophila confusa. The sequence continues at coordinate 756,302 of JAWNNI010000007.1, read as the reverse complement.
CCGCTACTAGCTATACGAGCACATCGCTCCATGAAGCTGTCAGGCTGCGCATGGATGAAAAGGACGCCCTTACGCCACAAACCATACCGAAATTCTTTCATGAAGCATGTCAGAAGTACTCGGAGCTGCCCGCTTTGGTCTATGAGACTCCTGACGCTAGTAAGGATAACTGGACGACACTAAGCTATGCGGATTTCGATCGTAAGGTGGAGCAAGCGGCGCTGATGCTACAGTATGTAGGATTAGAGGAACGCAGCACGTTGGGCATACTTGCCTTTAATTGTCCCGAATGGTTTTTTGCTGAACTAGGCGCCATTCGCGCCGCGGGCATCGTCGCTGGGATTTATCCGAGCAACTCGGCTGAAGCAGTTTTTCATGCGCTCGAGATCAGCGATGCTACGGTCTGTGTTGTGGATGATGAAAGGCAAATGGCAAAACTGAGAGCCATCAAGGAAAGGCTACCGCGTCTCAAGGCTGTAATACAGATACACGGCCCCTATCAATCCTTTGTGAACCAGGAGATAGGCTACTACAGCTGGCAGCATCTGCTGGACCAGCAGAACATATATGACGAGGAACAGCAGAAAAACTTACAGAAGAGGGAACGTTCAATAGGTGCAAATGAGTGCGCCATGCTGGTCTTTACTTCAGGTACTGTGGGCATGCCGAAAGGTGTGATGCTCTCCCATGATAACGTTGTGTTCGATTCCAAGGTTGTGGCAGCCACTATGGGAAATGTTGTGATAGGCGAGGAACGTCTGGTCAGCTACTTGCCGCTGAGTCATATTGCAGCGCAGATTTTTGATATATTTCTGAGTATAGAGGTTGGGTTGTGTGTACTTTGCGGATAAGGACGCCCTGAAAGGTACTCTGGTGCGAACCTTCCTAAAAGCGAGACCGACTCGTATGTTTGGAGTGCCACGAGTGTTTGAAAAGTTCCAGGAACGTCTGGTGGCCGTCGAGGCCAAGGCCAAGCCATATTCCCGCAAGCTTTTGCCAAGGCCCGGGAGATAGTTGCATCGCATCAACTTTCATTAATTTCTAGGTAAGAGTAAAGTAATATTTTCAAATTTTTCAGCTCTAATTATTAATATTGCAGAGAGCAATCCTCCATTTACTCCACTGCAAAATATTGGCTGGCCTCGCGCCTAATCCGACCCACTCGACAAATGCTGGGATTAGAAGAGTGCAAGATATTTTTGACTGGCGGTGCTCCTGTATCGGCTGAGCTGAAGCATTTCTTTCTTGGATTGGACATGCCTCTCGGTGATGTCTATGGCATGTCGGAGACGGGTGGTGCTATAACGCTCCACGAACAGATCACCAACCTGTATAGCTCAGGTGTACCTATCGCTGGCGTCGAGATCAAGATATGCGAGCCAGATCCAAGCGGCCAGGGTGAGATTCTCATTCGTGGACGCAACATTTTCATGGGATATCTCAACGAACCTGCCAAAACTAATGAGGTCATCAACGAAGACGGCTGGATTCATAGTGGCGACATGGGTTATCTAGATGACCTGGGCAATGTGGTTATCTCGGGCCGGCTCAAGGAACTGATCATAACGGCGGGCGGGGAGAATATTCCTCCTGTGCACATTGAGGATCTAATCAAGAATGAGCTTCCCTGTGTAAGCAATGCGTTGTTGGTTGGCGATCATCGCAAATATCTTACGGTTTTGCTGACCTTAAAGACAAATTCAGACCCGCAGACTGGTGTTCCACTGGATAAGCTACGCGGCGAGACTATAGAATGGCTGCAAGGTCTCGGTCTTACCCAAACCCATCTATCTGAATTGCTTAATATTCCCGCCGATCTGCAACTGCCCAACGATGCGAATGATATCTCTGCCGCGCTAGAGATCAATGTTGAGCCGAAACTCTTTGAGTCTCTTGAGACTGGTATCAAGAGGGCTAACAAAAACTCAATTTCTAACGCTCAGCGGGTGCAAAAGTTTGCACTACTTCCTCATGAATTTTCTTTGGCCACTGGTGAACTAGGACCCACGCTGAAGATCAGGCGCAATATTGTGCATGCGAAGTATGCCCAGGTGATTGAACGTCTCTACAAATGATATATTGCTTTGATTAATTGTACAGCTTATAGTTATAATGGTCAAAAATCGCTTTTACAGATTTGTTTAATTATATAAGAAATTCATTTTAAAATATGTTAAATATAATTTGTGTTGTTTCTCTACTGCTATAGTTCACGATCTTTCCTTGCCGCTCCGTTCCTCTTTGTTGACGTACTGTAACAGAAAATTACATGTTAATAATAAACAAATAGGAATGCTCTATACAGATCTGAAATTCCAAACACATTTTCGTACACATATGTATCAAGCACTTCAGGGGCAGTGTTAGCAGGCAGACCTTTTCAGGTGGTGTCCGCGATACCTCTGCTCGGCAGTACGAAAATGGTTTGCTGCGTTTATTATAGGTTGAAATTACAAATTTACAATAAATCAAGAGTATCCAAATATTTAAATGATCTATGCCAAATTGTGGTCTCTACTTATTATTATAGTCTCTGAGGTGTGTGCGTTAATAAAGACGGACAAGGCTATATCTACTGATAAAAACAAGTAAGAATGCTATAGTCGAGTATACCCGACTACGTAACTCCTGTACCCAGGTCTAAAACATTCAATCACATCTACGTCCACTTGCACATACATACACACATACATAAGGCAATTTAATTGGTGGCTGTGCTTCTTCTTCCCTCCTCTCGCTGCATCACTGAATCTTCTTTCGTGAATAACTTCCGTGTTTATTATCCGATCGACTTGAAATTTGGACAGTATATTAAGAGAGTATTGTACGTGCCAAATCTTAAAGCTATATCTTGAAAATTGTTACTGTAAAACGGTTTTAATCGATTTGCGGGGGAACGGGGGAGATATCTGAAATATGATCTGCGTATGGTATACAGGAACCTACATTTCAAATTTGGTGTCTCTAGCTTTTGTAGTTGCTGAGATCGACGCGTTCATACGGACAGACGGACAGACAGACGGACATGGCAAAATCGAAATCTCTTTTGATACTGATCAAGAATATATATACTTTATAGGGTCGGAGATGTCTCCTTCTGTCTGTTACATACATTTGCACAGATGTAATACCCTCTTTTTACCTTTTTACTTTATGAGGAATTTTTCTTTGCTTACACATTTTTATTACCTTCTACCCCTGCATAGGTAATTAAACAATCAAGAATGTTCTAGCCAAGTACACCAGACTACAAGACTTTCTGTACCCAGGTCTAAGACTCCCAAACACATCTTCATACACTTCCACATACTCACACACACTTATAAAAATACACAAGCGCCACGGCATTCTGCGCTAGGCCAGGATTTCGAAATTTGTGCCGCTCTTCCCCACTCCCAAAAATTTTCTTGAGACTTTGGAAAAAATTGCTTTCATAAGGACAGACGGACATTTCGCAAACCTAATCCACACTTTTTCCCTTCGGAAACAGAGTTAAACAAGTAGGAATGCTGTAATCGAGTATACCCGACTACAAAACTACGAGTGCCCAGGTCTTAAATAGCCGATCGCATCTTCTTACATTTACACATACACATACACAAAAGTGCACACACAAGCAACAGCGCAAGCTGCCCTGCTCTACAGCACTGAATCTTCTTTCGTGAATAAGTCCGGGCTTATTATTCGATCGACTTGAAATTTGGACAGTAGATTTAGAGTGACTAAAGTATTATATGTACATGCCAAAGCTATATCTATATTAAGATTGTTGGTGTAAAATGTTTTTACCAAATTGCGGGGGTAACAAGGGGGTACTAAATCTGTGCAAATAACAGGCAGAAGGACACATCTGATCAGTATCAAAAGAGATTTCGATTTGGCCATGTCTGTCTGTCGCGTCGATCTCAGCAACTATAAGAGCTAGAGACACCAAATTGTAAATGTGGGTTCCTGTGTACCATACGCAGATCAAGTTTGTTTCCAATTTCAAATATCTCCTCCGTTCCCCCGCAATTCGATAAAAACGTTTGATAGCAACAATTTTAAAGACTTAGCATGGGAATTTGTTATGTAAAATACTTTTGTCACTTTTAATCCACTGTCCGATTAAGTCGATCGGATAATAAACACGGAAGTTATTCACGAAAGAAGATTCAGTGCTGCAGCGCGGGAGGAAGAAAGCACAGCTCCACTTAAAATGCCTCGCTTACGCTGTCGCTTGTGTGTGTGTGCCTTTGTGTATGAGTTAGTGTACGACGATGCGATCGGAAATGTTGGACCTATATAACTTAGCATTCTTACTTGATTTTACATCGGCGTGAAGACATTTTCATAGCTCTACACAAAAAACCATGAGGCTCAACTATTTAGGAACGAAACTCCCTTGGGTGGCAAAGTTGTGGTACGCTATTGTGTGTATTTCTTACGATTGACGAAAGTAGTAAAATTCAATATAATGCATTTAAATCTATATACATACATATATTGCCAAGCAACGCTGGGGTTTTACCAGGTAGTACATACATACTATAAGGTTCGGAGATTCCCCCTTATGCCCTTCATACAACTATTTACATAGCTCTATAATATACGTGATCTCATTTTGATCTATTAAGTGTATTAAAACAAATATTCTGATCATTGAAAATAAACCGAGCTAGTGGTCTGTAATTTATCTTGCGTACTATTTAAATTTAGTCTGCGAAAAATGTCTTCTATATTTTTGAACTTCACACATTAAACTATTACAGTACCATTTCATCAATTTCCTTTAACTTCTTGCTGCGTTCCTTACGGTCCATAAATTTTTGGCCCCAACGCAGTCCTGCAAAAGCAAATGCAATGGCTACCAGCATCCAAATGATCACTGAACGCGAATCAAAGCGATCTGTGCGTATTTTGGGCCACGTTAGGGGCGGTGTCAAAGGACTCAGATCATCTCCGGTTGCCTATAATACAATACAACAATACAATTATGTCAGAGCCATTAATTTATTCTCATTCAACTAGCTTACGGCACAGTCACATAAATTATCGTTTTGTTGCCGGGCATTGTCCACATCCAGCAAAACAATCGATCGATTTTGTTGCCCATCGAAACAATCGAAGCCTCGAACGGTCAACAGTTCGTCGCTCCAGGCGGTCAACATTGGCCAAGAACGGGCAAAGTTTAAGGAAGCTGCTGGAGTTCTCAGCATAATTCTGGTCAGCCAGGAGCAGTTCCACTGATTGTCTGCTAAATTAACATGCTGAAAGAATATTAAACTGCTCAAATTCAGGGCTTGTAGGCGGTTCGAACTGAGATCCACACGCAACGCCAAACGGTTAAGAGCCGGTGCCATATGCTCCAACCAAGAGGCATCTTTAAGTCGATTTCCAGCAAGCTTAACTTGATACAAGTTCGCCAACTGCTTAAATAAGTTTGGAGGTAGCTTGTGAAGTTCATTATAAGAGACATTGATTTCCTTGAGCTGACTATTCCTGTGAAATATATCTTCTGGCAGTGAGTTAAGTCGATTAAAACTAATGTCCAGTTGTAGTAAGGTGGTAAGGGGCTGCAGACAGTACTCCTCGACTTGGGTTATAAAATTATGACTGACATTGAGTCGCTGTGGATGAAAGATTGGATTATAAGATATGATGGTCTTTCAAGTGTGTATATTATTGGGGAAAACAGAAAATTCAAAAGAAACAAGGCTATACTATAGACTTAACCAAATACCACTTAAAGGATTTTACTCTCCAAAATTATGCGAATAGAGAGAATACAAAGTCTCAAAATATATTATACATGTTTGGAAACTACTAGTTTCCTATAGCAACTAAGAGCTGCATTTAAGAATATTGCCATGTAGTCACTTTCCCAAAATGTTATGGCTAGATGCAATAGTGTGATTTATTTACATACAACAATGTACACAGCAGAAAGCGACTTGTTCTGTGGTTTATAGTTTAAATCTACTCGTAATAATCCAGTTGCCTTACAACCAGGACTGGGTTTACATGGTTCTAGCCATTTTCCGTGGAGTAGAAAAAAATTGCTTTCATATGGACAGACGCACATTTCGCAAACCCACTATATTGTTTTTTGCCTTCGGGAACAGAACACACTCACACATATCAATCACTTCAGCGACAGTGCAAGAAAGCAGACCATATTATTGTGAACGTTTTTATCGACTTGCTGGAGTAGAGGAGATATGAGGTATATCTGATGTTTGAAACAAACTTAATCTGCGTATGGTATATAGGAACCTACATTCAAAATTTGGTGTCTCAGACGGACAGACAACTGTTGATGCTGATCAAGTATGTAAAGTATATATATTACTTTATAGGGTCGAAAAGTCTCCTATTGCCTGTTACATACTTTTGGACAGATTTAATACCCCCTTTTATTCATTTTATGGGTACAGGGAGTAAAAATCTTTCACTGCGTGGAGGGTCATAGACCAAATTCCAGTACCCCATGTCGAATTGATGACCTGCGCGCTTCCTCGACACTGGCATCCATGGCGTCGATAGTTTCATCAACGCACACTCTTGACGGTGGCTTGATATTTCAAAGAGTAAACGTGCCGCGAAATTACGCAATAATTTTAATATCAGCGTTAGTTTGTCCATTATGTTGACCGTAAAATTGGCGTAGCGCGCTCTGCAAATTGTTGTATAGAGCGCTGATTTTGAAGCTTAAGTAAGTTTCTAACAATTTGCAAACGTTCGTCGGGCGCAAGTCCTTGCACGATAAATGACCAATCGATTATAAATGTAAATATGTGGCTTTTTGATAAGATGAAAGCATTTGAAGTGTCGCTACATAAAAACACTTTTAATTGCATGAAAATGTTCACGACCCAATAGAATTTTTCTTCCGACATGAAATTTACATGCTAATGTAAGCAATAAGTAGAGTCACCCTACAACAAAAAGTTCTGTGTAAGCTTATGCCAGGAAACACTAAACTTTTAAATCGATATATCAATTGAAACCTAATAGTGCTAAAACTGACATAGCCTATAAGTATAAAAGGAAACCTATGTACTCATTTCAAAAACGAAAAGTTTTTCAATCTAATTTATTAACCGATAAGCTATGGCAGCTATATGGTATAGTGATCCGATCCGGCCTAAGCCTTTCAATGTGCTTCATAAATCGTGACAATAAAAATATATACTGCAAGGTTATATAACTATCAAAGAACTCTTTCAAGATAAGAAGAAACCCTTGCTCCCAGTACAGCCCGTTCTAACACAGAGAGAATTGTAGGCACAATTAGGCACAACTTGTGCATTTAGAGCAACTTGTAATAGGCACAAAATCGAGCTTAGAGCTTAATTACAGATCTATGACTTAGGGACAACCCTTGAGACATTATATGCACACCACAAAGCACAATTGTGCATTAAAATTTACAATTAAGGTCATAAGTATTAAACTTACTTCTAAGGTCTCCAAGCCAGTGAAACTTTCATTCTGTAACTGCCTTAATTCATTGTAGCTCAAATCCAAATACTGCAGCTCGAAATTTTTTGAAAATTCCAAAGGTTCCAGATTCTGCAGCGAATTCCACGATAGATTTAAATTTACCAAACGTCCCAGCCCCCGCTCCTTGAGAAACTGAATGTTGTTCAGATAATTATGCTCTAGACGTAACGTGCGGAGATGTGTGTTGCTCTCGAAAGATAAAGGTTCCACCTTCGTGATAAGATTGTATTGCAGTGCCAGACTGGATAGACGATGTAAGCCACGAAAGAAGCTACCTTCAATCAGTTTCAGCCGATTGTCATTGAGCTGCAAGTGCTTTAAATGTGACAGTCCAAAGAAGCAGTCTATCATCATGCTATCGATGACATTGTGACTCAAATTGATATGCTGCAGCTGAGGAAATCGTTCGAAGACTTTGGAGGACAGGTGACTTATGAAATTGTGACTGACATCAAATGAAGTAAGTGCTACCAGTGGATCTTCCGACCAGGTCTTGATCTCACTAATGTTGTTGTAGGCCAGCGAGATGATCTGTAGACGGGTCAGGCCTTGCAGTGTATAGTCCTCCAGGGCAGTCAATTCGCAGTGCTGCAGTTCCAGGATCAGCAGATGACTATAACGTAGAAAGAAGGCGTTTTTTAGCTGGGGCAGGCTGCAATTTCTAAGGCTCAGCGAACTGAGATATTGCACATCGCTCAATTCACTCCATTGAGTTGAGTTGCAGTTTCTCAGTTGCAGAGACTGTGTCTTGTATGCCGCACAGAGCAAAAGTGGCAGCAGCAGCAGTGACAACGTTGCGTGGCACATTTTATTTAAGACTAAAGATTTTCCTCTTTCAGATGGTGTAATTGGTGGCGCTTATCTTAATGCAGCTGCTCATGGTGCCTGTCAACACGTCAAGATAGTTAATCAGCTCACGGACTGGACAACGTGTGTCTTGGTTAAACATTTGCACATCTTTCTGTCAACACAAGTCGCGACTACTGTTTTCAGCTGCCAACCAAATGAATTGCCCCACTCTCTAGTAAATGCAACTCGCCCTTAACAAGCTATCTGGGAATTTGGCGTGTTGGGGCTTACTTACAGCGTCTGTTTTAATTATCTGGGAGTAGTAGCGCAATGGGTAAATATTCGTTGTTTTTGGCTAATCGGACAAATGGGAATCGAGATAATAGATAAAAAGAAAGAACAAGTCTCTTCGCCATGCCAAAGCTACATACATATATACTCTTGCAGGAATATTTTTATTCAAAAGCTCACTGAGGGTAGATTTTTCAAAATCGTTGAGTACCGTGCTTATTATGTTTTTGTAGAGAACCTTGAAAATAAGTTTGAAGCCAATCACATGAGAATTAAAAATGTCGAGTGCCCGAGTTTTACACAAATACCGACCATGGGACTGAATTTCAAAAAATCGGTTATTTACGTGTCAAATTATTTAATACGTGAAAATGAATTTAAAGCCAATTTGACCACGATTGAGACAGCCTATAGGTTACGACAAGAAGTCTGCAACTTTTGGCTCTCACTGCGCATGTACGTCACATGAGAATCACTGACATTTTACTCCCTGTACCCATAAAATGGGTAAAAAGGGGGTACTAAATCTGTGCAAATGTATGTAACAGGCAGAAGGAGACATCTCCGACCCTATAAAGTATATATATTCTTGATCAGTATCAAAAGAGATTTCGATTTGGCCATGTCCGTCTGTCTATCCGCCTGGCCGTCTGGCCGTCTGTCCGTCTGTCCGTCTGTATGAACGCGTCGATCTCAGCAAATATAAGAGCTAGAGACACCAAATTTGAAATGTAGGTACCTGTATAACATAAGCAGATCAAGTTTGTTTCATATTTCAGATATCTCCCCCCGTCCCCCCGCAAATCGAAAAAAACCGTTGTACAGTAACAATTTTCAAGATAACAATTTTTAGATTTGGCATGTACAATACATAAGTCTCTCTAAATCTACTGTTAAAATTTCAAGTCGATCGGATAATAAACACGGAAGTTATTCAAGAAAGAAGATTCAGTAATGCAGCGAGAGGGGGAAGAAGAAGCACAGCCACCAATTAAAATGCCTCGCTTGCGCTTTCGCTTTTGCCGCCTGTGTGCGTGCGTCTTTGTGTATGTGTGTGTGTATGTGTAAGTGGACGTAGATGTGATTGAATGTTTTAGACCTGGGTACAGGGAGTTTCGTAGTCGGGTATACTCGACTATAGCATTCTTACTTGTTAGTTAATCGGTTCGTGTGGCTGTAATTCCAGTCCGATTTTGAATATTGTAGAGATATTGTTAACGCGTCGATTGATATGCTATGGTCCCCTGTATGTGCCAAACATATAAAATAATACGCAGTCAAAGTAAGAAAATGTTGCCAGTCCGTCTGTGTGCATTCTAACTTATCACTCAGTTTTAAAGCTATGAATATGATACTTCACAAAGATATTTGTTTTCGGTGCAGGCAATACATGTATAAAAACCAACCGGATCAGATCACCATATCATATAGCTGCCATAGGAATAATCGGTCGACAACTATGTTTTTGTATGAAAAACTTTTTGTTTATAAAGCTACCCTAACCAAACTTACCAAATTTAAGTTTCATTATTATATTAGTCAGATTTTGATCAAATTTGTTCAACATGTATAATTACTATATATTATGGCTGAATCTAGCTCAATCGGAGAAAATTAATTTTTGTAGGAAAATTATTTTTGGTTATTCATCTACACTTTTTACACCGCCTCTAACATATTCGACCTTAAGTCTATTTCACGTTGATGTGTGGAAGAAGATTTTTCAAAATCGGTTAGCAGTCTTTAAAATTACTTTTATGCAGAGTATTGAAAATGTGTTTGAAGCCAATTGGATGGTAAGCAAAACTATTTCGTAATACAGTTTCAAGCTGATTTGCTACACTTGTTGGTGGAATTTTCGAAAATCCCATCTTTGAGTGCACTCCATCTCTGCGTTAATTATTATTCAGTCAGAGCAAGCTTGATTGTGCATTAAAATATATTGAACATAGAGTTATACGTGTAATTTAAGTGAGTTCGTATATATGGTACTAGCTGGTAAAACCCCAGCATTGCATGGCGAAATATTCAGATTAAATGCATTATGTTGAATAAGATTGCTTTCGTAGCGCACCACAGTTTTCCCACCCGCGGGGGTATACTTTCCTGAATAGTTGAGCCACATGCCTAATGACTTTTTGTGTAGGGCTATGAAAATGTATTTTCCTTTTTTATTTATTTATCTTTATTTCCATTTCCCGCCCGTGGAAACTATTGGGTTGAGCCATGATCATCAGTCAGTCAGGGCAAACATTTTTATCGTTTTATTGCTTTTATTATACATAGAGAGCACTTTCTCATTTAAAGCTTACGGGTTGTCAGAGTGTAAATATTCCCAACAAAGTCAACTCTCATATTAATTTATATAGGAACTCAAAGTTCAGTTATTCAATGCATTTTCAATGTGGAAGACTTGTTACTTCATTATGATTGTCGAATATACTAGTAATTTAAAATTTACGTTCCCTATCTTTGCTCTATTTGCACTTTTCATTCGATCTGCTAAGGGTGATGGCATATGTACCGTATGGAATTATGGCCCACCGGTATGATGCTTTAAATTCCTTTGAATTGTGTGAAGTAGTAAAGTGATCTTTCTCATTACTAAGGTTGACTTTATTCCTGTGCTTGTAAAGTTCTGTTGTCCAGGCTATATCGCGTCCAATTCCACTCAGTGTCTGCCCAGATGCGATATGGGTTGTCCTGCAAATAGTCACTGTGTAATTCCGAACGTGTGTGGCTGCAATTCGGATTATGAGACAGATGAAACGTATCTTTATTATGGCTTAAAGGCAGTCAAAAGCTGTAGACTACAAGGAAGTAGAATAAATTTGAAAAGTTTTGCATTTTATTCTTTTAGCTTGTTAGGAATTCTAATTGTAATCGTCGTTTCACTAATGTGCGTTCGCCGTAAATTCAAAATATCTATCAAAGTCCGGTCAGACGAAATGGAAGCATTAAGCCAACATAATACAAATTTGTAACCATCAAATTAGATTGCATTTTTGTAATGATATTACATTACAATACATTATATAAATAAAATTATCTTAAATGTGTAAATTTGCAATTGCTATTAGTAATAGTTATAACTTATGAAGTTTCATAAGTTTTTATCGTTAGCTTATACTTATTTCACTTATTTTACTGATTCAGAATCTACTCATTCTTAAAAAAAAAAAAAAATGTGGTCTGGTCGTTATGTTACAAAACGTGAATTCAGTTAGTTTGTGGTCTTCGATTTTGCAAGTCGCATAGTGTATTCCTGCTTCGTATTATTTAAATATTAGCAGAAGGATGCTGGGATACATTAAATATACAACCCTCTCTGTTTTGCTTATCGCAGGATTATGGTTATGTGAGGCAAGTGATTGCATCACCTTTGAATATGCGGTACGGTCTACGAAAACTGCAGACTGTATAAATTTAAGCAGCTGATTTTTCCTTTCTTAGAGAAATAGTTCTGATCTGGTTCCTAAGTGTCGTGATGGATGCGCAGGTGATCCGGGTTGTGTGCTCCTTTGCGAAAACGGCTGTCCAGAGAACAGCAAATGCACCAGCCTAAATGTTTGCGAATGCAATAGTGGATTTACAACTGACGAAACCGATCCAAACGTAGAGCCAAGTTTAAAAAGCTGTAAGCCATCACGGGATTTCAATTGTCCCGCGAATAGTTACCATGTGGTTGACAATAGCTGCAAATGTGAAGAAGGATACATTCCGATTGGAGCTAATGCTGATGTTGTGCCAAATATTCAGAGTTGTGAGCCCGTATGTGAGCCCGGCTGTCCTGCCAACAGTTACTGTGCGAGTCCAAATAAATGCATGTGCAATAAGGGTTATACACCAGACAAAATTAATGATGATAATGTGCCAGAATTGGAGAGTTGTAAATTGATGAATGATAGTAATTTCACAGGCATCAAAATTGTTATCTATACTCTTTTGTTCTGTTCTTTAACATTTATTACAATAGTTTGCATTTATATGTGGGTAAAAAGTAGAAATCGAAATTGAGAGTAGAAAGTCGAAAATAAGAATTGAGGAGGAGGATGAGTCGTAGCGCATTTCGTTTGCATCATACAATTCAAATTAAATAAACTTGCGCTAAAACGGTCAACCACAGTATATAATTTACAGTATTGTAAAGAGGAAATGATTCCATAAGTAGTAACTATTGTTCCATAATTTAAGGAACAATAATATTAAGCGTTTAGTATACTTTGTATATTCCGGAAACATATTTTATATAATTTTAATAAAGTATTTAACAAAAATAATAAAAAAATTTTGTCTCTATATTGTATCTTCTCTCTTTCCAACAATCTTCCATTGTGGGTTTTACTTTAGTGGAGCATGTGACGATAATACCCTTTACTTGTGTATATATGTACATATATTATTTAGATTTGCGGTATAGCGATATTGAATTCCGTGTTACTTCTGATTCATAACTAAATTGGAATAGCTTTTTATCAAGTGTTCTGGTAAATAAATAATTGCAAATTACAGAAATAGTGTTTCTCTGAGAAATTAATAATAAATTGAATTTAGTTCACTTTGATTGTATAAGATGGAATGTAATGTTGGAAATACCGCAGCATTTAAGTATGGACAAATAACACGACTGTATTCTTGCCTATAGTCTACTGACTTATGTTTTGATACACACTTGCAAATGTGCAACGCATTGAAGAAACAGTATATGTATATACAATACTAGCTGGAAATACCCCGGTCTTGCCCGGCGAAATATTTAGATAATAGTGCATTATGTTGAATTTGACTACTCTCGTCAACCGTAAGAAATAGTTGAGCCAAATGCTTAATGATTTGTTGTGTGGGGCTGTGACCACGGTTGTCATACTTGGTGTTTTTACGCCAAAACTGCTTCTTTTTACTCCCTGTACCCATAAAATGGGTAAAATGGGGGTATTACATCTGTACAAATGTATGTAACAGACAGAAAGAGACATCTCCGACCCTATAAAGTATATAAATTCTTGATCAGTATCAAAAGAGATTTCGATTTGGCCATGTCCGTCTGTCTGTCCGTCTGTCTGTCCGTATGTATGACTGAAGCACTGAATCTTCTTTCGTGAATAACTTCCGTGTTTATTATCCGATCAACTTGAAATTTAGACAGTAGATTAGGAGAGACTAAAGTATTGTACATGCCACATCTAAAAGCTATATCTCGAAAATTGTTACTGTAAAACGGTTTTTATCGATTTGCGGGGGAACGGGGGAGATATCTGAAATATGAAACAAACTTGATCTGCGTGTGGTATACAGGCACCTACATTCTAAATTTGGTGTCTCTAGCTCTTGTAGTTGCTAAGATCGACGCGTTCATACGGACAGATGGACAGACGGACGGACGGACAGACAGACGGACACGGCCAAATCGAAATCTCTTTTGATACTGATCAAGAATATATATACTTTATAGGGTCGGAGATGTCTCCTTCTGCCTGTTACATACATTTGCACAGATGTTATACCCCTTTTACCCATTTTATGGGTACAGGAGTAAAAAGCAGGTTATGGTTAACTCAGTCAAATGTTTTACTGACATCAGAATAAACTATATCTGCTTAAAACATTGAAAGAAACCCGGCGTTAAGATATCCAGAAAGTTGGTCAAAGCTGAACGTTTTCTGACTGGGACTGCGTGGTCAGGGGAGGTAGAAATGTTTCAATTGTGAATAAGAAACTTTTAAAAACTTGGAAATGAAAGAAAGATTTTAAATACTACGGTAGTTCAAAGTGTCTGACTGAAACCCTTTCTATACTCGGTTTAAAAAAAAATTTTTAAAAGAGTATATTGGGTTTGTGAAATGACCTCTGTCCGTCCGTCTGTATGAACGTATGAACGCAATTTTTTCCACACCCTTGAAGCTAGACTAAGCAAACATGGTATAGATGTTGGTGTATACCCTGAGCTTAAAAAGTGTCAAGATCGAATCAAATGAGCAAAATCTACCTATATCTCCCACACCTGTACAGGTGCAGTCACCAAATTTGGCATACAGACTAATTATGAGCTCATTGGCAAATCTGCATCAAAAAATAAAAGAGATAGGATAAAAAGTGTTAGAACAGGTAAAGAAAGAGATTCAGCGCAAAGTTTAAGGATAGCACTTGGAATTATATCAGTGCTAGAGGCAAATGTAAGCTTAAAGGATTTTAAATTAGATACATACAGTTAGCATGACTTCAAGGAAATAAATAGGACGGAGAAGAACTTGACTCACTAGAAAAAAAACAGAATTGTAATTCACTTTTCACTGCCGACGAATGCGAAATACGTTTTAAATTGTATTGCAATTGACAGCAACAGCAATCAACAAACTACAACAAGGATAACTTGGCTTATACCAGCCCTCCGTTTGGCCTTAACTTGATCTAAGCTGACAAATTTAATATGTGCCGTTTGTTTGTTTGGCTGCTTGCCCCCTTAACTGCAGTTGCAAGCGCCAAAAAAACTTGGCCAAATGCCAGATGGAAAGCCAGTCTCAACCAACCGCATATTTTAACTAAGGAGAAGCTTGGGGTGGTAAGGCGCGGGAATTTGCACACTTACAAACCGCATTTATTTGCACATTTCATATGGCTGTAGAATTCTAGCTGTATTTTCGGCGTCTCTTTCTGTGTTTGTCTTCATGTCTGGGTATAGTAATAAAATATTTTTGTGCATATTTTGGCAGCCAAATTATTTCAATTTAGTTCCGCAAAATGAATTTCCTTTCGCCCTTTTATTTCCTTTATATATTTTCTTGGCTCGTAATAAACATAAGTGTAAAAATATTTACTTATTAAATTCAAGTTGCACCACAGATTACAATATTACTACATTTATACGCCAGTATTTTGCAAGCTAAAATAATGTGGAAATAATTAACTCACTGGCTATATTTTAAATTAAATAAACATTTAATGAGGAAAGTGGTTATTGTTAAAAAGACAACATTAATCACAGAATTTATATACGCATTTATTTGGCATTGAAGACGTTCCATATATGTAGGTGTTGACGTGAGTAAAGAGTTACCGATGTCAAAATCCGCTGACTGCAGAAGGCAGGGCAATGGCGTTAAAGTAAATGATAATTATTCCTCAGTAGATGACAAACGTACTCTCTTGACCCTACTCGTTTGAACCACTGAAGAGTTGAGAGCAAGATTCCTCGCAAGTGGGCTTATATCACGTAAGCATAAGGCCAGCTGATCCCTGTGTCTCATAGCCAGGTTGTTAATAGAGTTTATATCGCGTATAGCATATAATTTATAATGTAATGACTTAATGCGCTAGCCTGGGCAACATCAACATCGGCTATTACCGTACGCTAAATTGACAAAAAACCGTGAAGCTTCGGTCTGAAAGCTAAATCAAACTAGTGGACGGGCAGCACTAGGCACTCCAGCTCAACAATCACTCGGCGACGGAGAAGTACACTTTGGTTTATCTTATTTTCGAAAGAAGCGAAAGCTGATAATAATGATGATGATAAGCTAATATCCGATAAACGCTGGAGCTAAGATCGGAGATGCATTGGATAAGCAACTCAACAGAACTAAATGAGTCTTCCGGACACATAATAAGATGATCGACATTCAGTGATCGTATCAGAGAAGCTTGAAAATGAATTAAATTTAAACTCAGCGGCCAAATTTGGATAATTCCGAACTTAGTTCGATGATATTAAATAAATTTATTTTTTAAAAAGCAATTTGAAACCATATCGACTCGGCGATTTATGCTAATTACGAATATATATAGCTTATGTGTCTCCTTCTGCCTATTACTTACACAGATTTAACACCGATATCTTAGTTGGATCAGCATAAAATTTTGTATAACCGAGCCCTACGGGTGAAAGTAGGTGAAAGCCGTCTGGAATTTTAATAACATGTATGCGATTTTTCTCAAACTCATGTTAGAACATCTACCCCTTCTCTTCGCCACGGACTTAAATGGGGGTTGAGCAGAAATGCGCCATGTTCGGTTTCTTTAGATCGGGCTCAAGGTCATAAAGTTATAGAGCAGATCTTTCAAGGCAGTCAACGGTAGTCTGTTTGTCAAATTAGGTTATTATAGCTATAAATTGGGATGATAAAGGTTTCCTTCAAATTGCTATAGAAGATCTCGAGGCTTTCTAAACCGAGGGTTGCTCTAGCTTCAAGAGTGTGGAAAAATTGCGTTAATACGGACAGACAGACGAACATTGCATAAACCCTATACACTATGTTTTCAACATTTTTATGGAAACAGAGTATAACCATTAGGCGATTTAGGAGGGAGCGAAAATAGCTTTACGCTATTCTTGTGTATTTTATGCTTGGTTAATACCAGCTAGTATATACCAGTTTTATGTCTATTTGTCTTGACTGACTGACAATCAACGGATAGTCAAAGCCGTAAAAAGAAGTCTGAATATCTCACAGTTGTTTCATTTTATTACCTAACGTAGCACTAGACAATTTCAGGAATAGTGTCGGATGAAACATTTGCTTGTCATCAGGTCGTTTCCAATACAATACAAATTCTGATACTTAATTTACCGATAACCAAAAGTTTTACCGATTTTGGGTAGTAGCTACATGTGATAAAAGAGTTCCGTAAGGTAATTTTTCAGAAAACTCTCACTTTGAAAAGTTCTATGTATATGTCATAGATTCATTAAACAAAGTATGTTAAGATTTGAATGTAACCGAAACTATGTTAATAAAAGTCCGATATTGAATAAGCAAGTATGTTAACGTTCTGTTAATTCGAGAGAGCAACATTAGAGTACAGCTCAAATGAGCATGGCGCCTGGCGTTGTTCTGCTGAATACCGTATGAGGCGATTATGATGAAATAATTGCATGAAGTGATGAAATAGAGAAGAGATTGAGCGAGAGCGGATGGCTTGTGAGTCAATTAGCTTCTGAATGCGAAACGGTGAACATCACGCAGGCGACTTGCTGTGCTACAATCGATTAACGAATCATGGATGAAGTAGATGAACCGACGTCTCCACCGATACAACCTGGTCTTCCGACATCAGAAGTGGGATCGGCCTCGCCACAAAATTTATCAAACGATCAGTGGCGTGCCTTATTGGAAGCGCAAAATAAAACTTTTCTGGATTTTGTCAAATCCATGCAGACTCCCAAAATGGCGCGGCAACCCAGCAATAAAGTAACGCTCCCAAAGTTTTGTCCCGATACGGCGAATGCAGATGCTGCTGCATGGTGCAAAACTGTTGACATAATCATGGCGGAGAACATGCTGGAAGGTAGCGCTCTCGTTATGGCGCTAAGTAACTCTTTGGAAGGAGGAGCATCTCAATGGCTGTCTCAGATCTGCTACAGTGGAATAAAGTAGCTGGAATTCCGAGAATTGTTCATCCATGAAGGTGTAGAGACGCCAGCCGCCATTTTGTTAAATATGTTCAGCAGTGGACCAAGGCCAAGCGAGTGTTTATCTGTGTATGCCAGTAGACAAGTAACGGCACTGCTATCGAAGTGGAAGAAAATGAGCAACGAAGAAATTGCGGTATCGGTCGTACTGGCACACGCCGCGCAAATAGTCAAACGACTGCAGCGATTATTATTCACAACGAACATTAAAACCCGAAGTGAGCTGGAGCAACAATTGCGTGCCTATGCGTTTGGTAAGCGCAGTGATTCCAATACATCAGACTATACCAGTGGCCCAGAGCGGAAGAAGCAGAGATCGTTGTGGCAAGGGAAGTGTCACCTTTGTGGCAAACCTGGCCATAAGATGGCAGAATGCCGAAGCAGAAAATCTGGAGACACAAGTGAGCCAAAAAGCAACTCGACCCGCAGCAACTCCACACCGAAGAGGGACATGTCCGCCGTAACCTGCTACAAGTGTGGCCAGCTGGGCCATATTGCAACCACATGTACGGTCAAGTCATCGTCAAGAGAGGGTAAAACGTTCGAGAAGCGAGTGGATGTGTGCACCGTCGTCGATCCAAAGGGGATCTTGTACCAACAGGGTGAGCCCGTTCCATACTTTTTTGATTCAGGGGCAGAGTGTTCCTTATTAAAAGAAAAATTAGCTGATAAATTTATGGGCAAGAGAATAAATAACACTTATAAGTGGCATTGGTGAAGGTTCTGTAACATGCACTATGCAAATTCTTGCTTCTGTAAAGATATGTGAGTTTTTTTATTGAGATATGATGCCAATAAGTTAATAAGTTAAGTAATACACTGTCAAGCATTGCTGAGTTGAATTTCATGGATGCCATAAATGGTGATGTTAATCTTAGTCAGTCCGACCAATCTGAACTTGCAGAAATATTAAAGTCGCATGCACCAACATTTATAAAGAGTATACCCAACCGTCGAGTTAACACGGGTGAATTAGAAATTCGTCTGATTGATGCCAATAAAACGGTAATGAGGCGTCCGTATAGACTGAGCATAGAAGAAAAACAAGTAAGAACGTTGCAGTCGGACGCACCCGACTGCAGAATACTATGTTCCCAGTCCTATATAATTTGGTTATTTGTGTGTTCAGAAAGAGACGCGAAAAAACTGCACAGGTGTGGGAGATATAGATTTTGTTCCTTTGTGGGGGTCCAAAAATTTTGATGCATATTTGTCCAGGGGGTCAACATTAGCATGTATATCAAATTTGGTGACTCTACCTGTACAGGTGTGGGAGATATAGATTTTTCTCATTTTCGGGGGAGGGGGTTGGGGGGTCCAAAAATTTTTGATGCAGATTTTCCCAGGTGGTCAACATTATTCTGTATGCCAAATTAGGTAACTCTATCTTTGAAACTGTAGGAGATATACCCCTTGAAAAACGTGTTTTGGGGATATCATATGCCGATTTGTGGGGGTGGGGTGGGGGGTTAATTTTTTTGATGCAGATCTGTCGGGAATCTCAACATTAGTTTGTATGCCAAATTCGGTGACTATATCTTTAAAAGTTAGGAAGATACAGGTTTTCACCAAATTTCGGGGAGGGGGTGGTGGTGGGGGATCGATCTCGACACTTCATAAATTGACGGTATACACCAACAGGTGTACCAAGTTTGGTTGCTCTACCTTAAAGATAAAGGCAAAAAAATTGCGTTCATACGGACAGACGGACAGACGGACATTTCGCAAACCCAATATACTATTTTCCCTTCGGGAACATAGTATAATTAATTGTATGAGGCAAAATACAGGAACTCTTGGCATCCAAAGTCATACGCCCAAGCTGTTCCCCTTTTGCGAGTCCAATGTTGTTAGTTAAGAAGAAGGATGGCAGTGATCGTTTGTGTATCGATTATCGAGAATTGAATGCTAATACGGTCTCTGATAAATATCCGTTGCCCCTAATATCGGACCAAATTGACAGACTGCGCGGCAGCAAGTATTTCACAAGTCTCGACATGGCGAGTGGCTTCTACCAAATACCAATACATCCCGACTCGATAGAACGTACAGCATTTGTTACAACAGAAGGTCAATATGAATTTATGGCCATGCCCTTTGGCTTAAAGAACGCATCATCAGTGTTTCAGCGAGCCATAATGCGAGCCTTGGGTGAAGTGGCATATTCGTATGCAATTGTTTACATTGACGATGTATTAATTGTAGCCAGCACAAAAGAGGAGGCTTTTATTAGACTTAAGGAGGTATTGCAAAGGCTGTCCAGTGCTGGGTTTTCTTATAACATAAATAAGTGCTCCTTTCGATAGTCGAGTGTCGAATATTTAGGGTATAAAATTGAAAATGGTGAAATAAGACCAAATCCGCGAAAAAATTCAGGCATTGGCTGCATTGCCACCTCCACAGACGGTTACGCAACTGAGGCAATTCATTGGCTTGTCATCCTACTTTCGACAATTCGTCCCTCGATTTTCTGAATTGATGAAACCTTTGAATCTGCTAACGTCAAAAAACAGCAAGTTTGAGTGGCGTGATAAGCACGAGCAGGTGCGCCAAGAAATAATATCTGCATTAGTTAGCGATTCGGTTCTTATCATTTATGACCCACAGCTTCCGGTTGAACTCCATACTGACGCTAGTGCAGATGGCTATGGTGCCATATTGAGTCGTAGAGTATTTTAGCAAGTGTACTATGGGAGCAGAAACAAGATACCACTCATATGAGCTGGAAACGCTGGCTGTATACAACGCCGTAAAACACTTTCGCCATTATCTACATGGCCGCTCATTTGTAGTGTTTGCAGACTGCAACTCACTCAAAGGTATTCGTCATAAAAAAGATTTGACGCCGAGGGTCCATCGTTGGTGGGCATATTTACAGTCCTTTGAGTTTGAGGTAGAATATAGGAAGGGAAATAGTATGGCACATGCAGACTTCCTCTCACGCAATCCACTACCAATTGTTAAGCCTACTAATGCAACTAAAATAACTGAAGTGCGCATAGAGTTGGCAGATATCACAGATAACTGGCTACTTGCGGAGCAGCATCGAGATTCGGAAATATCGGATTTAATGACAAAGTTGCAAAACAACGAACTTACATGAAGACGCAAAAACGTATGAATTTCGATCTGGTATGTTGTATACAGAGAAATGGCCGAAGTCGATGTCTGCCGGTAATCCCGCGAGCATTTAGGTGGTCTGTGATTAATCACGTCCATGAGGCCATAATGCACTTGTGTTGGGAGAAAACACTAGACAAGGTATATACGCAGTATTGGTTTCCAAACATGTCCAAATAAATTTGTTGGAATTGCATCACATGCAAACTTTCAAAATCAACTTCGGGTAAGGCCCAAATAGAACTCCATCCCATACCAAAAGTCTGTATACCATGGCATACAGTGCATATGGATATCAGTGGCAAGTTGAGTGGTAAAAATTAAATCAAAGAGTATGTGATAGTGCAAATAGATGCTTTCACTAAATATGTTCATTTGCACCACGCTCTTAACCTTAACACGGACAGTTGCATTGAGGCATTAAAGTCTACCATATGTATGTTTGAAGTACCTAGTCGCGTGATTGCCGGCCAAGGCCGTAGTTTTGCCAGTAATGACTTTAAGCAATTTTGTTCAACACTGAAAATTGATATACATCTAATAGCAACAAGTGCTAGCCGCGCGAATGGTCAGGTAGAGCGCGTCATGAGTACAATGAAAGCAATGTTGACAGCGGTAGAGACGAGTGAGCGATCTTGGCAAGAGGCCTTAAAGGAGGTGCAATTGGCCATGGATTGCACGGCTAATAGAGTTACAAAAGTTAGTCCGTTAGAGCTATTAATTGGTAAAGAGGCTAGACCAATGGGCATGATGCCATTGCTAGAGGAAGAAGAAATTGACACTGAATGTGCTAGAGCAAAAGCCTTGCAAAATATAAACAAAAATGCCGAATATGAGAAGCAACGATTTGACAAAAATAAAGCTAAGATTGTGAGTTACAATGTAGGTGACCATGTCCTGCTCAAAAGTGAGGAACGGCACCAAACAAAGCTGGATCCAAAATTTAAAGGACCCTTTGTGATTATAGAGAAGCTTGATGGTGACCGATATGTGTTGAGATCTCTGTCAAGTAAGCGAACTTATAAGTATACCCACGAACAGCTGCGTGCTATGCCTGATGAGGTAGATGCAGATCAATACGAGAGATCGCCGACTGAGGCACTCGTAGGTATCAAAGACTCGAATTAAATCATTTACAAGGCTACAGCTTTACCATGTAGTTATCTGCGCAGTAACTGCATGGCGGGGGCTATGTGGGTCCAGAGGGCCCGTGACGCAGAAGGTGCGTGTGAGCGTTGCAAGGTGTGCAGCAAGAGCCTGAGAGTGTATAGTGATGGAGAGATATTGAGAAAGAGAGAAAGAGTTATGATACGGAAAGATATGAAGAAATTGAAAGTAAAGAGTGATGTGGCAAGATGTTCGATGAATTAAATGTAAACAAGTAAGAATGCTATAGTCGAGTATACCCGACTACGAAACTCCCTGTACCCAGGTCAAAATTTCCGATCGCATCTTCGTTAACTTACACATACATACACAGATAGCACACGCACGAGCCACAGCGCAAGCCAGGCATTTTAAGTTGTGACTGTGCTTCTTCTTCCCCTTGCTGCAGCACTGAATCTTCTTTCGTGAATAACTTAGGTGTTTATTATCCGATCGACTTGAAATTTGGACAGTAGATTAAGAGGGACTAAAGTATTGGACATGCCAAATCTTAAAGCTATATCTTGAAAATTGTAACTGTAAAACGGTTTTTATCGAATAGCGGGGGAACGGGGGAGATATCTCAAATCTAAAATAAACTTGACCTGCTCCCGCTATACACGAACCTACATTCCAAATTTGGTGTCTCTAGCTCTTATAGTTGCTGAGATCCTTGCGTTCATACATACGGACAGACAGACGGACAGACGGACAGACGGACAGACAGACGGACATGGCCAAATCGAAATCTCTTTTGATACTGATCAAGAATATATATACTTTATAGGGTCGGAGATGTCTCCTTCTGCCTGTTACATACTTTTGCACAAATCCAATACCCCCTTTTTACCCATTTTATGGGTACAGGGAGTAAAAAAGAACATTTTGAGCAAAGCAGAGGAACCCCATTGAAATACAACGTACTAAATAATTTTATGAATTTTGTTTTATTGATTTTTGATTTTTTTTCATTTTATAATGAAAAGTAGAGTTTAGTTAATACCCAATAGAAATAAACAGAAAAATAAAATTAAGTAAAAGGTTAATTATAAATAAGGAATAAGAGAAAGAAGACAATGAATGAAAATTGATGTTATGTTTAATTATATTAAGAGACAAGACACGCGAGGACGCGTGAAAGTCAGGAAGGCCGTGTCGTAGATTCATTAAACAAAGTATGTTAAGATTTGAATGTAACCGAAACTATGTTATTAAAAGTCCTATATTGAATAATCAAGTATGTTAACGATCTGTTAATTCGAGAGAGCAACATTAGAGTACAGCTCAAATGAGCATGGCGCCTGGCGTTGTTCTGCTGAATACCGTATGAGGCGATTATGATGAAATAGAGAAGAGATTGAGCGAGAGCGGATGGCTTGCGACTCAATTAGCTTCTGAATGCGAAACGGTGAACATCACGCAGGCGACTTGCTGTGCTACAATCGATTAACGAATCATGGATGAAGTAGACGAACCGACATCTTCACCGATACAACCTGGTCTTCCGACATATATAACAATTAGTTCCGGGAATCTAACTGTCGAATGGCTTTTAGGAACTTGATGGAAGCTCGCTTATCATTTTCGCAATTCAAAATTTCTAAGATTTTCGTTTCAGGAATACAGAAAATAGGTTAGTTTGCGTTCCATTTGTGTCTGAAGAAATATTCCAGTATGTAATATATATTATGTGTGTAGTATGTGAGAGAATGAATGTTGCCATCTGTGAGTTTATTTAGTTGGTGAGCTGCAATTATTCGGCATGCGAACAATAAACGAAAATGTGAATTTAAAACGAATAGCAGGAACGGAAATAGGAGCACGGGGACGTTGGCTGCGGCTGGCCGGATGTCTGACTGACTTTTCCGTACTGCATAGAGCCTGTTGACCGACTGACGCGTTTCTGCCCGCACGCCTTTTGCATTTAATTTCATTTATGCTGGCTGCCTGCATCCTTGCGCTCTATTTCCTGGGGTTTTTTGTGTCCTGACTTTATTTTGCTTTACATTGCTTTGGTTTTCTGCTGTACAAGAAATTTCTGTGCACTTTTGGGCGTTGTTTTAATTGCTGCTGACAACGAAGCTTTCAACAAATCAGACTCATGTTTTCAACGGCTGTACATCACATCAAACCCACTTAAATTCATGATGTCCAACTGATTGAATATTTGAAATTACTTGAAAGTAATAGTAGTGAAAGTAACTGACTAATAGAAATAGATTTAAGTTTAACTTTTCTTTTGTCACTTTTAACTTTTCTTAATGTTGCAGTAATGAGTAAAATGAAGGAGAGACAGCTTAATCCGACTCAATAATGTACGAGTATATTCTTGATCAGAATCAACTTCCGAGTTAATCTAGCCATTTGCTATTTACAACCAAAAACTATTTACAACGGAAATTTCAACAAGAAATTACGGCTTTCTTCGAAGTGCCCAAGATACTTACATATGTATATACCCTTGCAAATTGTTTTTTTTACAACAAGTGAAAATGATCTTGTTGAGTATACCCGATACGAGACTCACGAAAATTTCCATTCACATCTTCGTACACTTACACATACACACACACATACATAAATACGCGGCTGTGTTGCTGCTTCCCCCCACTCTGCAGTACTGAAACTAAAATAACTTCTGGGCTTATCGACTTGAAATTTGCCCAGTAGATTAAGAGAGACCCAATAATTATACATTCTAAATCAAAGCTGTATCTTTTCATTATGAATCGTTTTTATCAATTTTGGGGGAAATAAAATGGTACTTGACCAACATTTGGTGGCTCTAGCTCTTATAGTTGGTGAGATCGACGTATTCATACATACAACAGACAGACGGACATGGCCAAATCGAATTTTCTTTTGATACTGATAAAGGATATATATACTTTATAGGGTCGGAGATGTCTGCCTGTTACATACATTTGCACTGATTTAATACCCCTTTTTTACCATTTTTATTCGGGCCAATTTCACAATTTTGAGTAGTATAAAAAACTTTCATCTTTTGCAAGATATCGCGATAAAATAACCCAATCAAAGTTTTGGTATAGTGTTCAAATATTGACTACTTTTCATTAAAGGTATCTCAAAGAATCTCAGTAATTCGGGATTTCATTATTTCAACTATAAGAGCAAGAGATACCAAATTGGGAATGTAGGTTCGTGTATAGCGGGATCAGGTCAATTTTATTTTAGATTTGAGATATCTCCCCCCGTTCCCTCGCTATTCGAAAAAAACCGTTTTACAGTAACAATTTTCAAGATATAGATTTAGGATTTGGCATGTACAATACTTTAGTCACTTTTAATCTACTGTCAAAATTTCAAGTCGATCGGATAACAAACACGGAAGTTATTCAACAAACAAGATTCAGTGCTGGAGCGCGGGGGAAGAAACAGCACAGCCACTACTTAAAATGCCTCGCTTGCGCTGCGCTCGAGCTGTCGCTCGTGTGTGTGCGTCTTTTGTGTATGTGTGTGTGTATGTGTAAGTGTACGTAGATGTGATCGGAAATTTTTGACCTGGGTACAGAAAGTTTTGTAGTCGCGTATACTCGACTAAAGCATTCTTACTTGTTAGGAACTGAATAACATTAGTACCTGGTATTATAAACAGCGAAATTTGTCAAAGTGCTAAAGCTCAAAACACGTACATATATTTATAGATTGTGGGACCGAGGAGCTCGGTGCAAGGAAGGTTGGAAGAGTTTGCCAACTCTAAGTCGCAGGTCACATAGTGCAGCAGCCCGCAGCGCTGTTATGCAATAAGTAGCAGCTTCATGGTCGCTGCACCTGTGTTCAGCGAACCTGCATTTCCCATTACTCATCCAACTTTAATGCAATAATCTTCAACGTCGAACGCACGAGTTGATAACATTTTCAATTTTATGACAAGTATACTTTCACGGAACAACGCCTAACGAACTGCATCCAATGACCGATGCCCAGCAGTTACCGTAACCATTACGGTAGCAACACGCCCAACAAACAAATAATATTATTATGACCGATTGCACTACTACCATCGCCGTTGCCCACTCGACTCCGAGCTTCTGACTCCGCCGTTATGATTTATTGTAGTGCAACACGAAATGCGGCCTAAAGCGCGTGTGTGTGTGTGCGTCGCAGTGTCTTTTTGTCTGTTCGTGTGTGTGCAGTCAGCCATGTTTATGTGTGCGAGGATAAGAGTTCCTGGAATATGATTCGTGTGGCCCTCAACCATATTTTGGGTGCCGTCCAACATATAATGCATACGAGAAACATTTCTGCAATGCCTTTCGGGTGTTGCTCAACAGTATAACTAGTAGGATTGTGGTAGTCAAGAGACTAGGAATTCCGGATGGTAGCGAAATTGAATGAAAGCAATAAGAAAGTTGTTATACACAAAGTGTCTTTTTTGTCAAAATTATGAGTTTACTGAACGTCAAGTCAATAAACATATATGTATGGTTATACACAAGCGATAGCACAAGCGAGGCATTTTAAGTGGCGGCTATGCTGCTTCTTTGATTGACTTGATTTTTCAGTAGATTAAGAATGACCCAAGTATTATACATGCCAAGCCCCAAGGTTATATCTTTAAAATAGTCCTTAAAAATCGTTTTTATCGATTTGCGGGGGAACGGGGAAAGATATCTTTTAAATGTGAAACAAACTTGATCTGGGTATGGTATAAGGTAACCTACATTCCAAATTTGGTGTCTTTAGCTCTATAAGGTTGTCCGAGATCCTTGTGTTCATACATACGGATAGACAGACAGGCAGACAGGGGCAGATCGACTCAGCTATTTATACTAATCTGGAACATATATACTTTATAGGGTCGGAGATGTCTCCTGCTGCCTGTTACTTTCATTTGCACAGATCTAATACCCCTTTTTACCCATTTTTTGGGTACAGGTAGTTAAAAGGTATTCATAAAAATATCTCTGATTTTTTAAGACATACGAAACATAAGGGATTAATTTAATCCTGAATTGAGTTTGAAGGGGTCTTCGCCGACCCCACTTAGTGTATATTATTAGCTAGCCTTGGTGAGTATCAATAGCCGAGTCGATATAGCAATGGCCGTATATGCAAACTGGTATCTTAGTTTTTTTTATTATCATAATGAATCTTGACACAGATAGTTATTTTTGCTACAGTACACTGTCGGAACCGGCCGAATCAGACCACTATAGCATAATTAATCTGCTTACAAAGTTCCAAGAAGGTCACGAAATCAATTGGCAAAATGAATAAACGAAGTGAAGGGAAAAGACTTATTTGGAATTTGAATAAAATATCAGCTGCCAATTGGAAATCCAAGTGCATAAATTGAAACAATGAAGCGACCGTTTGTTGCGCTTTCAACCGACAGGATCTCATAGGTCCCTTGGAAGCTCAAGCTTCAATAAAATTCGCCGACTTTGCTTCAATTTGCGGCAATTTTCGCGTCGTTGCAACGACGCGACGTTTCATCCTCCGTCTTGTAGTTCAAGTCACTGCAGTTGTGCGAAGGACTCTTGCAAATGGCTCGTGAAATCAGCACAGCCACGCCCACCCACAACTAGGACTGCCTTTGAAACTAGCAGCCACATCTCCGCCTGTTTTTCGACGGCATATTGACAAAAAGACAAAAGGGAAAGAAAAACCAAACTGAAGCTGAAATAAACCGAAAAGTCTTTTGCTTTGCTTTCTTTGGGGCCGGAGTCTGTTCTAAATTGCACTTTATTTGCGGTTTGTTGATTTTATTGCACAAGTTTGTTTACAATTCTGCTTAAATTTCATTACACGATCCGAGTGAAGCGAACCGAACCAAACCAGAGTTTGAGGAGGCAACAGCAAGCGACCGACATTCAAAATAAATTCCAAAACCTTGATAGGAATTAATATTTGAGCATTGCTGAACCAAATGCCAAAATGGACAACAGCAACACAGAGAAGGGGTGCTATACAATTTAGGAATTGATATTTGTGAAATGGGTCAATGAGAGAGAACTTGCAATTGAACAACTGACAAATTTAAGAAAATTCAATGATCAAGATATCAAAAGTAACAATAAAGCTTGTAGATTAAAATTATGTTTCAAAAATATCGATAATGTCTGACTTGAACTGTTCCCCAAGGGGAAAAAGAGTATATTGGGTTTGCAAAATGTTTTCTTCGCGTCACTTTCGAACCCACAAATAAGCAAATTATACCGGACTGGGAACAGAGTATTCTGTTGTCGGGTACATCCGACTGAAACGTTCTTACTTGTTTATTTGTAATTTTTGACGTGTCCGCCTTTGTCGTGGAGTATGGCCCTGAGTCGTTCAAGAAATATGAGGTTGAGATTTTTTCCATTCATGACGAAGTGCTGTTTTGAGTGAATCCATACTTTGATCTTATGCTCCGAGCTCCAAAATTGGTACAAATCGAACTGCTGTATCAGAAACAATCAGATGACTAATGAATTTTGTATCAAAACCTTTTTCATTTATACAGATATCTTATACAAATTTAGACATTGGGAGTTTTATTGTGTTTTGCATAATTTGCTTTAATTTGTTCAAAATTGGATTTCTGTACAAACATAATGAAGCTTCGACTTTGTGAGTTTAGTCCAATTATCTTTATAAACAAGAAAGTTTCTCATACAACTCAATATTTGAGAACAGTTTGATTCCTTGCGAGCCAAACATGCTTTTGTTAAAATCCTTCAAGGACGTTATCAGTAGTCCTTAGATGGTTAAGATATACTGTATTTTTATTTATTACGATTCCTATGCATTGTGAAAATTATATACGAACAATTATGAAAGCTATAGCGCAGGCCTTAGGCTAAGTTTGTTTATTATTATTAACAGTTTAATTATATTATTTATGTTAATTATAATGGTGCAGTGAATTGGCGTATAATGTGGTTACTGTATTGTAATTATTTTTAGTTTATTTGGGTTGTAGATGAAGATGGATATATTGTAGATATTGCTCATTTAAGAGTGCGTAACAAAATTTTTGTTTGGTTCAACCTCTCAAGATCATTGTATCGTATGTAATTTGGAGACTCTAGCTATACTAGAAGAATGTAATGTATGGACCTTAGTCGAGTTACGGTGGTGGGAGTTGGCGTTCTATATATTTATTTCTGTCTATCTACCTATGGTTATATTTATACCATAACAGACTTTCTACATTTTGCGCTCATGGTGAATAAAATATATGGTGATACGAACGAACCGACAGACAGATGTTGCACAATATCAATAAACCGTTTTCCCTTTTAAGAACAGAGTAGAAATACTGTCTTAAATATCTTAAATATCTTTAATGGATCTATTGGATCATTGCTAGACTTATTACCGAGAGCTATGCATTAATTCTAAACTTAAAAGCTCATAGGTCTATTCGACACGATAACAAAGTTATTAAACCCGACCGAATAGTCAAGCAAAACAACGGCAAATCAGCACAGACATGAAAAACGTGCCACAAAGTATGCAGCGAAAACAAAACATCTAGCAAAATATATGTTTGTGTGTGTGTAAGTGTGTGTATGTGTGCGTGCCCGTGTGTGTGCGCGCGTTTGATTGTGCGTGCGCGTATGACAGTGTTACCAAGGACATAACCTGGCTAGCGGGATAATCAAAAATGTTAATTTAGCAAAAATGTTTGCAAGATCCCAGAGCGGTCCAACACATTCAGCATCCTTTGAGGACATCACCTATGTGTACTGCGCTGCGTTCCAGGCGCAAATGCTGCGCCCGCTACCATTATCAGCCTTCATTCATGGATACCAACCGATGACATAGCCGAACCGAGACGAGCCGAAGACAACCGGGTGGAGTAGCAAGAACAGGAGCAGCCTCATATGTCTTTCGTTCAGTTGCGTTTCGTGTGCGCGAGAAAAGTTTGACAGTCACTGGAATCACAAACAGTACAATGGAAGTCACAACACCTAAGAAATAGATAGAGAGAGATTGAAAGAGCGGCTGCGAGCGAGCTTAAAGCTCAAGTAAAGAGAACGGACAGCCTTAAGTGATTTGAAAGAGAGTCCTGAAAAGTGTGACCGCCTGTACTTTTATTTCTCTTCAATTTATTTTAAGCATTTACTTGGTAGCTGCTCTCTTGCGCTCTGTGTAGGCGCCCTGTAGTTTTCCGTTTGTAAAAACCATTTTTCATTCATGCGAATTTACTTTAAATTAATTTTTTTGTGGGGTCATAAATCATTTTTGGTTCTGGACCAACAGAGTGTATTCTTCCTGTGCGTTTGTGTGTGTGGGAGAGAATGTGCGTGTGTATAAGCGCATGTGTCTGTATGTGCTTTTATGCATGAATGAACGTGCGTGAAATTTTGAAATATCTGAGTCAGTTGCGATTGCACTGAAGGATTTTCAACATTTGGGTCAAGTGAGCTTCGGTCAACGAGGGATTGGCTATATGACTATTTGAAGTGAGTAGTATCATGTCTTAACTTGAAAAGCAGCATCATAAATTTAAATATTTGTAAGTGAAACAATTGCCTAATGTGTGCGAAGAACTCACCAAAATGGAATGTGTCCAAACTTAAGGAAGTAGAAAGAGTAGGTTTTTAAATGAATATTTTAAAATACTAGTATAAATACATTCTATTATATAACTGGACTTGAAAATATGCAATTCAAATCATCTAAAATTATGGAGTTTGCTTGATCATAACATTAATATAATATATTATTTTTCAACAAGCTCTTATGATGTTTTAGAGATCAGCATAGAACAGATAATTTTTTATAAAAATTTTTTCAATTATTTATATGAAGTCATTTAAGAACTTTCGAGAACCTATCTCTTTAAATAGAGAAATTAGTAAGCTTAATAACCAGCTCAGCAGCGAAGTTGCGAGCCAACTCGCATTCAATTACTAACTCAATACACAGCGTGTGAGCCACAACAAAGCTCTAAGCTCACACCCTGTATGTCTCTTGTGCTCACACAATGTTGCTACCTCAAGCAAAGCTCAATGACGCTCTCTTACACAGCCTCCCGAACGTTTTGCACAATGATGCCATGAAAAAAGTAAATTGCTTTTATCGCGAGTGCTTGACCTGCGATACTCTGTAACCTTCGACTGCGCTGGTACCTAGCTATAATTAATCTTAATTAATTGATCGCTACGAAACATTCACAACAAATAGAAAGTGAGCGGGATGTGACACTTTTGCAGTCCTTATATTCTTTGCCACTCTGTGTTTATTTTTGTTGCCTATTTACGGGGGCAGCAGTGGAGGTCATCATTTGCGCGGGCGGAGGTTTCCAGTCACATCACTTCAATCGCCTACGGTATAATTTACAAATTTGCATGCCAAATTTGGTTCCTCTTCCTTCAATAGTTACAAAAAAATGCGTACATAAGGACGGACTCGGACAGGCAGAAGGTCATTGCATAAATCCAATACGATTATTCCTTTGACTTTGAAAACAGAGACTTACAAAGCTATTTGTTAAAATTGGTTGGTTTTCTATAGGTTGTATATCGATTTGTGGTTTTCAGGATTATATTTGGGCTCTCCAGTTCTTGTAGACTAGAAGCAATCTGAGTGACGGGCTGACAGACAGTTACCGGCCCGACAGACAGCTGTTAATGCTGATCCTGAATATAGTTTACCACAACTTGAACACTTTTTTAAAATTGGGTACAGGGTATGAGAACAATAGCGAGAGCTTTAAGCTGCCGCGTAAGCCAACATGCAAACAGTCGAGTCTCTCTCTTCTCGTTTCACAAGCAGCCGCTCGCAGCTGGCTTCCAGGCACGAGCACAGGCGTCGTGGCAAGCATAGAGCTCGTAGCTTCCAGTCACATTATAGCATCCCCACGTATTGGCGAGCGCTTTGCATCCAAGCGTCTTCTGCAAGTGATGTTCGTGCGCGAGCTCTCGGCTAGTGCCTGGCTCAGTTCCTGCAGTCACTTCCAGCGTCGCCTGGCTGGCAATTGCGGGCTGGCATCGCATTCAGTTGGTGTTCCGGTTTCGGGTTGTGCTGTTAGTTGCCTTTCCTGCACAGCAAAGCAGAGCCAAGCGGAGTCGCGTCTCGGTCGTGCCTGTGTTTGTGACTGTGACTGTGACTGTGATTGTGGGTGCGTGTGTGCTTGTGTGTGTGTTTGTTGTCTGTCGCTAACGGTGCGCGCGCGTTTGTCAGTGTCCGTGCCCGTGTGCGTGTGTGTATGTGTGTAAGCCAGTGTGACCATATGTATGTGCGCGTGTGCGTTTGTTGTGCACCACGATACAATACAATACAATATACATGTATATACACTAATACATAAACACATATATGGCAACATTTAAGCTCTGGGCAGGATGCTGAAACGGAAGATATAACCCACTAGTAGGTAAATCGAGAAAATCATCCAAACTAGTCAGAGACATATATATGTACATATGTAGTATATACATACATACATACATATGTACATTTATACATTTATACATTTATACACCCATGGACTGAGTCGCAAAGTGCGTGCGTATGTGTGCGTGGATTTTAACATTTTTGCCATTGTGTGCGTGGCGTGGCGTGCGCTTTCCAACAGGAGGAAATTGATATTCTTATTTCTTCTTGTGCTTTTGCAAAAAATAACTGCACGAGGCTCTCTCTCTGCCAATGTGTGCGTGTGTTTATGTGTGTGGTTGTGAAAATTCCATCATCATCATCATCGTTCTCGGTGGTAACATTGTTGTACACATATTTCTCCTTCTGTCCGCTAACCCCCCTAACTCCCCTCCCACATCGCTTCCTGTCATCTCTATCTCATCATCTATGTATTTTATTTACTGGTTGCTTTTCTTTTTTTTATTGCTGCGGAAAAACGAAATGTGAAAAACGAATTGCAAATGGCAGGCAAATATCTAATTGACCATCAAATAAATGTTTCAAAATTTCATCAGCGGCAGGCTCAACTCAAACTCAGCTCAATAAGTATCTTTCAGCTACATGTCAAGTGCAAGGTTGTGTGGGTCGCTGTGTGTGTGTGTGTGTGTATAACAGGTGCCAAAGAATATAAATGGAATACCAACTTTTATGTTAATATTGTGTCAGTTTTTGAAAAAGTGGCGATAAAATAAACCTGTAAACTGTTTCAACCTTGCCAAAATGTGAGCAACTTGTGACAATTGCTTATGTGAATATATAATGTATGTATGGATAGATGCATAGCTTAGGAGTTATTTGTCTCCATTTATACAAATTCAAATTCACAAAATTAACCTCATGTTGAAAATACACATTAAAACTTCGCAGATAGGTGGCAACGCCTTTTCATATTATGAACTGACGCTGAATTCGCAGTCAACTTTCGATTATTATTATTATTCATGCACAATAAATTAATAAAACAATATATAAAATACGTCCCACACAAGCTCGCACGAATTTTGATGTTAACTTACAAAGTAGAGTTGGTAAACATCGGTAAACATAGTTTGAAATTATATTTGGGAGCCCAAATTTAGTTTCAAGTATGATTAAAAATATTGGTAAGAAAAAAAATTAAATTTAATATTCAAAAATTAAAGAAAAGTTTCGAACGCACCAATTATTTCGCGATGTTTACCAACATTAGCATGTTAGCCTGTATGTAATTTCCAACATTGGACGATTAGTAGCACAGAAAAAATGGGCTGTTATTGAAGGTATTTTATTTATTGTTTTATTAGTTAATTGTGCAATAAAGTTAGTCTCCCCAACTGAAATCGGTTCTTCAATTTTTTCCGTATGTTTTGAGACCAAATTTGTGAATTTTGGAATAAAGACTTATTTAAAGAAGCGCTACCGAAAGATTCCATTAATTATTAATTGTCTAATTACCTTATTTCTATTTTCCTTGCAGTTTAAACAAACATCCAGCAACAGTAGTAAACAATGGATGGCAGAACTAAATAAGAAACAAAATCAAATGAAATCAGCGCAAAGATAATACCTAATACTAAGCAATATTTTAATGATTGAGTGAGACGTAGCAAAGTAATATACCGAGACCAGTGTTCGTGCTTGTTAAACCAATAAAATTAACAAAGAATCCTGCAATCTATGAAATACCATAACACATTGAAACAGCTATACAAATTAAAACACCTACAAAACTGTTACTGAAGCAATTGAAAAGGCTTAAAACGAAACAAAATGTATAGCAACAAAATCTTAATATAAATACATTCTGAGTAATGTTTAAAATTATGAGAAGTATTGAAATTTATTGTAAATATTAAAAGCTACAAAGATCTTTACATTTAATATAATATATACCAATACCAAGCAAATGGATGGCCACATTTTTTGCTGAATGAAACGTTTTTAATATAAATTGTAATTCCCAAAATCAATTTGAATACAAATATTTCTATTATATAGAAGATACTTATGAATATAAAAACTAAAGGATAATTTAATGTTCAATAAGCAACTAAAAGACACGCACAAGATAAAACGATGAGTTTAGATTAAAGTCAACAAATCAACTGCATTGATGACTCAGCACATTGTATTGCATTGGTGCATTAACATTTTTAATGTAGATTCCATGCAAATTTATTCATAATTCAAATAAACGACAAACATTTTTAATCACTGACATTCGAGACATACATATGCATTTTTGATATTCGCATCTAAATAATAACATTTATAATAACAATAATAAAAACAATAATAGTTATCAAATTCACAAATCTGCTATAATTAATTGTACTACAATAAAATTCATTAATTCTTGAAAACATAACTACCCATACTCACAATTAAATTGCGAATGCGCATAGTATATAACGAGCATCATAAATTTGATAAAGTATTTAAAGTAATAGCAAACAATAAATGGAATGTTTATAGAATTCAGCAAGATCAACAAAATATTTATACATATACAACAATCAACCAATTTGGAAAGCGATTCATTTTACTCAATTAAAGACAAAAGGTGAGTTTCTAAACATTTTGTGTAGTATACATATTCAAAAGTAATTACGTTGCAGTCGGACGTACCCGACAGCAGAATACTCTGTTTCCAGTCGGGGATAATTTGGTTATTTGTGGGATCGGAAAGGGCGTGAAATAAATAATAATCTACGTGGCAACTTTGGTAACTTTACCTGTGAAGGTACCTATAGCTATACAAGAACTTGGCACCTTATAAACTGAGGGTATTTAACGACCAAGTTTGATTGCTCTAGGTTCAAGTGTGTGGAAAAACATTGCAGACAGCAACCCGGACATTGCCCAATTTTTTTTAAAATTTTTTCATAAAAAAACTATAATTGTCAAGCGGTCATTCCTATGGCAGCTATATGTAATAGTCAGTTTTGACATGTGTACTGCCTGCAAAGAAAGAAGGGTCTGTGCCAATTTGCATTACGATTGCTCTAAAACTCAGAGACTAGATTGCATAAAAACCGACGGACATCGCCATATCGACTCGTCTATTCATGCTGATTCAGAATATATATACTTTGTTGGGTCGGAAACGTCTCATTCAGTCATTACACATTACACATTTGGAGACAAAATTATAATACTCTCTGCTATAATAATGATCACTCGACTGGGGTTGACTAAAAGATACCTCTCAATGTTTTATATTCGATCGTTTTGAAAGCAATCTGCTTGCAGAGTTGTTAAAATTAGAATAAATGGGTTGTTGGAGGGGCACTTGGACCGTGGCTCAATTTAACAATATTATTAAAAATTAAATAGAAAGTAAACACATATGTAGTTGGGGGTTCCCACCTGGGTACAGGAAAACTCGTAGCCCAGTATACTCGTCTAGAGTATATTCGTACACTAAACACAATGGCCGTACCTTTTTTGCAGTAATTACTTAGCCAGCGATGTGAGTTTTATACTGAGACCAGACTTTAGACATCTTCAACATCTTGAACGAACCATTTTTTTCACTTTATTAATAATTGCAGCAAAAACAAATAAGAATATAGCAGTCGAAAGGTTCAGAAAAGAGTATGCCCGGTCTGTTTCTTTTTTCTATTTGTGGAATCTGACTGGAAGAGCCACACCCTGCTTTAATTAAATCTTCTGAGGCGGTCATCCGAAATTACTTAATTTGACGAGACTACAGTTCATATTAAAACAATCAAATTTAAAGAAACAATTATATTTGTTTTTAACGAACTCAATGGGTCAGATGATATTTGGTGTTGTCAGAGATCGTATTCAAAGACCCCTTTTTTTTGCGCCGTTTGAAGTTTGTCACTTGAATGTTATTTAATGAGGTACTTCTGTCCGAAGCTCAGCTTATTGATTTGTAATTTGCACTAATATTAATAATAAATTTGTTCAGCACAATTTGTGATTTACTTAATCACTAGTTTGAATTATGACGGTTGGATATCAGCCAAAGGCATTGTGACCTTACTTGTACATTTAAAATCATAGTTATGTATATTTGGGGCAGCTTTGATCGATTCCGACTTAATTCGCGAGCCATAATATCTGATATCCAAAAAACAAGAGCTCCTGTTGCAAAGGCCATAACGGCAGGCACTTGTAGACGCCCATAACGATCGACCCCTTCCGTTCTTGCTCCCAGGTGCAGTGTGTCTCCAAATGGTCGGAGCCCGACATTGATTTGCTTTATGCTTGGGGTTCAGTTCATGGGCGAGCATTTGAAAATTGTTTCATTGACCTTTGCCGACAACTCAGTGGAGCAACAGGACATTCAAATACATAACTGGCAAGCAGGTAACTGCGGCTGAGTGGGTCGGTGGTTAGGTCGGTTGGGTGGTTGGGCAATGCCCAAAAGCAAACAGCAGCAACCACAACGCTGATGACAATAAAAAGCAGCGAACAATTGCCAAATAAATAACTTGACGCTCGCTCGGCGCGTGTATTTGCTTTGTGCCGAGGCCTGGGCTTGATTTTCATTTTCATTTCGCAAACACACACATACATACACACACATACACACACACACCCATGGGACGGAGGACACCCACACACAAAAAGAGAGAGAGAACACACTTTCAGGCGCAAGACTGTTGCATATTAAAAGTGCTCAGCTTCCTGTTTTTTCTTGTTTTTATTTTGCAGCGCGCTGTTCATTTAGCGCACTAAACTCTGAATCTACACTCTCTTTTGCTCAGTCCCCTTACCACCTTACCACCTAAGTCGCTTTTTCTTGCTTTTTCATTAATAATATGACACAATTCCTTCAGCATTGTCCTGGCCAGCTGCGCCTGAGAGCACTTTTGGCTTTGACGCCTCCTTATGCTCATTATGCTCATTTAAGGCTTTGTCTTCTAGTCCCGCACTGGCAGTCAACGTCTTTTGCCTTTTCTTTCATCATTCATTCATACAGCATCACACACTCACCCAGATTATATATATACACACACACGTACACGTCGAGATACATCAGCAAATCCAAATGCAAACAGAGGCAGCGAGAGGACCAACAAAACAAAAGTGCAATATTGTGTGCGTTTGTGTGTGCGTGAATTAAAGATACCCTTGCAAAGTGGGGAGTCCTCGTTCGTATTATGGTGCTTGCAACGCTTGAAGCTTTGAGTATTATTATACTTTCGAAGCAGGATCCTTAGACTTCAATGGGGTTGCTATAGATTTTTATCTGCTCATCCCCATTCATACAGAGTTAAATTTCAATCAATAGAAGCATGGTAATACAAATACATATTAAAATGTTGAATATCAATAAGAAAAACTCAATACTCCCACCAAATACTCTAATATATTTTAAGATCGGAGTATATAATCGAGAGCTAAAATTTTTTTTGAAAATTTCATTATTTTTTTCGAGACGTAAGCTTAGTTAGACCGTTGTTAAAAAGTGCTGTTTTTGGTAGCGTATTTGACTGTTGTTGGACAACATCCTTAATTATGTGCAGCCATGACTGACTGCCACACTGACTGAAAGGACACGCACACATTGACATACTTGTAGGCATAACTGTCAAGCTCGATGGCGTTCGCGACTTGTCGTCCTGATGTGTCATGTCGGAGAGTCTCGAGACTCAAGTCCTTGTTGCGCTTGTTTTGATCGCCCGTGTTTGGACGTTGTTGATGAGTGTTGTCGTCTCGTTGTTTTTGTTGTTGTTGTTGCTGGGCGTTTTTGAAGAGCGCCGTTGTAGTGTGTGTCATGTCCGTTTAGTTGTTGTTGGTGTTGTTGTTGTTTCCCTGGCACTTTGAGGCGACGCCGCCTGCTTGCTGCTTATTTATGTATGAAGGACCTTAAACTTTGTTGCAAATGAAAATAGCCGCGCGCAGCATAGATGAAGAAGAATATGATAAAAGCAAGGCAAAAAACAAGAAGAATAGCTACAAAATGGCGCAGCTGCTTTTTAATCACAGACGCCGT
Source organism: Hirtodrosophila confusa (assembly GCA_035043065.1). Lineage (NCBI taxonomy): Eukaryota > Metazoa > Arthropoda > Insecta > Diptera > Drosophilidae > Hirtodrosophila > Hirtodrosophila confusa. The sequence continues at coordinate 717,738 of JAWNNI010000007.1, read as the reverse complement.
ACAGCTTCCTTTCCTTTCCACCATTTGTAAAGTTTCTCACGTGTGCAAACGTCCTTATTGTTGTTGCCAGCCTGGCTGAAACAAAATGCTTAGAAACAATGCAACATTTTTGTTTAGCTTGGTTGCGTATTCATAACCTTCGCTACGGAAATAAGAAAAAAATTTAAGGTTAACATTTTGTTTATTGTTGTTGTGCCACTTAATTTAAAACTAGGCCAGCATAGAAGTTTCCCCAGTAAAAGAGAAAACGTCCTATATATTTATCAGAGGTGGTGGACATCCTGAAAAGCTTTTATCTGTGTATGTTCATTGAGTTAAAGCGAAAATTTGTTTGCACATATCTATTTATATCCTTGTTATACTTATTATGTAATCTGTGTGTATGTAGGTGTGCATATCAGGGGTGTTTTTCAGTGGCAAAACTCAATAGGTTTTACCCAATGACCGTAACGATTATAATTTTCAATAATCAAATTATGAATTAAGAATTATTTATTGATTTCTTTTTCATTACATTGGGCAAATAACTCTAATTTTTTGACAGAATATAGAACGTTTTAAAATAATAATAATTAAATTTTAATTTATGTGTAAGAATCACTAAGCAACTCTTATTTTCAATATTTATAATATACATTACTTGTCAATTTTTATTTTAAAACCAAAAAAAAGTACTTTTTTAAATTTTATAAAATAATTTTTTTTAATTCCTTAAATATTTGTTAATGCAAGCCGAACTCTGAAAACAGTTTCCTGTTTGTTTCCAAAAGCATACATCGTACACAATTCCGTGACCTTAAAAAAGCTGATAAGTGCAGATTTTGTTGTACGATTGTATCCAACAGATTATTGCCTATTTCTATTGTTTGGCGAAATAAAACTTACCGCTTTTTCAGACAAGAACTTTACCTTCAAGGCTGTGGAAAGGATTCCGTTCACGAGGACAGTTCACAAGCCCAATATACTTTTATCCTAAATACTTTTTTTTTAATGAGAATATAAATATGTTCTAAGAGCACTTTGCAGATTTTGATTACACTCAGTACTCCTGTGTTAGTGTCTTTATAATAGGCAACATTTTCGAGGTAAATTCAATTGTGATCCATCAGCGACGGGAACACAGCAAAAAATACACAATTTGGAGTGGCTTCTGGGTTGGTGGCAAATATGAAGAAAATTTCGTCAAAGGAGTCCGATACCGAGCCAAGTTGCATGACATTTAAAAGGTTGAACATGGTCTGGAAAACCTTTTGATTTAAGAGTGTTGCTACATGCCATACTCATGCAACAACCATCGACTTATTAAGGAATATCATTTATTTTAATTGAAAAACGCCTTTTTAAGCAGATTTTATATGCATTATATTTGCTTCAAATAAACACATCGCAAATATAATATCCCTACCCCAAATATATTGTTATACTCTGTATCCGGATAATGGGTAGAAACAGTTATAACAAATTTACATATGTTACAGTCATAAGATTTTTGATTTCCTGTTCAGCATGGATACTTGATCATGTGATGTATGTCTGTTCCTTTGCTCCTTGTTTTTAAAGAGATTAAGTGCTCTTATAGCCAGATGTATCCTTGTTCTTTCATACCTGATGCCAGTTGATCTACTAGTCGAGTATTCATAACAATGATAACGACTGTGGCACATGTATTACATGTATAAATTGTAACTTTAAATATTAATAACGATCCGATGTATTCGATATTATAATTTTAAGGAGAAGACGGAATCAGCAGCGTTTCCATTTACACTCAGAAAAAATAGTTGGAAACTGACCAAATTGTGTATGAAATCTTCGAAATTGAGATCGATATATATGAAATATATATGAACCGGTATTTTTCTTGAAGTCGAGCTTGCCGCTCGTATTTGAAGTACCTACAGTACAGCCTAACTTTCAACATCCTATATTCTGTTGATTTAAATTTTAAGTCTGTGTATTTACTTTTATTAATTTAACACATTTACATATTTTATTTTCACACACATTTCCTTCATGAGTGTTAAGAAATACTTAAGAGTTTTTTAGTTGCACAGGTATTGTTACTTGTTAGGTATCTATATCAATTATTTGTACTTATATTTTAGTTTCCACAGCACAGCTGAGAGTCCTTGCTAATTCATAATTTAAACGATTGCCTAATCATTTGGGAACTACTTATAATGTTCTCAAACTTGGCTAAGACTCTGTCTGCTGACATGCACAGTGCCCCGTGCCCCGTGCCCCGTGCCCCGTGCCCCGTGCCCCTTTCCTATTCCCTTAGACTATACCATTACGTGTCTGTGCATTGAGCACCAGATGTCACATGGGGTTGGTAAAAGTTTTCGCCTTTCCCAACTTAGATAATTTAACAGTTAAGCATAGGCATTGGTAGGGGGAATGTAGGTGGGTGGTTGGATGGTAGGATGGGTTAGCGGGGTGTAAAGGATGAACAGTTCGCTTTCTACGTGAGATAATGCAAATTTATGGTTGGCAATTAGCGGGTTGCGAATCGTAGTCAAAGCCACGGTAATAACTCAAGCGAGCGAACTTCGACTAGCCCAAAGTTGTGGCCTAATTGCAGTTGCCAAACGTGCGAAATCTCGGCCAGAACGAAGTGCGATGAGGCGTGGCGTGCGGGGAGGCAGACAATGACAAACCCAAATTCAGTTAGCGAGTGCTCTAACCATTAATTATCAAAGGCGGCGCGCCACATATGTGTGCGAACTGGAGCATAAGCGACGGATACAAATACAGTTCTACACACACAGTTACAGTTCCATACAGCTACGAACAAAGCAAAAGCAGAAGCTCTGGATACGAGCTGAAAAACAAACCAAGACTGAAGCGAGGCGACAACTGTTGGTGGCACATGCCCAGCAAGCCAAACCAAAGCCGGAGCTGGAGCCGGAATATGTATCCAACAGTTACACTTTTCACACGCACTCACAAAGTCAACGTGTTATATCTGTATCTGTATCTATATCTGTTGGCTACAGAACGCAAGGCATCAGTTGCAATCTGACTTCAATTCAATTATTGTAGATTAGAATGTGACTGTGTCACAAACACACTCACATACGCAAACTTTTGTTTCTATGTCAGCTGTCATTCATCCGTTCATATGTTCATTTTGTTGGCTTGCAGGAGCGACAGGCAGATTGGAATACAGAACGCAGGATACGTGCCCCGTGACGCCTGTTTCTGAATGTTTCTGAATTGACAGTTGTTGCGTTGTGTCCGTCAGCTGTGTGTGTATGTGGGTTGCTGTAAATGTGCTTAACAAAAAATCCCACTGAATGGCAAAGTCCCAAAGATCTGACATAAAGTTGTCTGTGAGCGTGAAGTCTATGTTTTTGGCCTGAGGTTTTAAAAAATTTATAAAGCATTGGAGTTCACCTATCAAATGCTTTCAAATATTTCTCTGAATAGAAATTGATTGTTGATAAGAATCTTAAGACCTTTACTGTTCTAAATACTCCTACTCCTGGCGATTTTGTCAATAACATACTCTCTCAACACCTCATAAATTGAGGGTATACACCAATATGTGTACCAACTTTGGTTGCTCTAGCTTAAAGATAAAGGCAAAAAAATTGAGTTCATACGGACAGATGGACAGACGGCCAGACGGACATTTCGCAAACCCAATATACTATTTTCCCTTCGGGCACATAGTATACAAATTATAAAAAACGGGAGGGAATATAGTGGTAAATTAGTTTTGTAGATTACTTACTTTATCATCCGTGCAACAACCATGTGCCACAGCAAAGTGATAATATTTGGTTGGAGAATATTCAAAGTCGCTCTAATATAATACTAGCGTTTTTGTTTTCTGAGCAGTGTACTGGTCTGAAAGCATAACTTTAAATGTATTTAATAAATGCCGTGATCACCATGTAATATGCACACGATGGATGAGAAAACATTTATTTTTAAAAATTCCCAACGCGACTACCTGACAATCATATCACGTTTTTGCTGACCTCCATTCATATGGAATTTATAAATGTCAGTCCTAAACAGGTAAAGATCAGCGTAACAGGTAGACGACAATCCTGTCGATAAGAACAAAGTGTATTTTTGTGTAAAGTACAATCTACAATTAAGAACCGGTTCCACGAACACAACCCTGTAGATCCGTGAGAGTTTTTAAAACGGCAGTCCCTTAGCTCAACTGTGACTTGGCGCTTGGCTTGATAACAGCCCAATGGAGTTTCTCTATGATAAGCCCGCAAAGCAAATATTTAGTTCCGCTTTGATGTTTTGGTGATTCATCAAGCCATTCAATGCAATAAACAAATGTATCTTTCCTTAGTTGAGATGCAGCTATTCTGCAGCTTATCAGCATCTTTATGCGGGCGACTTAAGCGAATTATGCATATCTCAAGCGGGCATTATAATAAACGCAGACACCAGCCACCAGCCACCAGCATGTGATGACCTTTGGCTGCAGTCTGATAACACTATCAAACTATACTTTTAAGGCTGACAATGATGGCAATACTATTGGATTACTGTGATTTTGATTATAAGGGTATAAGTATCTTCTTATGTATATAAATAGCAGGCACCGTATCGACTATAAGTAAAAATTACTTTTTAAGCATTATTTTTTGAATTTACTTATTGATCAAGACATTAAACTTATATTTGGTAATTATTTTTTTCCTTAAAAATAAAATATTTTTTTGAATATATTTTTTCGCTCAGAAATAAAAATTATTTTTTGAGTTTTATATTTCGACGAAATATAACGATTGTTTTTTGAGTTTTGTATTTTGCTTAAAAATAAAACTTATTTCTTATGTTTTATATATATATATTTTTTTTAATTAAACTAAAATTATTATTGTGTATTATTTGAAGTATGATGTATTAAAATATCAAGAATTTTCGAATATTTTGAAGCACATTTTTATTTAGTACATTATTAGTATTTTTCAGATGCGAAAAATATCAAGAAATCGCACATTCAGTATGTTTTCCAGAACTGAAAAAGTAACCTAAAATACCAGTATTTTCCTAAATGACAAGAAACAAAAAATACGGTCTCTGGTAAAGGCTGATTACAATGTATATTTAGACCAAAATATTGTAGAATAAAAAACAACTTCCAAATTGGGTATAGAAAAAAATATAATTTCTGAAATATATTTGATGGAATTGATTGCCGTTATTATATTAACCTACCTGTATATAAATATATATATATATATTATCCTATTATACACTTTATATTAATTGTCAATAAATATCTCTGTTAAACGTTCTGAGATCGTCCTTAATATTTTTTTGTCGATTTGTTGTGTAGTGTATTATGTTACGATATGTCTGTGACCGTCTGCCTGTCCCTTCTCAGTGCGAAGCAACCCTCGGCTATCACAGCGGGTACAGAGATTTCTGTACGACCAAAATAGAGCAAGGGTCGCCTGTAACTTATCTAGCTGCGGATGTTGTTGACGTTCGAGGGTTTGGGCAGCTCTCGAGCGAGCATCGATTGCCAGCGCAGTTTAGTTCTTATTTGAACCTCGAGGCGATCAGTTGAAAAGTATTTAAAGAACTATGAAGCCAGTCTCCGTGGGTCTCTGTGTGTGGTTGTGCCTGCTGAGCAGCAGTCTGGCTCTTAGGGAGCACTACTGCGAACGGAATGTTACCGTTAGCAGCCTGGTGCCAGTGACCAAGCAGCGGACGGTTATTAAGCAGCCGCCCAAGTGGAAGCTGTGGAAGAAGGCGCACCGTATCACAGAGTCGTACAGCACGCATGAGGAGCGAATCAGCTACCAGCTGATCTTTGAGTGCTGCCCGGGGTATCTGCAAATGGAGTCGGGTCTCTGCGAGCCCATCTGCGAGCGCGGCTGTCCAGCCCATGCCAGCTGCGTGGCTCCACAGCGCTGCCAGTGCACTCCTGGCTATGTCTCGGCAGTGGCCCATCGCGATGGCAGCCACTACTGTGAGCCTGTATGCGAGCGCGGCTGTCCAGGTGGTTCAAGGTGTGTGGCACCCAACACGTGTACCTGCAAGGAAGGCTACAAGGCGCTGACTCCAACCGGCGATGCCGTGAGTGCGCCCTGTGTGCCCAGCTGCCAGTTGGGCGATGGCTGTGCGAATGGCCAGTGCATAGATGTGGAGCGATGTGTGTGCAATCGCGGCTATATGTGGAGCGTGGACACCAACAGTTGCCTGCAGAAGAGTGAGGAACTGCTGCATGACGATGTCACCGAAATTGAGGATTACCTGAGCAGCAGCACAGTCACAACAGCAGCGGATTCCGTGGCTGCTGACTGCGCGGATGGCTTTGTGTTCTATTCGGGTGAATGTCGTGCCGAGTTTTTTGAGAGCAATGAGTCAGCCGTTAAGGATTGCCGACAGACAGGCTGTGGGCCACATAAAAGCTGCAATGAGCTTGGCACCTGCATCTGCGCTGCCGGCTACGTTGAGGAGCGGCCACAGGATGAAAACTCAACGCTCTCATGTCGTCGTGGTTTGCTGGAGCAGCTCCTAAGCATTGATGAGGCCGCTGATGATGAGGATGAGCTGAATACGCTAACTATTCCAATTGTGGGAGTTGCCACTGGCTCCTTGCTCGTTCTACTCATTGTGGGCTTGGTTGGTGGACTGCGACGACGACGCGGGCAGCTGGAAAGTGAGACGCTGCCCAAAAACCCGGAGCTGCAATGCGAATTCTCGCAAAAGTCTTACGATGTCGATGAATGGGTGCCGTAAGGAACTGAAGCGGTTGCTGAAGAGGATAATGTGTGAAAAGTTTCCTCTGGTGGGCTGTGTTAGTTCAACTTTAATTATTAGTTGCTAAGGTTATCATAATAAACATTTTAGACCATTATTTTGGGTTTGATCTTGATCAACTGAGTGTATTCAATACAGCTGCCTGTCCTAGCGTAATTTATATGCTCCATATGGTTTTCTTAAATACCCATAACGACTAAATGCATTTGATAAGATAGTTTAGCAAAGTTATTATGGGAACACAATCACAAATCACATCATTCATAACAATTGAATTGGGGCAATAGCACAATAAAACGCAATTGTTCATGACAATTAAAATTTTGCGGATACAAAATGTATTCCGTTCGCATCGCTAAGAAATTGGTTCGCAAACATGCATGTGAACATCATCAAAGTATAAAATATACTCCTATATGCTCGTATTCTATAACCAATGTAGACTGTTTGACTCCCTATGAAACTTTTATTTTATTTATAATTAAAATTAAAATTTCGTTTGATTAATTTTATGTTATTAAATTTGGTTCTATAGGTTTGCCCTTGGGTTGTTATTGGGGAAGTTGAGTGTGGATAGTGCTGGGAAATCCCGCCGAATGTGCTCTATTGTTGGTGTAGGGGGGATACCTCTAATACTTATACTAACATTTTTCTGAAGCCGCTTTCGAGCTTAGCGAATAAGCTAGGTTCTCGTCTTTTGAAATAGTTAGCTTCCGAAAAAACGCTATGGGTGTAAGATTGGGGTTTTAAGTTGTATGGCCGAAAGTTAAAATTTTGTCCGATCAGCTTCAAACAAAATTTCAAGGCTGTTTATAAAAAAAAATTTAGAACAGTGCTAACCGATTTTGGGAAATTGTCCCCACTCGTGGCCACGGTCGGGAAATGGGAGTCGCGGACAAATGTGTGATATTTTCGTAAGATCGGCTTTAAGCTCATTTTCAATTTTACGATTTTGGAAAATATACCTCCACAAGCAGGAAAATTGTCATGTACTATTTTTTCTACAGGTGATTTATTTATTTATTTATTTGGCTGACAAACAATGCTGTCGCCTAAAATATGAAACATCTTAAAAGAATTGAATAGCTTAATAGAAATAACATAAAATACTAAAAATGACACCGACCCGATGGGGGTATTTTAGTATTTGCCCGTCCGGCTAACTATGCCCCGAATCACAGCAAAGTGTTGTCAGTAACGTCAATGGTCTCTACACCTGAATAGGGAGAAGTTAGTAGTAAAAATAAATTTGAATTGACCCAAAATGTTAGAAAAATTAAACTAGTTATATTAGGTTCAAATAAAATCATACACCTAAATGAAAGAAGAGAAAGAGATAGGAAATAACAGATAAGACATAAGATACATAAGTGAAAATATAAATATCGTGAGTGTGAGAGTGTGGAAGGGGCACAAAAGGGTGGAGTGAAGGAAGGAGAGAAATGAGAAGAAAATTGAGTGGAAAGTGGATATGGAATAGGTTAAAAAAAAATATTTAAAAAAAAGATGATAGAGATATGTAAAACGGGAAATCAATGACCCGTTGGGGAGTGTTTAGTTTTGGTGTATGATTTTGGTATATGTATCAGACTTTTCTAATCATAAGGCAATCGCTTGTTCTGCTGGGTACTTCCATAAATAGTTCAGAACGGAAAAGCAGAAAAATAAGAAAAAATGGCTATATTCAGGGTTCCATATATATATTCCGTTCCTATGCCATATATTTGATCACATATCCGAATTTGTTCAAATTTAACCAAAATATATGAAGTATAATGTAACCTGCAATTGCTGAGATTGGTTGAGAACCCTTAAAAAAAACTACATTCTACACAATCGCAGCTATAAAATATAATGGTCCGATTTTGATTAAAGTTCGTCTATACCCAAGATATTTTTGTAAACATCGAACTTTGGCAAACAATAAATGAATTTTCTACTTATTGTTCCCAATGTAAACAAATGTGAGAGAGATTTCCAAGTTTGATACCAATTTCATCTGGGCCATGTATACGACAGACGGGAGTGGTAAGTTCGTTGATGCTGATAGAGAATGTAGTATTTATATTACCGGGTACGGATCCTTCTGCCTGTTAAGCGGCAAGAAAGTTCAAAATGATTAAAGGTGTTCACACACCCACACACACTAAAATAATACTAAGTACATGCCGTCTGTCACCTGCACTAATGTAGCTGAGAGTTTCAAAGTCGTTGCTTTTATATTCACGGCAATTTTCAGGATATATACACTTGCATATAAATATGCAAATGTGAGTGTATCTGTGTGGCATGTATCTGTGCCTGTATTTGAAGCTGTATCTGTTTCTGTGACACTAGCACAAAGATCTTTTAACCATAATAGCTGCACATTTATATATTTTTCGCACTAACCCAAATGCCACACAAACACGCACACAAGCATACGGAAGCTTTAAGGTGCGCAATAGACAGAGAGAGTGAGTGAGGGTAAGAGAGAGAGCAATCCCGAGTGCGTGAGAGCGCGTAAACTTTGGCAGGCTTGCAAAATCTTAGAAGAAAAAATAATTAAAGCAACAACAACCATGCAGCGACGCCACAAAGACAACCGAGCAACCAATTTCTGAAAGCAGCCCCTTTCCCCTCGCTGCTCTTCCGTTTACCATACTCCCCCCACCATGCACATTTCCTGTGGCGTTGCCGTTGCCCTCACAGCAACAAGGATACTTAAAGCTTCTTTAATTTTTATGTTGTTTTCTCTTCTCTTTGTCGGCGCGTTGAGTGTGTCTGTGCCCCTGTGTGTGTGTGTGTGTGCCTCAGCCATTCTCTTTGATTGCTTTTGTGCGTGTGTGTGTGCTTCGTGTGTATTTGTGTTGATAACCTTTGCTGACTATGCTAACATTTTGCGTGGGACGTTGCCCAAGGACATGGACCCGTTGCCTCGTTTGCCATTTGCTTCACTATTGCTGCTGCTGTTTCTTGTTCTTCTTCTAACTTCTCTTCGATTCTGCTCTTATGTATATGTGCTTCTACTACAGACATATATTCATACATACATACAGACATATATGTATACATATGTATATACATATTTATTTTTTGTTTTAGCTCCGCTCTTGCTGCCTCCTTAGTTATTTATTTATTATTTTTTGTTTGCCTGACTGATTTTTGCCCAAGAGCCAAAAAAACGTGCAAAGTGCCAGCTGCAAACCTGCATTTAATTTAAATAGCCGTGGAAACTGCATATGACATGCATACACTCGAAAAATTAATGCCATCGAATTTGGACTACAATTTTTACAGTAGATCAAGAGTAGTACAAATTTTAGCTCTCTAACCTTTGTAGTCCCTGAGATCCACGCGTTCATACGGACGGACAGACAGAAATAGCTATATCGGCTCGGTTGCGTATGTTAATCACAAACATATGTATATAATACTAGTTGGGTCCCGCCACACTTCGTTGTGGCACATTCTGGTTGCATGGATGAGAAAGTAGGAAATAAACAAAAATAACTTGCCACTATTTTCCCTCCCGTGCCTTATTATTCTTTATTTTGAAACTATAAATTAAAAAACCAAACACTATGCTGCAAGCTCCAGTTCTAAGCTGATATTTATATTCTTCCGTATTATGTTTTAAATTAGTCTACTTTTATATAATTTTCTGTCTTTCTCATGAAGTATTAGTAATCGCCTAATGTTGCTATCAAAAACACGAAAACGTAAAAAGTTGGTTTCTCGCGGTCGGCGATATGGTATTTGACTGAATTATGAATCTAAATAATTCGCGAATCCACTTGAATACACACAAAAAATTTCATCAAAATTGGTCCAGCCGTTTAGGAGGAGTTAATTACATACACACGCACATATGATTTATATATGAGTCGGTCATATTTCCCAAAATCTTTGAGCACCTATTAAATTTTTGTGTAGAACCTTGAACATGAGTTTAAGCCAATCGCTCGAAAAATGAAACGTGTCGAATGACAGAGCTCTTACCAATTTCCCGACCCTGGGGTGAATTTTCCAAAATCGGTGAGACACGTGTCGAATTATTTGTAGAGCATTGAAAGTCAGTTTGAGGGTGATCGGACTAAAATTAAATTTTCGCACATACAACTTTGAGACCTCTATTTTCCGCTCGTGGAAGTAGATTTTCCAAAATGGGTTAAATATGTATCAAATAATTTTTTGAATAGATCCTTAAAATTGAGTTTGAACTGATTGGATGGTAAACCAAAAAAGTTTGCAAAGCAAGTTTCTCCGCAATTTTTCACTCTTGTGGGTGCAATTTTCCAAGACCCCGTCTTAGTGTGCACTTTCATAATCTTTTATATATATAGATAAAGTCGGAGTTGCATCCTTCTGCCTTGTACATACTTTGGCACAGGTATACTACCCACCTTTACGCATTTTGTGTGAACAAGATTTAAAAATCATCAAGCGTGTGTCTTATTGTTTAGGAAATTTAACTGAGTGGGGTGGGGGTATGCTTCTTTTTTGATTCTCCTGATATTGGCGAAATATGGGATTAATCTATGTGAATAACTTTGAGTAAGATACTTGGATAGACGGTGCGGGTAGTACAATTGTTTAGCTCTGAGACTGTCTGAGCCCATGTTGTTCTTTAATGACACTTAAATTGATTACCAAACAGAAACTTTTATATCAATCTGTGAGAATTGCTTAAGTTTATCCAAAATTGCAGTGCTTTGTAATAGTTACAGGTTCTTAAATTTCCCATTTTTTATTCCGAACTTAAAATTAAAGTTACTGTCATAAAGGTGAAGAGGCAGTTCCGTGCTGGGGAATTCGGTGTGTACTTGTTGATGCAGCTCTTACCCACACACAGACTTACATACCCATGCACCCACACCGACCCACTCACGTAGCTGCAGCTGCAAAAATGCATTGTCAAAAAGTAGGTCGCTGTTGCTGTTGTTGCTGCTGGTGTTGCTGTTGCTGCAGCAGCCCCAAAAGGAAATGCAAAACAGTAGCTATCAAATATTAACCACCAGTTGCACATGGTATGCGGCTGCATGCCACGCCCAGTGTCTCCCGATTAAGTGGCGAGTTTGGTAGCTACTTTACGGGTTGAAGTTCTTGCTGCCCGTGCAGATACAGTGGGGGCACTGCAACTTCACTTTGCAGTCACGCCCAGTTTAACAGCAGTGTGGCAGCAACAGCAATACAGCTGACCTATTTTTGCCACAGGCACTCACGCACTTGCACACATACCCCCTTATACAGATTTTCAAATTACTTACAGCTAGCAAGCAAGAGATACACACAGATACACAGTAAGCGCAGCTCGCATTGCAGGTACGCTATTTGCATGTGTGTGAAAGGTTTGTGTGTGTGCTTAGGTGTGTGTGCGATGCGGGCTATGGGTTTCAATAACCATTGCAGCCGTTGCTGGCAGTTTTCATAATTTGCGAGCCATGTATCCTGCATTTTATTGTCAAGCTGTGGCAGGCCTACGCCCACTAAGCGCAGCTGCAATTAAACACGCACACACACAAGCGGAGTGAGGTGTACAATGCACACTCCTAATGCATGCGCCCTGAAGTATGTTAATAAGTTTCGCATTGCAAATGCGAGCGCGAGTTGGGCTTAGGTTGTATTTTTTCACTGCTTTTACAGGAAATGCTCATAAACTGCACTTTATATTAGGCTGCTTGTGTGTGTGTGTGGGTATACTGACATTCGCAAACTGCCGCGGGCAAGTCAGAAAAACATTCACATTTTTATGCTAAAATATTTTTGCAGCCTGACCTAAAAAAAATCGTTAAATGTTTGAAAAGCGGTTTCGCTTATTCTCTCTCCATGTGCTGCGTTTTAGAGACCAAAGTGCCCAACCCACAAAGCATTTAAGTTAATGCACGTGGCACTCTCACTCACACACACAGCAGCACACATATTCATACATACATTTCGAAATGCGGCTTGACAGGTTAATATGGTTTTGGGCTGCGAGCGGGGGGTATCTTCTTTGAGTTGCTAAACTTTGTGGTTGCAAGAACATTTTTCATGAATACATCAGGTTTTAATATATTTAGCTGTCAAGCTAAACTAACTATCTAAAATAACTGTTAAAGGTCTTCAAATGTTAATGAATTGGTGAAAAATTTGTCGATCTCGACACTTCATAAATTGAGGATATACACCAACATGTGTACCAAGTTTGGTTGCACTAGCTAAAGAAAAGGGCAAAAAAATTGCGTTCACACGGACAGACGGACATTTCGCAAACCCAATATACTATTTTTCCCTTCGGGAACATAGTATAATTAAAGTACATTTATTTTAGCAATTTGGTATGCGGTAAATACTAGAATGTCTAGATGTCTAGAGGATAAGCTGCCACCAAGGAGGTACTTGAGACAATTAGAGCAAAAATCAATCAGCTTTTTTACTTTGAGTAAGGAATTAATATTTATACAACACTGATTTTAATATGCTAAGATCAATATAATTGTAAGAATTAAATATTCAGTAATATGTAACAGTTTTTTTTTTCATAATGCATAGGAATACGTAATAAATAAATAAAGTATTTTCTACTTTACCTAAAATTTGTTTTCTTATTTATAGATTATAATTAACAGGTGATTTTAAGCTGCCACATGAAATACTCCACTTGTTTACACTGCCACTGAACTGTTTAATGTGTATGTGTATAAAGATGTCCTTAGGAATTTCAGAGCTGGATACGAGCTGTCTCATAGTCGGGTATATTCGTCTAGGACATTCTTGCTTAGTTTTCTTGAGAGTATGAACGATGATATCATATCAATTTTAATAAATGTAATTGATATGAAAGATTGTACGATTATCGCACTTAGCACCCAGCCCAAAAAAGGTACCAAAAATATAAGAATGAGATGCATAAAGAAGAATTTCGTTTTAAAAAACTTGAATATTATGGAATTTGGGCTATTTATTTTGATAATTCAGCTCATCACAATTGGCTAATTTTCCAATTCGAAACAAAACAATTTTCTTTAGAAAATAAGTCGGTCTTTTCTGAGATTCCTGAGATTTCTCGCGGCTAACATTATGCAAACCTACTCGTATCTTCAAGAACAGTGTGCAATTTCCCTATGTTTAACATTGTAAAAAAAATTTTCTTGAATAATTTCTATGTTTACAATAAATTCTTAATAATACGAATTTCTTTGTTTATTATCATGATCATATTAACATTACTGGATTGATAAAACAATAGGTAAAATACATTAAAAAATTATATCCCTATCACTTAAAATTCGTCTCTTTTCTTTCTCGACTTATTGATGCACATAAGTTTATATAATTTTATTTTAATCAAAACCAAAAACTATACTGAACTGAACCAAAAAAATACTGAACTTTTGTATTTTTGGTATTTTTTGCATCTTAAAAACACTAAAATATACTAAATAAAAATATTCTTCAGAATTTTAAAAAATTCCTGATATTTTTGAGTCCATTACTTTAATACAGTTTTGAGTTTTATTTTTGAAAAAAAAAACTTAAAAGATAAGATTTATTTTTAAGCAAAATATTAAACTCAATTAGTAATCGTTATTTTCCTTTGAAATATAAAGCTCAAAAAATAATTTTTTTTGAGCGAAAAATATATTTATAAAATAATTTTTATTTTTAAGGAAAAAATAAATCTGAAAAATAAGATAAATTATTGAGCTCTTCTATATAACTTAAAAAATTAAAAATCATTACAGCAATTGATTTTCCTGGCAACAAGAATGCTCTAGGTGTGGTCCTTTTTTCATGTATCAATTATCCATTATTAAATTTACATATACATACATAACGTAATTAATTAATTAATTTCGGTCCCTGGTAAAAACAATCCTTGAAACGAATTTTATTTTGTGTCAAAATTAATGCTCAATTAGAGCAAAACTTTCGAGTTTTTGACGGATACGCAAACCAACATAACAATTCTATATCTATAATATATAAGAGACTAACTATATATGTACATATAAACGAGTTCAATCTGACTGACTGACTGGGGACTTTTGGGCAGTCCAAACGGTAGAAGCTAGAAGCCTGGAATTTGAAGCCTGAATTGAAAGAAATGGTTAAAAATATATATCGGGAAGTATGAGAAAATTGTATTTGAAAATTTTACGAAAATTAAAGTGCAAAAGAGATAAAAAATCTCTTTTGAATCACTCTCCCGGCCTTAAAACTTCTAAGTGCTATTGAAATGGCCATATTGCTTCAAGAGCTCTGTCTATGCTTGGCTATCAATCCACGGTAGATGGCGCGCAACTGCTTGACGTCAATTCTTTAGTATAGTGGCCCCATATAAAGAATGCTTCAAAATTTATGACTTTGGTCTTAAATTTATTAATTAATTATTTACCTTTTTAGTTAATAGAATGTGAATGCTGCTGGGCAGATTTACTACAAATTAACATTATTATTATTATTTAGAAAGTCGGCCCAGCAGCATTCACACACATTCACGTTCGCATCGACATAAAGATCGGTTATCGAAACATGTGGTGGTCGGTTGATATTTATCAGTACCAGCATGTTATAACTTTGCCGCCAAAATTGGTACTTTTGAATTGTTGCTGACTGCGGTGCACATTTTCGCAGTGTACGGAATTTACGGTAACATAAACCGAGATGTGGGCTTGCGCTAAATTTTAACAATGGGAATAATTATATTAACAGTTTTCACTTGAATTAAATACAGACTTTTTCCCACTCTCCGCTATTTTCTGGATTTTAGTATTATTCTTCCAACATTGTCAAAAATAGGACTACGCCCACCAGTCGCCACGGGGGGGAAATAGGGGTCAAAGGCAAATGAGTGATATTATTTGTTTAGCTATATCGACTTCAAAGTCATTGTCCATGGGAGCGAAAATTGTAATACGGTTTTTTTGTGTATTTCCTACGGTTGATGAAAGTAGTCCAATTCAATATAATGCGCTATTATATTATTTACAGCTATTATATTTATAGATGTATTATAGGATCGAAAATTCCTTTTTACTCCCTGTACCCATAAAATGGATTTGTGCAAAAGTGTGTAACAGGCAGAAAAAGACATCTCCGACCCTATAAAGTATATATATTCTTGATCAGTAACAAAACAGCTTTCGATTTGGCCATGTCCGTCTGTCTGTCCGTCTGTCCGTCCGTATGTATGAACGCAAGGATCTCAGCAACTATAAGAGCTAGAGACACCAAATTGGGAATGTAGGTTCGTGTATAGCGGAAGCAGGTCAGGTTTATTTTAGATTTGAGATATCTCCCCGATTCCCCGCTATTCGATAAAAACCGTTTTACAGTTAAAATTTTCAAGATATTGCTTTAAGATTTGGCTACTGTCCAAATTTCAAGTCGATCGGATAATAAACACGGAAGTTATTTACGAATGAAGATTCAGTGCTTTAGCGCGGGGGAAGAAGAAGCACAGCCACCACTTAAAATGCCTCGCTTGCGCTGCGCTTGAGCTGTGCTCGTGTGAGTGCGTCTTTTGTGTATGTGTGTGTGTATGTGTGGGTGTACGTAGATGCGATCGGACATTTTTTACCTGGAAACAGGGAGTTTAGTAGTCGGGTATACTCGTCTATAGCATTCTTACTTGTTCTCTCATTTATATTGCAAAATGTATCTATTTTTTTGTTCAT
The DNA here is from genome assembly GCA_035043065.1 of Hirtodrosophila confusa. Lineage (NCBI taxonomy): Eukaryota > Metazoa > Arthropoda > Insecta > Diptera > Drosophilidae > Hirtodrosophila > Hirtodrosophila confusa. The sequence goes on along the minus strand of JAWNNI010000007.1, from coordinate 701,350 downwards.
TTAACATGGTTAACATGGTATAATAAGGTACATAAATATACGGTATACACATACGATATTAAAATTTTGTAAATAATTTAAAGATGTACTCGTAGTAAAAACTTTCTTTGAGAAACACATTTATTGTACCTCTATTGTAATTATGTGCTCAGTAAGCAAATTTTGAACTATGACAGCCGATCCGCCATTAAAATGCTCTACTAAATAAGCTTTGTAGATTTTGACATTGTCTTAAAGATTTTTGATATACTAGATGAAGACTAACAGGTCTTGCATCTCTACTCTTTTATGCTGTTGAAGCTGGTTTATCTTGGCTTGGTTTTAGGTTGTCAAGGGTTCAATCTGATGAAGCTCTGTCCAATAAACATGACCCTGTTAGTTGGACGGCAGGGACATTAGGGTAAAAGGCTTTCAGCTGCAATTCCCCATCGAGACTACCAGACTTTGTTAAGTGAATGTTTAATGCGGCCATAATGGTTGAATGTGGCCGTTAACACCTGTCATAAAGTTAAAGCTCAACTGCATTTGCAGCGAGACAAAAGTAACTCTAGAGTAACATTCTCATTCCCCGAATGCGTCCCCGCACTCAAATTAACAATTTGCTGGGCGACTGCCTCAATTACAAGATAAATGTTTGTGTATACCAAGAAACTCTGAGGTCTGTATGAAGCTATGGCAAAAAAGGTTAACGAGTCCCACACAAACACATACAACACACACACACACACACACACACACACACACACACACACACACACACACACACGTATGTATATACGTATATAAATTTATGCTGCAATATTTTGTAAAATAGTTGGGCTGGGGAATATTTCCGGGACGGAGGACGGCGGGCCGGCAGGCTGCTGCGGCTTTGGCCAACAGCTGCGCGTCAAATAACTCAACTGTGAGTTGAGGTGGGCCCAAAGTGCTATGGGGTATTGAGGGTAGGTTGGATCTGGAACTTGAGCTTGCCTCTGTAAATGTTTGTGCTAATAGCTGCAAGGATGTAGGGGGCAGTGTGTTGTGTGAGGGGCATGTCGCGCATTTATACGGCACAACATCCACTCCGCGTCTCTACGTAATGTTGCCTGATTATTGGAGCAAAAATTAATTGAAAATGTTGGTCAATTGCCTCGCAGGAAGCGCAGCCACAAGGCCCCGCACCACCACCAACCTTCCCTACTATCACCGAGCAACCTACGCAGAGACTGCAGCTGCCTCTACCTATGTGTATCCTGCGCAAGTTATGTTCACCATAACTTTGGTTATTATTTTATTGTACCCATATTTATCCATCGTTGCCACGAACCTTACTATATTCATAGCTCTAACTATTTTCATACCCCGACCCATAAAATGGGTTATAGGGGCTACTAAAAGGGTGTAAATGTTGGTAACAAGCGTCTCCGACCCCAGAAATTATATATATTTATGATCTATGTTAACAGTCGAATTTCGTAGCGTGTTTGGGTATGTACTGCAAATATATCGATAATGCCTTTAATCGTAAAATTCGATATTCCATCAAAAACGCTATCACGATAGTCGCAGACTTGGGAAAACCATCGATAACACCAACAGTAATGTCGATTTTTTGCAGGTACAGTATATACATGTGTGCATGTGTATATATGTATGTGAGTGGAAAAATGTATTTACCCATTTCAGTTCAGGCTACAGGATATCGGGTAGTCGAGTACCCTTGTCTGAAGCATTCTTACTTGTTAAAACAGCAATGGGTTGAGGTAATTAGTTTTAATGGAGTTTGAGGCTAGCCGTCCCATATTGGGAAATGGATAACGACGGAAAACTGCACCTGAGACTTCACTTCTGCGATTGTAACAGCTTAAGGTTGTGTAACTGCATTTTACATGCACAAGGTATTGAGGAAATTGGGTTAAGGTAGGTAGTCGTTGGTATTTTCACACGGGTTGCCTGAGAATGTTTTAAGTGCTTACTTTAATTACCTGAACATAAGCAGCTTTTTTCGTTTAATGGCGATTATTTAGCTTACTCAACTGATAGTGTTCCATATAAAACAAGTAAGAATGCTATAGTCGAGTATACCCGACTACGAAACTCCCTGTACCCAGGTCAAAAATTTCCGATCGTATCTTCGTAAACTTACACATACACACACATACATACACAAGGGCGCACCTTCTTTCGTGAATAACTTCCGATCGACTTGAAATTTGGACAGTAGATTAAGAGGGACTAAAGTATTGTACACGCCAAATCCTAAAGCTATATCTTGAAAATTGTTACTGTAAAACGGTTTTTATCGAATAGCGGGGGAACGGGGGGAGATATCTCAAATCTAAAATAGACTTGACCTGCTCCCGCTATACACGAACCTACATTCTAAATTTGGTGTCTCTAGCTCTTATAGTTGCTGAGATCCTTGCGTTCATACATACGGACGGACAGACGGACAGACAGACGGACATGGCCAAATCGAAAGCTGTTTTGTTACTGATCAAGAATATATATACTTTATAGGGTCGGAGATGTCTCCTGCTGCCTGTTACATACATTTGCACAGATTTAGTACCCCCTTTTTACCCATTTTATGGGTACAGGGAGTAATAAGAATATATATTCATTTCTCCATCTTAATATTTGGGCTATGTTCGTAAGACTGGTTACAATGTACGAAGATGGTTTCAAAAACTGTTCGAGGGTTTCTTGGATTTGGAGAATGAGTTCAAAAGCATGAAACTTTCGAATGAGTCCCCAAAACGGAAGAAAGCCAATTTTATTTTGTCTATTGGCACTAATGAACTTTCGCTCCCCACACACAGTTAGAACTAATTAATTTATGATACCCCTCTCCGAATAATTCAATCAGATGTGACGCGAACTGCATCTTACACATGGATGTGGCTCCTTCTGATCCCGAATAGCTTTCTGGTGGTGGTTAGCACAGTATATCCAGATCAACATTACAGTGCAAATATAACATCTGATGTTAAGGCCTTTTTATACAGGCCAAGTCTAAGGCCATATTACGGTGAAAAAATAACGTATACTCAAGAAATCTCGTCCTTTAAAATAAGTGTTCCGGCCGAACATTTTAACAAAACTTGTTGGAAAGAATTCTTGCCTGACAGCTTACTAGTTATTAAAGAATACACTGCAAAAAATAAAAATGGGCGCCGATTTTACTTCCATCATTTGGTACTAGTTCTAATCAACCTCTTGTGGTAGCATAAACAAGTAAGAATGCTATAGTCGAGTATACCCGACTACGAAACTCCCAGTACCCAGGTCAAAAATTTCCAATCGTATCTTCGTAAGCTTACACATACACACACATACATACACAAGGGCGCACACACACGAGCCACAGCGCAAGCGAAGCATTTTAAATGGTGGCTGTGCTTCTTCTTCCCCTTGCTGCAGCACTGAATCTTCTTTCGTGAATAACTTCCGTGTTTATTATCCGATCGACTTGAAATTTGGACAGTAGATTAAGAGAGACTAAAGTATTGTACATGCCAAATCTTAAAGCTATATCTTGAAAATTGTTACTGTAAAACGGTTTTAATCGATTTGCGGGGGAACGGGGAGATATCTGAAATATGAAACAAACTTGATCTGCGTATGGTATACAGGAACCTACATTTCAAATTTGGTGTCTCTAGCTCTTGTAGTTGCTGAGATCGACGCGTTCATACGGACAGACGGACAGACGGACAGACAGACAGACGGACAGACGGACAGACGGACAGACAGACGGACATGGCCAAATCGAAATCTCTTTTGATACTGATCAAGAATATATATACTTTATAGGGTCGGAGATGTCTCCTTCTGTCTGTTACATACATTTGCACAGATGTAATACCCCCTTTTTACCCATTTTATGGGTACAGGGAGTAAAAACTAACATCCCCCTCTCACTTGGCTATCGGAATGTAAGAGGTCTTTGTATTAAACTTAGTAATCTTTACATAAATAGCCTAACTTTTCTTTTTCATGTCGTTGCCAAAAGTTTCAGCCTTAATCAGCCAAATTAGTCCTGCAGTTCCGATCAGAAGTTCTAGAAGCTTCCTTTCTCTTGAATGTAGTCTTCGTTAGTTATCAACGTCGAAATGTAGGAATCGGACAGATCAGGTTAACAAATTGTATTTGCCTTATAGCTTAGAATAGTCGATCGAAGATTGTGTTGATGTGTGGGAAATTTATCGGGTTTTAGCTAAACTTATCAAAAAATTGTTTTAGTTTGCTTTAAACAATTTGGACATTTTTATATTCAAATTAATAAATTATAAAATTTTGTTTTGTTTAAAAGGTTAACTGTGTTACGGCACACTCTAGTGATAGATGTCCTAGCTCATGACACCCAAAGCTCCCGGTTTCGAATCCCAGTCATAGGATTATCTTAACCTATTACCAATTAAAATTGTCTCTGACATTATAGTGCACTCTGTTTTGCGGCTTTTGCTGTCCATTTGCGATTTTTACTTTGTTATTAGCGCAGCTCTATACTGTTTGACAAGATTTTAAGATACGGTTATTGTATTGTAAGGACACTATAGGAACAATTCAGATAATATGACTACAACAGTATTTAATAACCGACAGACCGCTGATGAATTTCTTACTGGTATAACTATGTATATCCCATCAATGTAGCTTTTTCGCTGATGCACTTTATCTTAAACTTACCCATAAATGGCATTTGCAACTGAAACTGGTGTCAAGTTTCAGAAAAAACTCTTTACTTAGCTTGAGAATACCAAATCCAAAGGGGCAAACAGAGTGCGAGTATATCAAAGCGACAAACTGAAATTGTAACGCAAGCCGCGATGTATTGAGGTGACAAAATAATCTTTATTGCTCCATAATATTGAAAACGTGCAGAATGCACAACTATTTCACCATGATCAGATACACTCGCAGCATATAGTATACACTTATGTATGTACATGTGCATATGAGCACAAGTAAGTGTGTATGTAGATTATACAAGCCGCAACTGCAAAAGCAATAAAAATCAAAAAGAAATTGCGTGCTGCTTCCAGATACATGAGCAGCTCGCACACACAGTTGCCCTCGAAACTTAACACGGAAGACAAACATTACCATTTCTATGCGTTATACAGCCTATAAGTAGGCAACAGAAAGGAACACACAATGTACGAAACACCAAGCAGCGAAGGAAAGGAATTTCCAGCAGCATCCAGGGATAATTTCGGAGGCGAGCTTTTGTCAGACTCGTGACTGACGATGTTGTCTCTTCGGACATACACACACGCACACGCACACGCAGAAAGAGAGAGAGAATTAGGGAAAGAGCGACCGAACGCTCGCTCTCTTTGATGTATGAGCAAAAGGCACCAACACTAATTCGATTTGTAGTCGGCAGACAGTGTGTATGTGTGTGTGTGTGTGTACCACTCGCTCTCTAAGTGTTTGTTTATGCGTGTGTTTTTCGGCTTTGGGGCTGCCTAATAAAACTCATTAAAAAAGCAACGAACACCCACGCGAATCGAGTAAAGAGCCAGTTGCCCACGCTGCGTATGTGGAATATTTTTGTAGCTCTTTGCTAGGATGCCGTTGTTTGTTGTGGCTGCTCTTCTTTGCTGTTATTTTGTTGTTGTTGTTGTATTTTTCGCATCGTGACATTTATTTTTACTTAATTTATTTTCGCGCCGTTGCTTTGCAAATTTCCACAAAGTCTTTTTCCCATATTCTGCGCATCTTCTTCCCCGCTTCACATCAGCTTTGCTTCCTTTCGGCTTTCGGCTTTCGCTTTTGCGTTCATTTTGTGTATTTGTATACATACATACATATTTATTTTGCAGCATCCCAGCTCTCCCTGCTCCCAGCTGCCGTTCTCACCTCATTCCTTAACTTCGATACACGCTTCCAGCTCATTTGCCGCTTCGACGACAAAATTTCAGTTTTCAGCTATTGCTCCCTCCTCTGCATCCTGGCGGTGGGGGAGGTGTACAAATATTGGGCTTGCTGGGCATGGGCGGGGGTGAAGTGTTTGTATGTGAGCAGCTTTGGTGAGCCGGGGGAGAAGATTGGTGGCTGCTTTTCAGCCATTGGAAATATGGGTCAAGTTGTTGCCGCCTGTGCTAAAAATTAAGTCGTCGCAGTCGCCGTTGCCGTTGCCGTCGCTGTCGCAGTCGACGTCGCTGTTGGCGTCACAGTCGCCGTCATGGCAATTATTGCTGTTGCGCATTAAGGGTTAATCCTATTGCCTTATAGAGTGCACACACATAGAGTACAAAAATAAATTTCTTTATGTGCGAATGTGTTTGCGTGTGTGCTTAGCTATATATAATATTATATCCAAAAGGTTTCTCTTTTGTTGCTATTTTGTGGTTAGTTAATCGCCAACAGAATATGTTTATTTATGATTGCAGCTGCTAAATTTCATTCATACAAATTTATTGGCTATAGAGGGCTCTTTGGGATTGGGACACAATTCTAGAATGCTTTTATTGGCTTAGCATGGAAACGAAAACGACTCTATGACGAAATTGTCAATATTCCCTGAACATTGTTACAAAGTAGATGACAGAAGTCATCTCCTCCTCTTTGTGGCGAATTTGCGCTTTAAATGCCATGTAACCCTCATCTTAATGTATAAAAGAGCTTGTCCTCACTGACTGACTGACTGACAGGGGATCAACACATTGCCCAAAACCAGTGTAGGTGGAGAGCTGCACACTTAACAGTAGTTTCCTATTGAATTTCGAAAACTTCACCCACACGGTGCAATAAATCAATTGATACTTGGGTTTCCGCTTTAAGAGACCAACCCCCCGTGTATCAGCAAAGGTCTAGTATTACTCTAGCTCATTTTCCACGTAAAATAAATCCTAAGCTTTTATTATACACTGACACATTGTGGTTGCGTGGATCAGAAAGTAAGAAATAAACAAAAATAACTTACCACTATTTTCCCTCCTGTGGCTTATAAAACTTGTACAGGGTGTGAAGAACTTAGAAACCGATCTAACAAAAACTTGTCTCACACATTTGGCCTTAAGCCTATTTCCCGTCATAGGAGAAGATTTTTCAAGTTGCATACAAGTTTTCAAGTTTCCGCCAGTGGGGGTAGATTTTCCAAAGTCTCGGTATGTTATTGACGCGAAAAATAGATGAATACAATCCTTGAAGCAAACTTTATATTGTGTCAAAATTTGAGCACAATCGGGGGAGAACCTTTCGAGTTTTTGAAGTTTGCCTAAGCCAACATAAAATATTTATATATGTACATATATAGATTTTATTTTGAATTCGCTTCATACTGAGTTCAAAAATGGCTTGCTTACGGTATTTGTGAGTTATTGGAGCGTTCTTTCACTTATTATCGTAAATATTCAAAGATGATTAGTTAGCCTATTTTGGAAAGTCTACTCTCAAGTCCGAAATATTGGTAGGAAACTGTGATAGGAAACTTTTTGGGTAGCCAACCCAAACTAAACTAAATCTTAAAGCTTTATAGAAGAGATCGATTAAACAACTCTGAAATTTAAGGCTGCCATCCACGCAGGCCCAGAGGGCATTGGTGTGAGAAGGCAAATCCAAAATAAGGACATAGAATTTAAAGAAAATAAAGATATCCCAACAACAGTTACCAAATCGAAGTAACATACTGCTCAAAAATTATCGATCCAAATTTGTTCAAAATTGGATCACTATATCTATCATATTGCTTCCATAGGAACGATCGGTCAAAAATTGAATTGTATTAAAAACTTTTCTGTTTATAAAGATATTTTGACCAAACTCACCAAATCGAAGAGTCGTTATGTTTTGCACAGGCTGACTAAATTTGGCACAAGTCGAACTACTATATCTTATAGCTGCCAAAGGAACAATAGGATGAAAAATTAGTTTTTGGAACGCCAAAGACAACCGTTCTTTCTTGCTTAAGTTTTATAACGGAAGCCTTCAGTTTGACCCAGTAATTAACTGCATTTTTGCTGCTTATTAATGGTCTTAACATAATTTGGAAAACTTCACACCTGGGTCCTACAGCTCCTACGCCCTGGCATATGTAAGTAAATGTAATAAACAAATACTAAGTCCGAGATATGCAGAGAGCCACAAAAGCCGAGACACAGAGCATTAAATTGCATTCCGGGCATATTCATTATTTATACGCTGGCTTTAAAGTATTTACGTTGGTTTGTCTGTTGTCTGTCAAAGGCGAGAGGGGATAGGCGTTAAGCGACACAATATCATTTGCAATTTTGACATGGCTAGCAGTCGGGTAGGGGACATTTGCTTATGTGGGCAACTCGGCGAAAGTGTCGCCAGGTTTTAATACATTGTATGTACACATACGGGTATGTGGTATGCACCACAACATATCCGACGATAGCTGGCAACCACAGTAAACAACAAGCGAACTGTAGAAGGACAGCATAAACAGCATCGACAACAACAACAACAACTTGACAAAAGTTCCAGGCAGACATCGACATCGACAGCAACAACTGGCAAATATTCATGAGCTTGTCATGTTGCAGCCTCATAGATACCAGAATACAAGGCAGCTATGCGACGGGCCCTCCTCCCCTCATGTTCTCCGGCGCCCACTTCTCGACTTTACCAACAATTTTTGCCGCCTTTTTTCCTTACCATATGCGCTGAAAGACAATTTATTTGCATTTCAAATGCAAGCGACGCCAAACAATTGTTTTATGGCCTCAGAAAGAGGCGTTCACGATATTATCGCCTGAGTTCGAAGTTCAATGCACCCTTTAATAAAGCTGCACTTACTGAGTTAAACCAATCACATCTTCTACGATGCACTTACGAGTGCAAGCCCCGTGAAAGTCCGAGACATTCTCAAACATGTAATAAAGGAAAGTGAACAGCATCGCTAGAGAGATTAAAAAAGTCAAACATAGGTTGGGAACATATTGTCAGACATCAAAGTAATACCTATACCGTATGTATGAACGCAAGGACCTCAGCAACTAGAAGAGCTTGATACGCCGAATTTGGAATGTAGGTTTGTGTATAGCGGGAGCAGGTCAAGTTGATTTTAGATTTGAGATATCTGCCCCCGTTCCCCCGCAAATCGATAAAAACCGTTTTACAGTAACAATTTTCAAGATATAGATTTGGGATTTGGCATGTACAATATTTTAGTCACTCTTAATCTATCTGTCCAAATTTCAAGTCGATCGGATAATAAATACGGAAGTTATTCAACAAACAAGATTCAGAGATGAATGGGTGGGGGGGGGGGGGGGGGGAGAGGAAGAAGAAGCACAGCAACAACTTAAAATGCATCGAGCTGTCGCTCGTGTGTGTGCGTCTTTTGTGTATGTGTGTGTGTATGTGTAAGTGTATGTAGATGTGATCGGAAATTTTTTACCTGGGTACATGGAGTTTTGTAGTCGGGTATACTCGACTATAGCATTCTTACTTGTTAACATTCCCTTTATTATATAAATTCAAATATATATTTTAGAAGCCATAAATACAGAGAAAGTTTTCATATAACCGTATAAAATTGTATTGTTAAAACTCTTTTGTGGCTGATTGCATTTCTGCATGTCTCACGTTTCAGGCAATTAGGCATGATTAACTTTGATCAAGATACTTCACCCGGCAACTCTGCGAACTGCCATCTAGTTTTGGATTTACTATAAGCAGATAAAGTTTTTTGATCTTTTTCCTACAGCCACTTAACTATTTGGACATTTTTGGATTTTGTAGAAGTTGTAAGACTCTGAAGTATTGTACATTACAGTCAAGCGAAGAACAGAAGAAAATTTGACTATTATTTTATTATAGCTGACAAATAATTATAATTTTAAAAAGCTTTTCGTCAACTTAAGCCTGATTTTTCGGACAAAATGGTGCATTTGCTACAATTTCGTCAGCATCAACTGAGATTTATCCCGAACCCAATTAAATAGCGATCAACTCAACTAAAATACTTACTTTCAATCCATCTGCCTTCCATTTTACTACACAGCTTAAACGGATACTTTCAAGAATCTGTGCCTTGCAAAATCACTGCCGAAAATACCTAAGGGTCCGAGGTAACAGCCGAGCCCAGAGACTTGTCAGTACTCCACACAAAAGATAACAACAGCGCCCAAAACAACATTTAAACTGCAATTGAACTTGCTGAAAAAGATAGAAAACAAGTGTGAAAGTTGCAGCCCAAAGTTCCCGACTGACTTATTCTGTGTTCCCACTAATGCAGTCGGGAGCTGCAGGAGATATAGAATTAGCTGATTTTCGGGGACAAAAATGGGCGTTTCATAAATTGCCATTGGTCCATTTTTTCATGGTCAGTTGTCCTTGAATAAAATTTAGTGACTCTAGTTACTGTATGGAAAGTCGGCTATTTCGCATACTCAGCATACTCTTTTGCCTTTTGGAAACTGTGTGTAAAAGTAAGTAAAATGCATAGGGAGATGGCGAAATCTGGCAAGTGGCATGCAATGTTAAACGGCAACAGTCACGACGTGCTTAACTGTTGCAAACTCTTTTAGCTGGTGGTAACCAGAGTTGGCAGGCTTCCGTAACGGGTGGACAGACATTTTATGGTTCACTTGGCTTTCATTTTCAGACAGAAATATTTAGTTTAGTGGACAGGTAAGAGATGCAAAGCTTTTTTGTTGTTTGTTTTTTGGCAAGCGAGCCAATAGCGAAACATATTGCGCATACGCCGCGTGTTTCAATGCAGTTACAAATAATTTTATTGCATTTTTGTGTGTGATGGGAGTCCCTGCTCTCGTCTCCGTGCTCGCCTAATCAGCTGAAGTGCCAGCCGCAGAGCATATAAAAATTCGGGCAGCGTAATATTGATGTATGGAATTTCATGAAATTTCATGAAATTTATGCGACGGCCGCCGCACGAGTTGTGTGCTTAAAATGGACGCCATTTTCGCACATTCATAGCGCAGAGTGGTTAGCTGTTGACGGCAGAAAGGGGTAGTGTTAGGGAGTGGTTGGCGGGTTTGGGGGAGATGAGGATACTTTTGGTAACTGGCCGCGTCGCATTGCAGATGAATCCATTTTTGAAGTCAACGACTGTGTGGCTCTCTCTCGGCTGGCGCGTGAGCAAATTAATTTTCATCGTCGAGCTTAACAAAACAATATCAAGTGTGCTCGCTTTGATGATTCCCTACATCAAGCTCAAGTTGTGCAAATGTGCTTAAGTATAAACAAATACTTACGCTTACGCGACATATAAGCGAAAAGTAGCTTAGTCTTAATAATGGGCTTCATTAGAGTTTAAGGAGTATCGATGACCTTACGAGTATCAGTAATATTCAAAAACCCAAAATTCCTTGATATTCTTGTAGGCTTTGAGCTGCATTTCATGTCACAGTGTTATCATGCCCTTTGAAAGTTTTGTCAGGGTATAAAGCAACACAGAAGCTCTCCCTAGGCATGGGGAAAACGGGTAAACTGCATGGCGTAAATGTTACGGCGGACAGTAGAACTCTTAGCAGAGGTCCCAGCCCTGGGGCCGGTTCCTGTCTTGCTGTCCAACCGGCCGTGCGGCTTTGCCTCTCTCAATGAATTATGAATTCGTTTTGTGTGCAGCAGAAGTGGCAAAACTTTTTCCACCATTGCTCTCCCCATTTTTCTTATTTTTTTTTTGTTTTGTCCTCCCTTTTAAGTTGGTGGCTCGTTTTTATTTTGCGGCTAGTAAGAATTATGTGCAAAATGTTCTTAGTCATGTTTGGCTTTGGCTTCATTGTTGTTGTTGGCATATTTTAGAGTACTGGCGACAGTGCCGGAAAATTAATATTTGTTCAAGTGGATTTTGGGTGCTGTTTTTTACTTTTGTCGCTAGTAGCACCAAAAAAAAAACAAAAACAAAAGCAAAACTTGATGACAAGCTGCGTGAATTTCGTTTGGTTTTATTCTTTCCCATTTGTCGGCCAGTTTCAAGTTGTTTTTTGCATGTGACAAGAATTTAGTGTTCTTACTGAGAACTCACTGGAGTGAATTAACAGCGAGATAAGTCTAAAAAATAGAGCAGCTAATTTGAATGTTTCTTTTCGCGCTTCAAGCAAGAGAAGGCCTTCAAAGGGTGCTAATAAAGAGAGAAAATTGAACATGACTGTCAACTCATGAATAGTCATTCAAACCTGCCATCAATAAATGTCTATCAAATTGTTCATCAATTCTCAACAATTTCAATTAGTCTAAATATAATTTGCATTCAAAATATTTGCATAAAACTGTGACAATCTGATTTTATAGCAACCACCCATTCTTAGTGCACGCATATGTGTATACCATACACCATCGTATTTCTCTTTCTATGTCAACCTATTAGTTTCGAAACATTTGTCATATTATGTCACATGTCAGAGAGAAGTAGAAAACTATCGAAAAAATGCTGCGCAAAAAGTTATTTCCATTTCTTTTAACTCCAAATGCAACTGACAAATCCAAATTGAACTTTGACAGCTCTGCCCTCTGCTTCTCTCCCCCCTTTCGTATTAAAATCTATCGAATTTTTATTTTTTTCTGAATTAGAGTATATTGTGCAATGCACAGTGGCTCGTTTCGCTGAAGTTGGTGGCAAAACATCGGGTTGAAATTTTCAATATATACTATACATCGAAGAAAATTTTCAAAGCGAAATAAAAGTAGGCGTGGCGTGGCACAGAAAATGTTCTTAAAATACCTTCTGCATAAAATACTTCCACCAATTCATAATTCAAAAAAATAAACATATTTCTCCAACCGAAAATCTCGTAAACTGATTTTGTCACGAGTTTTCTGGAAACGATCCACAGTGCAATGTCTGTCTATCCGTCCGTATGAGCTCAGCATTAATAGAGCTGGAGCAACTAAACTTAGAACACATGATAGTTGATATCACAACTCGGGGAATTCCGGCTATTACTTTTTTTTCTTGTGTTTGACAGCAAAGGTCTCTGGATTTCTCAATCGCAGCTTTTCGGTCTTGAAACATATCAAAAGAAATATTTCAAAAAGAAAATAATAAATTTCCCTTCAAAAACAATTGACAGTAGGTCGAGTTTGAACGTTGCACAACGCCACTGTCATCCTTTCCCTTTATCCAAGGGCACATTTGAATGTTGCAAGAACTGCTCAGCTTTTTGTTGGTTTTAGCTGTCTTATTCAAAACTTGAATGCAAAATGTAACAAGTTTTGCTATAAATATGCATAAGCCATTTGCCTGGCTGATGCCAAGTGCCCTGCCCAACAAAACAGGACAGGGCATTATGCCCCGCAGATGTCCATCAACGTCAGGGGCAACATTGTGCCCGACCGAAAACCCATTTCTAAACTTTATCATTTGCATTTGCTGTACAGTTTTGTGTAGCATCCTGCACCTGCTGCATGGCCATTTGGATGACCACACACACACATAAACTGGAAGCACAAGGCGCCCAGGATGCACTTGTGTATTTATCGTTTTGCATACGCATTATTTATGAAAGCCGAGAGCAAAGGCAGCTTTGCATGCAGCATTAAGTAGGCTTCCGAGTCGACCGTTCTGTCAAACAAGGATGAGCAAGGACATTCTCCCTCTCGCCTTCTGGTCAGCCCTGACTGCAACAGCTGCACAAATTCCAACGAGTGATTAGCATGCAAACTGTTTTGGTTTATTGTTTTAACAAAACTAATTAGTTTTAGCAGTAATTGAAACTTAAGCTCGCCCCTACCCTGCACATTCCATTTAAAGCTGCTGAAACTGAATCGACTTGCAAATGTCTTGCAATGGTTTCATGTCTTACGCTTCGCCTCAGTCGTGTTTGTAATAGTTACTTTGAGTTACATCTCTGATCTAGTTGGCTGAAATCCAGAAATTCGAGCGTAAGATGAATTCCTGGACTGTAAACTGAAACTGCCAATGATGAAATGTACTACTTCCAAATGAATTATGGACTATTGGGCATGGCACAAAATAAGTAGGAAATTTCGGAGAGAGTCCTTTAGCTTCTGGCTTTTTAGTCAACGAATTACGCTCGATAAAGTTCACAAAATAGTTGTTAGGACGAGCTTTCACTTTACTCTGCCTAGATTGTTCGCTAACTTAATAATTCAGAGACATATTTAGAGGTCCTTAGTTTAGGCACTTTTATCCATAAAATGGGTAAAAAGGAGGTACTAAATCTATGCAAATGTATGTAACATGCAGAAGGAGACATCTCCGATCCTATAAAGTATATATATTCTTGATCAGTATCGAAAGTAAATTTGATTTGGCTATGTCCGCCTGTCTGTCCGTCTATTCGTCTGTATGAACGCATCGATCTCAGCAACCTTAAGAGCTAGAAACACCAAAATTAAAATGTAGGTTCCTGTATACCATAAGTTAGTTTTGTTTATTTCTTACTTTCTCATCAGTGCAACAACAATGTGCCACAGCGAAGTGTGGCGGTGTATACCTAGTTAGAAAAGAAAATGGAAAGGAAAAAGAGTATTTTTGGTTTGTGTAGATGAATGCAATTTTGGTCGACACTATTAGAGTTGTAGCCAGTAAGCTTGGCTCACATGTTGTTGTATATTATGCAGATAAAGTGTTCCCGCAATAAGGCAAAAATTTATATATGTCCCTGTACCTGATTATTATTATTATACTCGTTCTCAAAAAAATGTCTTTGAAAAAGTGTATATTGGGTTTGTGAAATGTCCGTATGTCGGTATGAACGCAATTTTTTCCACACCCTTGAACTTATAGCAATCAACTTTCGATTTATAAAGTGACAAGGTCGACCTTTCACCTTCACCCCCTTCACCGTAATTTCGAGAAAACCTAAATCTTAAAAATTTTATCTTGAGCTAGAGTCACCAAATTTGACACATAGATTAATGTTGACCTCTTTGCAAAATCTGCATCAAAAATGTTTCGCCACCGCCACCCCCTTCTCCGTAAATCAGCAAAGCTTTCCCCAAAACACGTTTTTCACAGGGGTGTATATCCTTCAGTTTCACAGCTAGAGTCACCAAATTTGACATACACACGACTAGACGCCTTGCACAATAAGGCAAAAAAAAATTTGCAACCCGCCACCGCTTTCCCCGCAAATGAGCAAAATCTATATCTTCCACACCGTATAGGTAGAGTCACCAAATTTGGAATACAGGCTAATGTTGAAACCTTGACAGATCTTCATCAAAAAGTTTGTTTGTTTTGATTTACAGACTACTGTGTTTTCTCAGTTTCCTACCCCACAAATAGCCAAATTATACCGGACTTGAAAACAAGTAATCAGCTCTCGGGCACGTCCGACTGCACCGTTCTTACTTGTTATTAATGAATCCTAGTATTTTTTGATATTAATTAAAACACAATTTGCTTTTCTTTGCTTTTTACAGGACCGTCTTCTCACAGCAATAAGAAGCAACAGCAACAATAGTAAAGAGCTACAAAGCACTGCCATCTAAAACTGCATCAAATTGCAATTGACCCACAAACGCAAAAATAATAAATAAAACAACAGCAACTAATTAAATTACGCAACATAATTAAATATACATTAAATATAGCATATAAAACTAGACAAAGAAATTTTACAAAAAGCAGACCACAAAGGGAGCTGCAAATTATTGTAGCAACTAATAAGTTGGAAAAGGATTTACAAGTAAAAATTGTATGAAACAAATTTTGCAAGGCTCCCAACTAGCACACGGCTAAAAAAGCACTAAAACTGAAGCTAAAGTGGAAACTTTAACTATAAGACAACAAAAAACACTATTTGGGTTGTAAAGACAAACAAAGAAACCAAAGTAAGAAAGCAAAACATAGTAATACCGCAGATAAGGGCAAACAATAAAACATATACTCGCCATATTGATAAAATAAAATAAAATCGTTGAAATTTGTGTAAAATTAAGATCTAATAAAAAAAGTTGTCTTTGGAAGTAGAGGAAACAATAAACCAAAGGAGGGACAATGTAAGCCGCCAAAAAGGGGGAGAAACACACACTGAGAAATTGAAAGAAAAGCCAACAACGGCAGCAGGATTAGGGTTAATAGAATTATATGCAAGGTCAACAAGAAACACCGAAAGAGACTATGAAAAATGCGCAACTGAAGCTGAGTGAAGTTGTTGATGATGAGCTGTGGCTGGAACAACAGCAACAACAGCAGCAGCAGCAGGAGCAACTAGCGTTTAGATTAGCACAAAACAGCAGCAGCAACCAACTTACTCAACAGCAACTAAAGAGCTTAAGTACAAAAAACCCCAGCAACACCGCAGCAACAGCACCAGGACAGCATGTAGTCATCGCACCAATCGATAGCGCCCAGCAATATGTCAACCGGGCCAAAACGCAGAGGCAGCAACAGCAACAGCAGCAGCAGCAGCTAGACAGCAACATGTTGTCCACGGCCAAGGCAGGCCACAATCAAGCAACACAAACAAACATAAGACTGTGCGCACGCAAACGACAGAGATTACGTCGGCGTCGAAAAAGAAAACCAACAGTAACAGCAACAGTAGCAGCAGCAACAGCAACAACAACATTTAGCAATAATAACAGCAGCAACAGCAATCAAAGCACCACATCAACATACTCGATGGCCCAAGGCTGCAACAAGAACGCAAATATATTACATGGCTTCGAGTCAGTGAGCGTTGGTAGTGTGCTGCAAGTGTTGCTGCCGGTACTGAGGCTGTGGCAACTGCAACAACGAGCAGCAATAGTGTTCAGAGCCATTGCCAAAAGCATCATCTCCATAATTTCCTACGTACATGCCATTGCCATGCATCTGCTGAGCTGTAGACGCAGCAACAACAGCAACAATATCAGCAGCAGCAGCAACAGCAGCAGCAGCAACCACAGCTGCAACAACAGCAGCACACAAATAATCAACGGACTTAATAAACACTCATGGATATTTTTATTGATATATTTGAATTTATCTGCTAAAGGTAAGTGGTGCTCAACAATTATCCAATTATCAAGACTTCAAAAAGTACAACACTTGAGTGCCAACAGCAACAAGAGCCGCCTGTCTGTCTGTAGAGAATTGTTGCAGCCGGCGCAGCACTTGGTGGCAACTGTTGCCTCGCAAGTCCTCATATTGTTAAGCTGCACGCCATCAGCAACTTTATAATGCACGCCGGCAACATATTGTCACTTTGACACATAAAACCACTCAAGAGTGGGACATTTTTTGTGGGTGTTGCTGCCGTTTGTTAGTTGTGACATTTACGACGGCTTCAAGTGAAGCATGCCGACAACATCAACAACAGCAGCAGCAGACCCGACCTTAGTCTCCGACGCAACCTCAGCCTCAGCCTCTGTTCAGGCCTCACTGTCTATGGCACTTGACAGCGTCTGCTCCTAGGGCTGTTTTTGTAGTCCTTGTTGTTGTTTTTCTGGTTGGAACTAAAACGCGGTAAGCCGCATAAAGGCGGCAGTTGGGCGGCTGCCACCTGAATGAATTTTGTAGACAGTTAAAACCGCTTTAGAGAGTGCTATAATATTCTTCATACAATGGAAACCCTGACAAGATAAAAAATATTTAGACCCCAAACTGTAATAAAAGGGAATTAACTAAAAAGAGACTTTTATAAATACTTTACGTTAATAATAGTAGTATTGAAATTTTTTGATGCAGTTTTGTCCAGGGCATCAACTTTAGTCTGTATGCCAAATTTGGTGACTCTACCTGTACAGTTGAGGGAGATATAGAATTTGCTCATTTGTTGGAGAGGGGGAGGGGGAGTCAAAACATTTTTGATGCAGATTTGTCCAGGGGATGGGTGTGAGGAAAGGTGGGCGATCTTGACACTTCATAAATTGAGGGTGAACACCAACATGTGTACCAAGTTTGGTTGCTGTAGCTTCAAGGGTGGTGGGAAAACTTGCGTTCATACGGACAGACGGACATACGGACATTTCGCAAGCCCAATATACTCTTTTCCCTTCGGGAACAGAAGTATAAAAAGTTCGTTGTTTATCCGTATATAAGGTGGTGGCTGTAGGCTTTTTTTTAATCGAAAAAATCATTCACTTATAGTAACTTTGAACAAGTAGAATGCTATAGTGCATGTATACCCGACTACCGAAACTCCCTATACCCAGGTCTAAAACATCCAATCACATCAAGTCCACTTACCCATACACACACACATACACAAGACGCAAGCACACAGGCGGCAAAAGTGGATGTGCTTCTTCTTCCCTCTCGCTGCATTACTGAATCTTCTTTCGTGAATAACTTCCGTGTTTATTATCCGATCGACTTGAAATTTGGACAGTAGATTAAAAGAGACTAAAGTATTGTACATGCCAAATCTTAAAGCTATATCTTGAAAATTGTTACTGTAAAACGGTTTTAATCGATTTGCGGGGAACGGGGAGATATCTGAAATATGAAACAAACTTGATCTGCGTATGCTATACAGGAACCTACATTTCAAATTTGGTGTCTCTAGCTCTTGTAGTTGCTGAGATCGACGCGTTCATACGGACAGACGGACAGACGGACAGACAGACGGACATGGCCAAATCGAAATCTCTTTTGATACTGATCAAGAATATATATACTTTATAGGGTCGGAGATGTCTCCTTCTGTCTGTTACATACATTTGCACAGATGTAATACCCCCTTTTACCCATTTTATGGGTACAGGGAGTAAAGGAAATAGACTTATATACTCCTTTAAGGGTAATCTATGCATTTACACTACGATTCAAAATTTTATAAGTTTTATAGATCTTATCATCAAATAACATTTAAATTTGAGTTATACTTTATATCTCAGCCAATAATCATTATTTTTGAGCAAAAAATAAAACTCATAAAATTATCATTATTCCTTGTAGGTTTTAATTTGGGAAAGTCAGTGAGCCAAAGCAAACCCCTACAACCAATTAAAAAAAAAATTGGAAAATAGATTATTTCCATAGAAAATATTTGTATAAAACTTTTCATTTTTAAATTGTTATTCAAAAGTACTATTAATCAAGAAAGTTTGAATACATTATTCATTTTGATTTTACGAAAATTAATCATTATATGGTAAGAAAATGTAAGCTAATGAAAAGTAATCATTATCTTGTATTTTTTTAAAATAAAACTTATACGATTACAGTCCTTGATTTAGATAGATGTTTAGACGAAGTACTAACAGAAAACAGGTCGAGTATACGGGACTACGAGACACCCTGTACCCAGGTATGAACATACATATATATGTTACTAGCTTATACCCGCGGCGTTGCTCGCATTTCTTAATGCTTAAAATTATTTAATATTTATAGCTGAAAATACCTCGACCTTGCCCGGCGAAAAATTTAGATAAAAATAAATTATGTTGAAGTTGACTACTTTCGTCAACCGTAAGAAATACACAAAAATAGAGTATCACAATTTTCCCTCCCGTGGAAACCAAATAGTTGAGACAAATGCCTAATGATTTGTTGTGTAGGGCTGTGACAATGACTTTGAAGCCGATCTAACTAAACAAATAATCTCACTCATTTGACTTTGACCCCCATTTCTCGCCCGTGCCGACGGGTGGGCGTAGTCCTTTAAAATATTTTTTAAGTTAGAAGAATAATACTTACAATCAGAAAATAGCGGAGGGGTGGTAAAATGTCTTTACTTAATTCAAGTGAAAACTCTTAAGACAATCATTTCCATTGTTAAAACATAGCGCAACCCTACATTTATCGCATTCTGATTGCATAAGTCCCGTGCACTGCGGAAATGTGTACCGTTTTCAGCAAAAATTCAAAAGTCTCAAATTTGGCGGCAAACTTATTATATGTTAGTACTAACAAATATCGACCGACCGATACATTTATGGAAAATCGATCAACAATCTATAATGCGAATGCAGCTGTTCCGATTTACTACATAATAATAAGATTAATGTTATTGTGTAGTAAATCAGCCCAGAAACATTCGAATTATATTAACTAAAAAGGTACATAACTAATTAATAAACTTAAATGATTAAAATTAATCAAATCGTAGTACTATAACAAAAATAATTTTCCGACCATGTGGTTGAATTTCCCAAAATCGCTGATAAACGCATCAAATTATTTTACGTAATGAGCCTTGAAAATGAGTTTCAAGCCAAACGGAAAATAATCAAAAAAGTTTCATACAACAGTTTTTCTCGTATTTTCCGACCTTGGAGGTAGAGTTTCCAAAATCTTTGACCACCACGTCTATTCTGTGTTTGTGTAGAACTTTCAAAATGAGTTTGAAGCCAATCGCATGAAAATTAAAAATGTCGAATTCCAGAGTTTTCCACCAATTTCCGACCAGAGGGCTGAGTTTGCCAAAATCGCTGATACACGTGTCAAATTATAATACGTAAAGAGCGTTGAAAATGAATTTGAAGATGATCGGACTAAAATTTGACTTTTGCCCATACAACCTTGAGACCCCCATTTTCCGACCAGGTGGGATTTTTAAAATCGGTGAAATATGTGTCAAATGAATTTTTGTGTAGATCTTTGAAAATGAGTTTGAGGCCGATTGGATGGTAAACAAAAAAGTTTCATACAACCGTATTCCGCGATTTCTCCACGCTGTGGGTGGAATTTTCCAACATTCCCTTTTAATGTGCACTTTCATCATAGATGGAAACTACTGTGAAAATTTTAGCATCCTAGCTCTTACGATTCGGGCTGTGCGATGATTGCCAATCAGTCAGTCAGGACGAACTCTTTTATATATATAGATTGTACATTTGCACAGTTTTTAAGCACTCCTTTGCACCCATTTAAGGGTACGGATGTAAATAGGATAGCACACTCTCTAACGTCATAGGTTTTGGCTCAATATTTGATCACCCAGGCAGATTGAACTACCGTATTTTACAGTTTACACATAAGTGGATAATTAAATGATTATGTACATATACAATACGCAAATGTAGGCATCTGCTGTCCTTAAAAGGGTATACGTAGTATACTATTTCGATCTCAGATTTTAGGGCAACCAAATTGTGTTTCGGAAAAACGTGCCTAAAAGATTATTAGTCTTGCACATGATTTGTTAAACAATGTTCAAATTCAAATTCAAAGTGACAAATAATATAAATTTCTCTTAAACCTAACATTTACAGAAACGGAGATTAGATATGGTTTTATCAAAACAGCTGGAACATAACAATTAAGATTATTAATATTACATATTTATTTTTTGATATTGTATAATCAAGGATAATAAAGTGGCAGTTCTAAAAAACCTTGTCAGTAGCTGAAGCCTAAACTAATTACTAATTTACTAACTAAACTGAACTAACTGAACTATTGAGTGAAGTTCCTACCTGCACTTGATTGTGTGGTGCCGCGTAAATATATCGATGTTAAATATGTGTTCATTTGTTGCAATCCTGTTTGACCCTTTGTATTACACTCTGTGTGCAGGATGGCAGCCAGTATTATTTTGTGCATTTTGTATGTAGTTGGGGAAAATCCCTTAATGGCTTTTTATCAGCTTACAAATTCTTTGTCGTGACAACAGTACTTTTAACGCCTCGAGCCCGAGCCCGAGCCCGAGCCCGAGCCCGAGCCCGTGCCTGTGCTGCACGTTATGAATGTAATGGCTGAGAGTACACCTG
Source organism: Hirtodrosophila confusa (assembly GCA_035043065.1). Classification (NCBI taxonomy): domain Eukaryota; kingdom Metazoa; phylum Arthropoda; class Insecta; order Diptera; family Drosophilidae; genus Hirtodrosophila; species Hirtodrosophila confusa. The sequence continues at coordinate 679,816 of JAWNNI010000007.1, read as the reverse complement.
ACGGCGCGACGTCGACGCGTCGTTCCTTGGCACTTACACATATTGGGGTTATTAATGGGAACATGCCGGCTTAGAGCTTAGGTAAGGTAAGTTGTGGGGAGACGTGATCACATTGGCAGAAATTTCAAAGTGTGGCCTTGTTGATTTTCCTGCCCCTTGCGCATTGGTGCTTAATAAGTCGTTGGGCTTTGCGTGTCGCGCTTGCTGCCAGCTATGAAAACATATGACCACACATACATACACACTTGTTTATTATGTATGCACTCATGTGTGTGTATGTGTGTGTGTTTGTGTGCGGCAACGTCTTTGTCTCTGCAGTCGACATCGTCGTTCGTCGTCGTCCTGTAGTTTGTCCTCTGGCTGTGTCTATCGCTTGGGCGAGTTCATGTTTCATGCAGGCAATGTCGCTGTCCATATGCGTGTGTGCATGTTTATGATTTTATGGCAGCACTTCCGTTTCCGTTATGCCATATTGTACTATATAAGTAACTACCCCTACCGCCCCAAAGACAGCGCTGCGCTGCCAACGATAATCAGATTTAAACTTTGTACAACGTCAACGTCGCTTACTTGCATTTGCATGTATGTATGTGTTTGTAAGTGTGGGCTTGTTTCTTGGCTGCTCTATGACATCGTTCATACGCCCCGTTGGCTAGCCAAGTGCCCCTGTTATGACGTTTATTGCTACGGAAAGCATTTTGGCATGCTTCAAGACTTTAAGACTTTGGCCATTTGACAGCCAAATAAACCGACCAAGTTGATTTTAATGCTTTTTGTTTGCGCTCTTGACTAACGAGCTGCACGAGCCAAGAAGTGGTAACAGTGAATTAAAAAAATGGTTGCAACTTAAAAATATTATTTATCATACTGCATGTACATAATTATTTAATGGCAAATGAGAAACGCCATGAACGCAGCTATTAATGAGAATTAAAACATGAAAGAGAAACTAACTTCGATACATTCCCTTACAAAACTGTTTTCACTGTTATCTTAAAAATCAATAAAGTTTTCTTGTATATAACAGCCCATTTTTCCACCAATTGTTGCAATGGAAGCAATTTATTAATTTTCGATCCTAACTAAATTATTCAATTTATATCGAGCATAGTACAATAAATCTTTGAATTGGTTTATTTGGGATATGTCTAAGAACAAAATAAGTTTCCTACAACAATCCTATTCTGACCGATCGTTCCTATGGCAGCAATAGTATATCCGATTTAAGTCCGATTTTGTTCCGGATATCTTAAAGCAAGTCTGTCATACAATTACTACAGTCTGTAGACAAACTATACGCCCCTTCAATAATTGCACTTTGCACCCTCGCCAAATCTATGAGATTTAAGTTTGGTACAAAGTTTAAATGAAGAATGAGAAAACAGAATTAAGATAGTAAAATTAACCATTACTTGAAATTTTGTGGTCTCCTTATAAGCTGTACTGTTTGTTTGAATGATTATGTACTTTTGTCGCTCAGCTGCAATTGTAACAAACAATACGCCAACTTGCTTTTTTAATGTTTATTTGATTTTTAGCACAAACAACAATATCCTAAATGATTAATTATTAGTCTATGGCCCCTCCATTAGCCAATGCCACTATTCTCCCAATCATAGAGTTTGTAAGATTCTTTTAGAGATCTGGCTTCAGACCATTCCATTCGAGCGTGCACTGTACGTCAGTTCTGCAGCGAATTATGTATAGCTGGAATACTTATCCGTCCATTACCTTACCCACTAAAGTTTCTAGTTTTCTGCCGTCTGCTGATTCATTTTTCAAACTCTACATACTCGTTCACATGCGCCTTTCAAACGCCATTCATCCAGACTCTATCAATCTATATTCGTGCCGTCTCTCCCTCTAAATGTCACATGCTTTTCCATCATTAGGGTAAAGGGTTACACAATAAGAAAAACAGAATGTCATTGCTGCCATTTGCATTAGTACACACTCACACAAGCAGACACACATAAGCATATTCATACTTGGTATCAGGCCCATTATGCTGCCCAAACAACCTACACACAACACACTTCCCCCAACCGCCCGTAAAGGACACAGTGTGGAATCAGCAGGCAAAACTTTTCTGGGCTGAAATCAATCATCAAATATGATAGCATTCATAATTTCAATAGTGGACACAGGCATTTGATTGATGGCCTGCCCAGGAAGTTTGCCAGCCTCCATAACTTTGCCATACATGCGCCCCCTTCCTGCAGCTTGCCAATTTGTATCCATTTTCGAGTCTTGTCTCGTCTCAGGTTACTCTTAGGAAGCAAAAAAGAAAGCAATTAAATACCCTATGCTCCCAGCTTTATCCAATTATGGTTTATGTAGCTAAATATGTTTGTGAGTGAGCAGCGCAACCTTTGGAACTTTATTGCATAAATTAAGCTTTGAATGGTTAAGCGTCACCTTGGCGCCATTAAAATGGTCGGCTTCAGCTCTCAGCCCGCAAGTTTGTCTCCCTTCGAGCTGAGTGGCGATCTCCACCCCTCTGGCAGGAGCAGTGACCTCCTCGCATAGCTCTTCTCACTCTTTTGTATCGGTTTTTGCAGCTTAAGTGGTTTGGCGCCGCGTCAGCTTTTATTTTGCCTTAAATTTTTAATATCGACGGACAGCACAAGTGCAAAATGGCGGCAATGCTTGCAAATTTACTTTTATTTTAAGGCTATTACAACTATTCAATGAGCTTTAGGTTCTGAGCATATACCTATCTAAATATATAGAGGATTGACGGACTAAGTGATTTACAATTTTTCTAAGCCTTTTTCAGAGTGGAAAAACCCACTCAAACAAATAATCTCTTTAATCTCATATTTAAAGTTCTATACAACAATCGTTCGACACATGTTTCGCCGATATCGGTAAATCAAACCTTATGTAAAATTGGCCCTAATTTTTAACCCAGGGGTATGAATTTTCGGAGATTCAAATAAATTCAAAGTTGGAATCAAAAACAGTTCTTAAAATTACTTAGAATTACTATTACTGTTCTAAATACTATGTTCCCAGTCCTATATAATTTGGTTATTTGTGGGTTCGGAAAGAGACGCGAAATAAACAGTAGTCTGTATGCGAAATTTGGTGACTCTACCTGTACAGGTGTGGGAGATATAGATATAGAGATATAGCGATCTCGATTGGATTTTTCAATATCCGTGTGACACCCTCAATGCTGGAGCCATTAAACTTGGTACTATTGGTAAATAGCCTCGTTTGACTAAGTGTTTCGAGCTAAGATCAAAATTTCTTAAAATTTCCGATTTTAACTTGGTGTGTGCCCAAATCTGTGTATTATAATACCTCAACTCTTGATACAGGGTAACTCCAAGTCCATCATACCCGACATTGCTCTGCTTGCGCTTGTTATTATTGCTACTGCTTTTGTGGGCGGCTGCATTTTCTAACCAATTTTGTTGCCTTTTATTTTGCGCATTAAATTGGCTTCTGCCTTGTTGCCTGTTGTTCAGGCTTGGTCTCATCCTCAGCCTCGGCAGGTCCTGGCTGTAATCCTGCTGCCCGACATCGCAGCTGTTGCCGCATTTTTTGTTGCTGCGCGGCTTCGTTAGCATTGTGAAATAGCAATTACTTTTTCATGCTTCACTGCAATAAAATTGCAATTTTATGCGGCCGGCCGCCAAACAACCGAATCCAAAGAAAAGCCACGAAATAAACGAGCAAAGTCGCCGAACGGAAGTGCAGCCATTGAAAAGGCATTTCGAAATGGCCGCAACTTATGGTGGCAACGGCCAAGACAGCAAGCAGCTACCACAAGTTAGGGCCACAAAATAGGCCATGTCTAGAGAATGTTACTGTTTATGTCTGTCCACGTGAGTCATTAATGAGTGCCAGCAAAGTGAATGAATAAATGTATAAACTTAAGAACTGGTCGATGAATGTTCTACAAGTGTCTCTCAATTCCACTTGAATTGAATACATTTTTGGAAATTCGAGTGTGAGATTTCATTTTTTATGTTGTTTTTATTTTTTTCTCAACTTTATGATCAAGTCTGTTTCCATTTTCGCGTATTTGCTTACGTTCGAATTTCCCCTAATATTCCCGCGAATTATTCTACGAATTCCCCCTGGCATTTCTCATCATGCCAGCAGTGTTGGAAGCTACTCCACAGAATCCAAAGTAAATTGCGTGATCAAATTTAATAAACGACAACTAAATAAAATGGTTTTGCAAGCATTGACAATTTGTGAGATAAGAAATCTAGCAGAACGTGATCTGATGGTTGAGAATGTTGTGCACAACAATCTTGACACTTTATAAATTGAGGGTACACACCAAGTTTGGTTGCTCTAGCTTCAAGGATGTGGGAAAAATTGCATTCATACGGACAGACGGACATTTCGCAAGCCCAATAAAATCTTTTCCCTTCGGGAACAGAGTATACAAACCCCCACACCTTTCCGATTTCTACACCCGGTAGCCATAAAATGGTAGAAGGGGAACTGAAACAGGGAAATTAATGTAACAGGCAGAAGGAGACTTCTCCGACCCTATAAATTATATATGTATATTCTTGATGTATCAATATTAGAGCAACCAAATTTGGTACACATGTTGGTGTATACCCTGAGTTTATAGAGTGTCAATATCGCCCGGAACAGTCACCAAATTTGACGAACACACTAATGTTGAGCTCCTTGACAGATCTGCATAAAAAAATGTTTGTGTATGCCCCAAGTCACAGCTGAGTTGGTTAAAGTCAACAAACACACACCACAGTTATACTCTATTTCCAAACAGTCTTAGAAATGAGAGTATATTGGGATTGTGCCAAACAAAATTGGTACATATGTTGGTGATACCCTTAGCTGATAATATTTGTAGACCTCCGCATATTTGCCACATCTTTGCAAATAGAATAACCAAAATGTATATATACATTCATATATGAATACTACTGATGGTATCCTTGAAAGATTATACAACAGATATTTTTGCCACGCCCCACTCTTGCCCCCATAAATAAGCAAAAGAAACCAGCCTGGAATTATGGTAATTTTGACTGTTTTGCATCAAATTTTCAAAGTCTAAACCCTAAACTAGTCTAATTCATCGTGTTGCTCCACTCCGTCTTCGCCTCTCTCCATCTCTTCTCATGTATCTATTGCTTGAAGTATTTGTTTTTTTATTACATTCATTTTGACACTTAATCAGACGTTGGCCCTGTTTTTTGCCTTCTCCTGTTGCTTTGTGCTCTGATGTCAATGCTTTGCCCCAGAGGCTTAGCTACCATGCCCCCTTTCATTGTCAGCCAGCTATGCTCGTTAGCTGCGCTGCTTGCGGGCACTGCATATTGTTTAAGAAATTTTAATTTTAAATGCAAAGCAGACGCACGAAGAGAAAGAAATATGTAAAAGAATTTTTCATTTTCCAGAACCCAGGCAAAGCGGAACACTGTGTGTGAACTAGCTGGCAAATGACTAAAAGAGAAAATTAAACTAAAACAAGACCGTACTACTAGTTGAGTAGTAGAGAGATACCCTGTACACTGGTCGGAAATCCCCAAAACATACACATTCACACTGCACGATGCACGGAAAAAAGTGTCTCAAAAACCATCGGTGTTTATTATCACAGTATATATATATAAAGTTTTAAGATATATTGTTCAGATTTTGTTAATTTTCTTTTTCCGATTCTGAAATGCGCCACAAGCGGAAGAATTTAAAAACAGCAGTATGCTCTGTTTCCAGCTTGTTATGTTCTTCTTTATATTTAAATCCTAGCAGAGAGTATAATAATTTTGTCACAAAATGTATAATGCACTAAAGAAGACGTTTCCGACCCCACAAAGTATATAAATTCTGTCCGTCTGTTTCCAGCAAATACTATAGCTTTAAAACTGAGAGACTAGAGTCTTAAAGCTAATATAATGCAACTTGGCACAGATCCTTCTTTTTCTGCAGGCAGTACATATATCGAAACCGGCCATATCGGACCACTATAACATATAGTTGACATGGGAATGATCGGTCGACAACTATGTTTTTGAATGAAAAACTTTTTTGTTCATGAAAATATGCTCACTAAACTCACCCAAAGCGAGTCTCTGGTTTATACCGGACAAAATTTGGTCAAAATCGGACCCATAGCAGTCATATGAACGATAGGTTTTGCATGAAAAACTTATTGTTTATACAAATATAACATCCAAGCTGAGTGGGAGTTTTTTAACACGGAACTCATTATTGTATCGGAACTCATTATTATATAGCCGTCATGGGAACAATCGGACGAAAATTGTGGCTTTGTATAAAAATATGGTATAAGTTGTAGCTTCGGCACGCCGAAGATAGCAGGTGTTCTTTCTTGTGTTATTTTATTTTATTATTTTAACTTATTTGCTGAGTTGCTGCACTCTTAAAAACGGAAACTAATTTCTATGCATCGATTAGCGTAAGTTTTATCCTTAAGATATTATTGAACGGAGAGAAAAGAGCAAAGAAGCACTTCCCATATGACTGTCATCTTTAGTTTTCATTGTGGATTTCATTGCATGCATAAGTAATTCGAGATAACGCTTCGGCTAGCTATAGACATTTAAGGGGGCGTATGGTTGAATGTCTCTCTATTGTTAGATGTATATATGTGTGTGCTTGTGCCGGAGCTAATTTATTATCGCCAAGAAAGCGAGCAGTCCAAGCAAGAAAGCAAGAAATTTTGTATGTTAAAAACTTTTGCTCAATAAAAGTTTCCCTTTGTTATTTGCAAGTCAGAACAATGAAGAGACAGCAAGAAGCAAATAGACATATGGTGAACAAAAAGCGTAAAACCAAAAGGAAAAGTTTCCCTGGAACCGAACCCGCATGCTCAAATAGAAACAGGAGCAGAATCAGTTGGCCAAGTTGCATGCCAAACCAAAAACTCGTAAACTTTTGCATATCAATAAATTTCAGTGCTCCGCTCTTTTGTCCCCCTATCTCTTGTCCCATTTGCCGCACGAATTATTGATGTTGATTTGCGGCGCTTTTGTGAAATGGGAAACACTTGCAGCTACCCTCTGTCCTTTGGCCCCTAGAACGTTATCCATTTTGTTCCATCTTTATAAGTACTGCATTCAAACTTGAACAAACTAATTTCGTTTTTATCTTAACTTTGTATCATTGCAGTTTGCTTAGCAGGATATCATGAAAAGAGACTGTTACATGATCTTTTGGATCCTTATAATACACTAGAGCGTCCGGTTCTCAACGAATCGGACCCGTTACAATTAAGCTTTGGTTTAACTCTAATGCAAATTATTGATGTGGTAAGTACAGTAGATCATTATTATTATACAGTGCATCCTCGATAGAGTCTCCCATAATGTTGGGTGAATGTTGGTATTTATCATATATTTACTTTTACTACTTGTCACTCTTTCGAGGGTATACTGTACATATTTTATTAATTAAAGCTATTATTAATATGCCAAGATATTGTCTCCTTGTATTGTTATATTCCCAACTAACTGAAAATAACTGATAATTTCTTAATCCTTTTTTGAGCAGTATTCTTATTGGTTTCTAGTGCTACCCAATGCAATTGCAATTTTTCAAATTCCACTAAAACTAAGCAACAACCTTTTCTAACCAGATAGAAAAAGATTTAAGTTTCAAGCAAAAATAGGATTAGACATTAAGCATTGTGGCTATTCAAATGGATGAATAACTTGGTCTCCCAATGTGTGTGCTTTTAAAGAACTTGGCAATTAAAAATGTTTTCCTTGAACACGCAGTTTTCTTAAGCTCATTTTCACTGTATTTCGGAGTCCTCTTGCATTAAAAAACGAAGGTGACAACTGATGACACAATTTTGCGAAAGTGAATTGCCAAGAAAGTGAAATTTTAATTATTTGCTTATGTAGCTGCGTGTGACTGCTCCCTGAATGACAGCGTGGCCAGAGTTCTCTCCTGGCTGACTGGCCTGGATGTAGACAGGACGCACACATCCTGTCAGCTTGCCAGCCTGCCAAGCTGCCTGCTTGACTGCCAGGCAGTGTCGAGCAAATTACATGCAACGTCATGTGGCATGTGGCATTTGGCTCATTCTCACCTTTCGAAAACTGGGAGATGTGTGATACTACGAAATTGCATGATGCATTCATTGGGGCAAAGTTTTGCGCGGAGGGCAGAAAGGTGGCAACATTTGTATAAACACAAGTCGGAGCGAAGCGTTTGCTTTTGTTAGTGAGACAACCTCAATTCATATTAGATTTCTATATGTGTGTGTGAGCTGTTTGTTGCCTGCCAGCCAGTGTCCCGAGAAAAGTTGGGATTCAACAAAATGGAGCGCACAAACAAAAGACACCGCGCCTGAAAGCAGCCAAAGGGTTGCTAGCGGGCAGGCGGAAAGGGCGGAAAGGGAGCTGCTGCTGGCCTGAAACAGGCCTAGAACTGCGCATTCACTGGCGCGTTAAAAGTCACACACTATGAAAGTACTGCAAAGTATTCACAATAAACTCACTCGCACACACACACACACACACACACACGTGACATGCAAATAAAATGAATAAATAAAATTTGCACATGTGTTGTTCACACCTACCGCTAAAACACATAAAAGTTGAGCGCAGAAATGAAGTGCGAGTTGCTGCTGCAAAATGAAGTTGAAAACGAATGGAGCACAATGCGTTGCCCTGCCTGCGTTGTTTGTTGTTGCTGGCGTTGCGCAAAAATTGTTGGTACTAAAAACTGCAGCACGCACACTCGACACGCAGCAGCAGCAGCAGAGGCAACAGCAACAACAGCAGCAACAGCAATTACATTCGGTGTGCCAGGCATAAAACCGAAAATCGGGTCATTTTGTTACAGAGGTACTGGAAGGGTGTTAAAGCTGCCACCACCTCCCCTCTCCCCAACAAGAGCAGCAAAGGGATCTGTTGCTGCTGCTCTGGCCGTAAAGTTTATGTTCTGTGCAAAGTGTCAGCGTCATCTCAGTGCAAAGTATGTGGGTTGGCTTAAGCTAACGGTGCTTAAAGTTTTATTCAAGGAATAAGTTGCGAATTGCTTAGGTGTGGCAACGCTGTGCATGCTGCATGTAAATACTTTGCTTATGTGCGTCAATTAATTCAAGAAACCAATGAGGCTGCCTGTGTTAAGTGCACCCATAAACAGCAAGAACAATAAAGGTAAGAACATCGAAAATGATTCTCAAATTGCCAGCTGGCAAAGTCAAAGCAATATCAATATCTATAATTACAAGAACACTGACATAAATATGGCCTAAAGGAAAGAAGATCGTTGAAAAATATTGCCCAGCTTCTCCCTAGGCGGTATTCAGTCAATGCCATTCTACAAAACCGTGAAACACATATGTGCATCGATCAAAATAAACGGTGCGAACGAGTAATTGCAGAGACGCATTTAACAACACTTTACATCCAATTTGAAGAAACTAGTTCAAGAACTACTTTAGAGCAACTAAACTTGGTACACCACGTCCACCACCTTCCCCACAATTTGGCGGAAAACTATATCTTAGATATTTTTATACACGTTTTCCAAAAAAATTATTAATAAATAATTAATTGGGTTTGTGAAATGTCCGGCTGTCCGTCTGTTCGTATGAACGCAAGTTTTCCCACACCCTTGAAGCTAGAGCAACCAAACTCGGGACACATGTTGGTGTATACCTTCAATTTATGTTTTCTTTTTAAAATGTAATATTTAATTGTACTGTTATTAATATAAAAACAAGTAAGAATGTTTTAGTCGAGTACACTCGACTACGAGACTCCCTGTACCCAGAGTTGTCGATGACGAACGATGACGATGACGAACGACGGTAGAGTGAAAGAAATACTAGCAGCACAATGCAGAGATGAGCGAGACTGATCGAAGAGCTGATACTTATCGATATTTTATCGAAGAGGCCAATTGGCTGCGCGCCAACAGTCAATTTTTGAATTTTGATGCATAGTCTACACTATGCAGAGCATTGATAACAATATGTTTCAAGAAAATAAAGTCATGCAGATGGCGCATGTCTCACAAAGAAAAATGTCAAGCAGATCAGGTGCTTAAAATTTATCGTATGGTTTGCGTACCGATAAGCAATTATGAAACCATATGGGCTTGTGTTGCTTAAAAGCGACATGTGCATCAGCTGATGCCGTGTGTTTTGGTATGTCGTGACGTCACGAGTACAAGACCCGCTGCACTTTCGCGCTCGCTCGCACACATGGTTAAGCCTTAAGTACTTAATAGAAAATGCACGCGCTTCGCGCTCGCTCGCCCATATGTACATACATAATATGTGCATATTACATATGCTGAAGCCTTCATGTTGCTGCTTGCCAAGCCTGCAGTACTGAATCTTGTTTGTTGAATAACTTCCGTGTTTATTATCCGATTGATTTGAAATTTGAACAGAAGATTAAGAGTGACTTAAGTAATATACATGCCAAATCCCAAAGCTTTATCTTAAAATTTGTGTCTGTAAAACGTTTTTATCGAATTGCGGGGGAACGGGTGGAGATATTTGAAATTGGAAACAAACTTGATCTGCGTATGGTATACAGGAACCTACATTCCAAATTTGGTGTCTCTAGCTTTTATAGTTGCTGAGATCGACGCGTTCATCCGGACAGACGGACAGACAGACGGACATGGCCAAATCGAAATCTCTTTTGACACTGATCAAGAATATATATACTTTATAGGGTCGGAGATGTCTCCTTCTGCCTGTTACATACTTTTGCACAAATCCAATACCCCTTTTTACCCATTTTATGGGTACAGGGAGTAACAACTTAAATTAAAACAAGTAAGAATGCTATAGTCGAGTATACCCGACTACGGAACTCCCTGTACCCAAGTCTAAAACATCCAATCACATCTACGTCCACTTACACATACACACACACATACACAAAGACGCACGCACGCAGGCGGCAAAAGCGACAGCGCAAGCGAAGCATTTTAAATGGTGGCTCTGCTTCTTCTTCCCCCTCTCGCTGCATCAATGAATCTTCTTTCGTTAATAACTTCCGTGTTTATTATCCGATCGACTTGAAATTTAAACAGTAGATTAAGAGAGACTAAGGTATTGTACATGCCAAATCTAAAAGCTATTTCTTGAAAATTGTTACTGTAAAACGGTTTTTATCGATTTTCGGGGGAACGGGGAGATATCTGAAATATGAAACAAACTTGATCTGCGTATGGTATACAGAAACCTACATTCCAAATTTGGTGTCTCTAGCTCTTGTAGTTGCTGAGATCGACGCGTTCATACAGGCAGACGGACAGACAGACGGACATGGCCAAATCGAAATCTCTTTTGATACTGATCAAGAATATATATACTTTATAGGGTCGGATATGTCTCCTTCTGCCTGTTACATACATTTGCACAGATGTAATACCCCCTTGTTATCCATTTTATGGGTACAGGGAGTAAAAATGAATAGGATAAATACTAGGGCAACCTAATCTAAGATTAAGTCCGAATATATACAAATTTACGAATATCTACTTGCAAGGTCAATTGGATGTGGCCTCTTACGCATTCTCTCGCATTCTTGCAGTCTCTTACGCATTCTGACCCCTGCTTTTTTGCGACGCTTTAGGTGTCGCCTTGCTAAAGGGTTGGAGTGGGATCGTAGCCTAACTATGTAGTCTGGGGCCTGGCCACTTAAGATGTCGCCAACTTTGGGTACACCGAGGTCTCTTTCAATGTTTACTGAACGCATGTACCAGGGGGCACCAGTCATCGTCCGTAGTGTTTTTGCTTGAAGCACTCGAATTTTTGCTAGATGAGTTTTCGCAGCGATACCATAAACCTGCAATCCGTAACGCCAGGCAGGAGCAATACAGGTCTTATATATTGTTACCTTATTTCTCAGCGACAGTTTGTTTTTGCTGTTTAAGAGCCATCTGAGTTTGTTTACTCCACCTCTGAGTGAACCAGTAATGCTGGAGATGTGTTTCCTAAAGGACAAACGTCTGTCCAAGTGAACTCCCAAGTATTTATAGCTGTTGTGGTGCTCCAGCAGTTTCGCCTGCAGGAAGAAACCCGGGCAGATATCCCTACGTAGAGCGTAGGTCACGCTGGCACACTTGCTTGTGTTGATGCCAATGTTCCACATCTCGTAGTCATGCAGGTAATGTTGCAGGATATCCGTGGCTTCATAGATGCATTTATTTCTAGCCAGGATGGCTATGTCAACAGCGAAAGTGGCTATAAGTAGGTCCTGTGGGTCCTCCAGTGCGATTGTGGAACCAGTGGGAATATCTTGTGTAAAGAGGGTATAAAGAGTGGGCCCCAACACACTTCCCTGAGGAACTCCAGCTCCCATGGCCCTGAAGCTGGATTCAACGCCATCTAGTACTACCGAGAAGGATCGATCAGTAAGATAGCTACACACTAGCCAGTATAGTTGAGGCGGCAACAGTGGCAGACCATTATGCCAAACTCTGTCGAAGGCCTGCCTTATATCCAGAAACGCCGCCACCACGTACTCTTTGGCCTCGAACCCCTCAAGGATGAACTTTACCACCCTATTCAGTTGCTCTAGTGTTCCATGTGAAGTTCGGAATCGAAACTGGAAGGGAGGAATTTTCTGCTAGATCCTTTCTACAGACAATAGGCGCGTAAGCAAACAACGTTCAAAGAGTTTGGCAACCGTGGTCAGCAAGCTTATTGGCCTGTAGGAGTCTTAGGATGAATGGCTTTTTCCAGTATTGTGGATCATACATTCTTCCATTGAGTTGGAACATGCCCCATTCTCAGCACTGCATTTAAAATGAGGACTAACAAGTAAGAATGCTATAGCCGACTACAAAACTCCCTGTACCCAGGTCAAAAATTTCCAATCGCACCTTCGTACACTTACACATACACAAAGACGCACACACACAGCACAAGCAACAGCGCAAGCGAGGCATTTTAAGTGTTGGCTGTGCTTCTTCTTCCCCCCACGCTGCAGTACTGAATCTTCTTTCGTGAATAACTTCCGTGTTTATTATCCCAAAAAATTTGGTGGCACTCCCACTCCCTCCCCGGCTAATCGGCACATGCTATCCCCAAAACACCCTTTTCAATCCTCCTACAGTTTCATAGCTAGAGTCACCTAATTAAGCATACAGACTAATGTTGATCTCCTGGAAAAATCTGCATCAAATATTTTTGGACCCGCCACCCGCTTCCCAACAAAGGAGCAAAATCTATATCTTTCACACCTGTTCAGGCAGAGTCACCAAATTTGGCATGCAGACTACTGTTTTTTTTCGCGTCTCTTTCCGAACCCACAAATAACCAAACTATGTAGGACTGGGAACATAGTATTCTGCAGTCGGGTGTGGCCGATTGCAACGTTCTTACTTGTTACTCCCTGTACCCATAAAATGGGTAAAAAGGGGGTACTAAATCTGTGCAAATGTATGTAACAGGCAGAAGGAGACATCTCCGACCCTATAAAGTATAGATATTCTTGATCAGTATCAAAAGAGATTTCGATTTGGCCATGTCTGTCTGTCCGTCTGTATGAACGCGTCGATCTCAGCAACTACAAGAGCTAGAGACACCAAATTTGGAATGTAGGTTTCTGTATACCATACGCAGATCAAGTTTGTTTCATATTTCAGATATCTCCCCACGTTCCCCCGCAAATCGATAAAAACCGTTTTACAGTAACAATTTTCAAAATATAGCTTTTAGATTTAGCATGTACAATATTTTAGTCTCTCCTAATCTACTGTCCAAATTTCAAGTCGATCGGATAATAAACACGGAAGTTATTCACGAAAGAATATTCAGTAATGCAGCGAGAGGGGGAAGAAGAAGCACAGCCACAACTTAAAATACCTCGCTTGTGCTTTTGCTTTTGCCGCCTGCGTGCGTGCGTATTTGTGTATGTGTGTGTGTATGTGTAAGTGGACGTAGATGTGATTGAATGTCTTAGACCTGGGTACAGGGAGTTTCGTAGTCGGGTATACTCGACTATAGCATTCTTACTTGTTAAGAATAACATTTTAACTGATTTTTACATTTGCGTATTAAACTCACGACCACAAAGTAAGGTCATTTCAAGCGAGAAATTGCCGAATGAGAAAATTGGAAATGCATACTCTATGGGGTCGGGAAGGCATTTCGTGATAAAAAATCAATACTCGTTTCATGGGTTCTAACATCAAATTAAAATCTTACATATGGCAGATGAATTACATAACAGAATAATTAACAACTTTTGCGCTAGCTGCCGAAAACGGGAGGATGTAAAATAAGTGCCAAATATTTGAACATTTTACACGCACTGTAAATAATTCAAACTGATTTATGCTTGAGCAAAAAAAATATTTTTGCATACTTTTTTAAGTGGCCCCTACTTTCGCTCTTTCCTTTTATGTTTCTGGCCATCTCTGTCTTCCTAGTCGCCAACGCTTTGCAATGCCATCATTTTCCCCCGGGATATTGAGGCATTTGACACTGGCAATATTTTAGCTGTTAACTGCACTCGCATCTGCATTTGCATATTTTATGTGCTCGCTCCTCGCTCATTCCTCTGCTGGGGCTGGTCTCAAAGCAATTTGAAGATTTAACACCTGACAGCTGCTGCTGCAGCTTTTGTTGGCAGCTTTTGGCGTGGCAAGGACAACCGTTTGTGCAAAGGCCAAGCGACGATGTCCTGAGAGCAGTTGCAATTCAATTTGAGCTGCTCTAAATCTAGAGCACACCCAAAAATAACTGTCTGCGCAAGGAGTGGAACGCTTAATCAATTCAACTTATCAGCACGGCAGACAATTGTCTCCTATCTGTCAAGTTGCCAAGAGATTAAGCTTTAAAGATTCCAGCGGAACTGTTAAATCGACTAAGGCGAACAATGGATTTGGCTTCAAGATAATCACTGCTTTGTTACCTGAAATGCATTTTTATCGCATGTGATTTATAAAGGCGCCTGCAAGCAGCAGGCACATGTCAATATTGCTCGACTGTGGGGTTAGCTGTAAAAGGACACGGCAAAGGGAAATGAAACAACATACGAGTTAGACAATAAAACGATTTCTGCTCGCAATCCTGTCTATGCGGTGTGCTGTGCGGCTGAAAATTGCATTTGAATAAGTCACATTTATGCGACACATTGTGGCACAATGCTCACCCACCCACACCCACGCACACAAGCACACACTCACACACAGACACATGGCGAGAACTGCAAACAATGAATGGGAGCGTTGGGACGCCGTTGCCCTGAAAAGTGTGTTATGTATTCTATTCTGTACATCTTTGTTTACCTGTTGGAAACGACAACCACGACGTTCAAATTAGAATGTTATCATGTTGCAGTTTGCTTGCAAGCAGCTCCTGTTTCTGATCATATCCCTGCCCCTCTGTCCACGTCCATTGCAATATTCGCCTAATTCCAGACATCCGTCATTTTCAGCTCCGCTTTCATTTTTTCTCACACGCTTTCTGGTGATGGCCTGGCTCAAAGGCACCAAAGATGTATTTCTAAGCCCAGTGCATGCATTTCATCAACTTAAACAGGGCACCTCAACACACATCCACACACCAACCACGCACATGCATATGGACATGGATGACATACTTTTTAGAGTTTTCAATGCATTTGGCTTTTGGTTTCATTTGGATAGGCAGAGCTGCAGCTCGGTAGTCACTTTCCCTTTGATTGATGTTGTTGCATGGAGAATAACTGTGACTCGAGTGTTTCTGTGTGTGTATCTGTGTTCTCAGGCTCCTTCAAAGGCATAAAGTTTGTAAAATGAGCATATACACACATAGGACAGATGTTGGCATGTCCAGAGCATTGCTCAATGGCCTGTGCGAGTGCTTGCCAAAATTGGGACAGCACTTCGACAACAAATTACATACCTCCGCTTGAAAGCCAGCACTATGCATGCTGACGAGCTGAAATTGATCCTCACTACTTAAGCAGAAACAAAAGAACTTTCTAACAAGAAAGAAAGGCTATCTTCGAAGTGCCGAAGCTATGTACACTAACAGCAATGTTTTTACACCCTGTACCCATAAAATGGGTAAAAGGGGGTACTTAATCTGTGCAAATGTATGTAACAGGCAGAAGGAGACATATCCGTCCCAATAAGGTATATATATTCTTGATCAGTATCAAAAGAGATTTCGATTTGGCCATGTCCATCTGTCTGTCCGTCCGTCCGTCTGTCCGTATGAACGCGTCGATCTCAGCAACTACAAGAGCTAGAGACACCAAATTTGGAATGTAGGTTTCTGTATACCATACGCAGATCAAGTTTGTTTCATATTTCAGATATCTCCCTCGTTTTCCCGCAAATGGATAAAAACCGTTTTACAGTAAGAATTTTCAAGATATAGCTTTCAGATTTGGCATGTACAATACTTTAGTCACTTTTAATCTACTGTCTAAATTTCAAGTTGATCGGATAATAAACACGGAAGGTTTTCACGAAAGAAGATTCAGCGATGCAGCGAGGGGGGTGGGGGGGGGGAAGAACAACCACAGACACCATTTAAAATTCCTCTCTTGCGCTGTCGCTCGTGTGTGTGCGTCTTTATGTATGTGTGTGTGTATGTGTAAGTTTACGAAGATGCGATCGGGAATTTTTGAGCTGGGTACATGGAGTTTTATAGTCGGGTATACTCGGCTATAGCATTCTTACTTGTTTATACAAAACTTTTCGTCCGATTATTCCCATGGGAGCTAAGTGGTCCGATTTTGATAAAATGATAGGAAATTATTTTAAGTAAAATAAAACTTAGTTTAGATGTAATACAATATGTTTTCCATAAAATGCTACAGGGCAGATTTTGATCAAATTTGGTACGGTATAAGCCAGAACTCGCTTTGGGTTAGTTAGTGAGCATATCTTCATAAACAAAATCATTCCTATGGCAACTTCATATATGTTACAGTGGTCCGATCCGGCCAGTACCGACATATGTGCTACCTGCAGCAAAAAGAAGGGTCTATGCCATGTTTCATTACGCTTTTGTAGCTTTAAAACTAAGAGACTAGTTTGCATAGAAACAGACTTACAGACGGACATAGCTGTATCGACTCGGCTATTCATGCTGATTTAGAATATTATACTTTATTGGGTCGCAAACGTCTTCTTCATTCCATTACACATTTTGTGACAAAATTATAATACTCTGCTAGGGTATAAAAATTCAGAAAACAAAATGATAAGTCGTCGTTGATTAAATGATATCAACTAAAAATAATTCTAGACTGAAAAGTCAAATCGGAATCTGAATCTAAAATTTAGATCCAAGTCCGCAGATTTGGAAAGTAAATTGAAAATTTCATGTAAGCAGAAATACTCTACTTTTGGAGCCCTGCATATTGTCGTTTCAGAAGTTATTTCCCTTTCGCAAAATTTGTATTACAACGTTATCTCTTTATTCATTAGCCTGCCGAAGTTAATATGTATAGTTTAGCTGAAAATCCCTATAACAAATGGCTGTAATTGCTTATGAAGCCCGGGACAGTTTTGCGATTTGATGGGATTTATGGGCCACACTGGCTTTTTGGTTTATCAAATAAGTCCGTGGCACTGGCTGAACATTAGGTTAATACTTCAGAATGATAGTCAAGTTGTCGAAAGCCCTTAAAAACTTTCGACAACCAGCAGTATGTTTGTCAGTGTGTATATGTATGCATGTATAATGATAAAAGTGTAATTTCATTAACTGAACATGAGCCATGCGCGCTCAGTTACAAATACAGATACAGATACACAGTAGCATTATATCTTTGGATTGCCTTTTGCTTTTGGCCTTGCTCGTATCGACG
The DNA here is from genome assembly GCA_035043065.1 of Hirtodrosophila confusa. Classification (NCBI taxonomy): domain Eukaryota; kingdom Metazoa; phylum Arthropoda; class Insecta; order Diptera; family Drosophilidae; genus Hirtodrosophila; species Hirtodrosophila confusa. The sequence continues at coordinate 662,054 of JAWNNI010000007.1, read as the reverse complement.
TTATAGCATCAATATACATATGCATATGCATAATATTATTATATTTGCCGGCGGCTGTCATTTTGATAATGGTATTTCAAATGTTTGCTATTCATGCTCATAAACACATGTTGGTAAGCCCTGTGCCCCTGTGCCACGGCTTGAACCATCCCCGACACACGGATCCCTGGATTACATTCACAGCCTCGCTTACCACTCGGCAACTTGCCACACAGCTCCACCAACTTACCTCAAATATGCAAAAGGACCACGCCCACACTTCCACCACGCTCAGATTTAATTGCATTTTGGAAGAGCACGAAGCAAAATTTCTTGCTGCCATTATCAATTAATATCATTGAAAATCAGGTACGAACTTTGAAGTTGTATTCGAAAGAAATTTGCATTTCCGTTGTCGAAATTTTTGGTCCAATCATTTAAGGCGGCTATCAGCAGTCCCATATCAAAGCCCTTCCCCTCTCAAAACAAAATACATAATAAATTGGCTTGCTTAAGCTTCTCTCTATAGTGTAGAAACAAATGCAATATTGCCAAACTTTAATACTTTAACGAACGCCTTTTTAACGAAGTTTTCCGTAGAGAGTTTTTTTACGAACACTGCCATTTTGCTCAATTATTTGTGTTTTGATCTCTCAATAAGGAATTTTGTTATTGCGAATTTTTTGCTATAAAAAGAGTTAACGTAGTTTCAACTTCAGTTTTAAAGTTTATTTTACTCCTCCATAAAGAATTATTTTCTGCTGGCCATTTCTCCAAAGTACGATGTTACTTGTTCTCACGTGTATGTTTTTACTGACATACTCCCAAAATATTTGTATGTATATATCGGAGTATTACCGGGAACTCCACCCAAAACTGACTTCTCACAGCTTTGATTCTGCATAACGCAACTAATCACAGCCAAAAAGTGCAGGGAGTCTCTCATGCATAAAGCCGCACACGAGCGACAGCGTAAACGAGGCATTTTAAGTGGCGGCTGCGCTGCTTCTTCCCTCCCTCTATGCAGCACTGAAATCTCTTTCGTGAATAACTTCCGTGTTTCTTATCCCATCGACTAAAAAATTTTTGCAGTAGATTAAGAGTGACCCGAGCATTATACATGCTAAAATCCAGTGCTATATCTTAAAATTGTGTCTGTAAAACGTTTTTATCAAATTGCGGGGGTGCCGTTTTACCCATTTTATGGTTACAGAGAGTAAAAATGTTCACATTAGCTTCTATCTATGAAGAAAGTGCACATTAAAACGGGATTTTGTAAAATTCCACAACATTCTTAACTGTCATGCGAATGGATTAAAGCTCAGTTTTAAACCTCGACACAAGAACATAAAACATCTACGTCTAACACTATGTTACACGGTCGTAAAATTCGCTGAAAACTGTTGTATCAAACTTTTTGATTATCGTCCGCTAAGCGTCAAACTTATTTTCAATGTTTTACAGATTAAATATTTCGACACGTGTCTAAACGATAATCATGGTTGGAAAAGCAGCGAACAATTCTGTTAGATATTTTCAATTTTGATGCGAATGACTTCAAGTTCACATAGAAAGGTCTAAACAAATAGATAAAAGACGCTATTTACTCTGATTTTGGAAAATCTGCCCCATAGGGGTCTACACATGAAGCAATTAATCATTAAGTCATTAATTTTGGGTAAAAAACTCATTCTAAAAACCACACCAAATTTTGAAAAGAATGCTGAGCGATATTAGCATATCTAGCTCTACTTGTCGCCACGGGTTGGAAATCGGGTGGCGGTAAAGTGTGTGAGATTATGTTAGTTCTTAGATTTTTATAATCCAATGAAGCATGTGTCTCAACGACTTGGGAAAATCCACCCCCAGGAGCGGGATTGTGGCACGCTATTTTTGTGTACTTCTAAAGATTGACGCAAGTTGGAAATTTCAATATAATTAATCCAAATACTTCGCCGTTTTTTCTATAAATTACATTTATTATAAAATATTCCAAAATTTTCTGCACACGAATATAAAAATGACACAATAAACGAACTTAACAGCAGGGTTTTAAATCATGGGCAAATAAAAAATAACAAATTAAAGATGGCATTAATCGGCACCTATGCAGAAGGTAAAGAAAATTCCACCAAAGGGCAACGATGAAATGAAAGTAATACAAACAACAGGACGAAAAATAAAACAACTCCCAGGCGCATTAATTAAAAGGCGCAGATTAATTGGCGTCAATGAGCGGCAGACAGAGAGAGGAAGACTCGAGTGTGTGAAAGAGACAGAGAGCAAAATGACAAGGACGAAAGGCTATTAAGCAGACACCGGCAATGGCGAAGCAGAAGACATTGGAGGCAGCCAACAAAGGCCGCGGCATATTAACGGATATCAGTGAAAATGAGTAATGAACTCGAGCAGGAGCCAAGCAAAACTTTTTTTTACGCGCAGGACAATATGAAACTAGGCCTGCGTGTGTGCGTGCGTGCGCCGCACTTTATTCTACAGTTTTTGTATGTTTGGCATCGGGTTTTGAAATTCCCCAAACGCGCCGCATGTCAATGAACTGGTGCAGTTTGAGCGTTCGTGTGTTGGTGTTGTAAGTGTGGGAATATATGCAAATTATAGTACGCCAGTCGAAACATGTCTTTGGGCAGCGCTGCAGCTATGCCGAGCGCCGAGCAACGCGCCGAGCAACGCCAACTTGGCTGTAATAATTTTGCCGTTTGCTTTTTTCTGCTCATTTAAAATTCAACAACTGCCGCTACTTCCATTTTTGCCACAGAGACAGAGTGGAAATGAAAAATGGACAGAGGGATAGAGGAATAGAGACAGTAAGAGCCTCACATACACTCGCACTTTTTGAATAGGAATAAGCTTCGTTTATGTTAGGTCTGTTGCTTACTGTGCTGCTCCACTAAAAAGCCACCAAAGGAGCATCAAACACATACCATTTTCCTACCCCAGCCACTTCTGCTGTCTGCTGTTTGCATGCATGCAACAACAATCACAAGAACAACAACTGCAGAGGCCACCGAAGGCGACGACAAATAAGCGCCACAATTTCTGTGGCTTCTGCTCCGCGTTCGTCTGGCTCTGCTTGTTCCCTGCTACCCTGTGCCTACGTTTTTATTTTAATTAAACTTGAAGCAATCTTCTCTATTATTTCTTAACATATTTTTGCTGTATGCAACCACTTGTTCTGGGCCTGTTATTGCAGCTTTATAATTGTGTTGAAAGTTTTGCTGGAACTGCAAGAAAACATGTGCTTGGGAATACGAATTTAATGTGAAGTGAAGGATGGTGAGCTCATGAGATGAAAATGTAGGAAACGCATAAAAGTTAGTTTATAATTGGACGTTGCTTTCTCTGAGATTTTTTACTCCCTGTACCCATAAAATGGGTAAAAAGGGGGTATTGGATTTGTGCAAAAGTATGTAACAGGCAGAAGGAGACATCTCCGACCCTATAAAGTATATATATTCTTGATCAGTATCAAAAGAGATTTTGATTTGGCCATGTCCGTCTGTCTGTCCGTCTGTCCGTCCGTCCGTCTGTCCGTCTGTCCGGATGAACGCGTCGATCTCAGCAACTATAAAAGCTAGAGACACCAAATTTGGAATGTAGGTTCCTGTATACCATACGCAGATCAAGTTTGTTTCCAATTTCAAATATCTCCCCCGTTCCCCCGCAAATCGATTAAAATCGTTTTACAGTAACAATTTTCAAGATTTAGCTTTAAGATTTGGCATGTACAATACTTTAGTCTCTCTTAATCTACTGTCCAAATTTCAAGTCGATCGGATAATAAACACGGAAGTTATTCACGATAGAAGATTCAGTAATGCAGCGAGAGGGGGAAGAAGAAGCACAGCCACTTTTGCCGCCTGTGTGCGTGCGTCTTTGTGTATGTGTGTGTGTGTATGGGTAAGTGGACTTAGATGTGATTGGATGTTTTAGACCTGGGTACAGGGAGTTTCGTAGTCGGGTATACTCGACTATAGCATTCTTACTTGTTTTTTATGCAAAGTGGAAATATTTTCTATAACGAGGCTTGCTTTTAAAAGTTATTTGTTCACACAATAAAACTTAAAATTTTTTATGAATTATGCCCTATATTCCCCTCTAGAATCAATTTTTTAGAAAGCTTAAGGTAAACACAAATACATCAAAGTATATGAAGCAAACTAATAAGACTTTGTGATGGTAGTTGCTTTCTGATATAATATTCTAAGCTTTATCAAGCTTATTTATTTATTCCACGATTATAACACGATTATCACACTTTATAAGAAGAATATCTTTAAGAACATCGCTTAAAACAATTATTGTATTTGGTTGTTACTGTCGCAGCCATTATTCATTTATAAGCTTTTATACAACGACTGAAATTTACTATAAGCTGGCAACAGACTAAATAAGGATATATGTATTGAGTAGAGCAAAAAGAGTCAGACACATCGGTTATTGATGCTGATCAAGAATAAATACATAATTAATTTAATTTTATTAATTTTCTATGGGGCATGAAGAACTTAGAAACCGATCTAACAAAAACCCTCTCTCAAATTTAGTCTTAAGACCATTTGTTAAGTTTTTTAAGATTCATACAACAGTTTTCCGCCCGTGCTGTAGATTTTCCAAAGTCATATGCTCGTTGGTCACAATCTAAACTGATATTATTTATATTCTTCCGTACACCTGTCTCATTACTTCATTACGAAAAACGTACTGTTGCTGGTACACAGCACGAACACGTAATAAAGCTGTTTTCTCGCGGTTTACAATTCGTATATATATTGCCACAATTTGAGCTCGGTCGGCGCAGAACTATTTAAGTTTTTGATGTTTTGGGGATACCAACAAAACATTTTTATATGTATGTATATGTATGGGTCAGAAACGCCTTCCTCAATGCTTTACATTTTTTGTGATCACAAATTTAGAAAAAAAGTTCGTCTACAGAAATTATAGATATTATTTTGAAAGCTGTTAAAGCTGAGCAGCTTATGATAGGCTTATAGCCGGTTAGTAATACCAAATACATACATATGTATGTACATATCATAGGCTCTGTGAACAGACCTTTACATTGTCCATCAAACTATTGTATTATTGAAGAGCAGCAAGCGACAAGCGAAAACATTTCAATTTTTAAAAACTTTAATCAAGCGAGTTAAATTATTAAATGCGCGCTAACCAACCCAGAAAAACCCTCTCCCAAGGCACGTGTCCCAATAACCAAATCCGCGCATGACAATAAACCAACAGCAATAACATAAGCAACACAGCCGACAACAACTGGCATACAATTATAAAAAATACATATACAAATACATACGCCCTATGTGTAATTTACAATTAAATGCCTGAAATATTCATGGCTGCCCCGGCAAGAGAAATACCAAAAATCAAATCTCTGGGCGCTTTACTAAAGTTGCAAAGATGGGTGCTGCCGAGGGGGGATGTTCGGGGTGTTCTGTAAGCCTTGTTTGGGATTGCACAAATACTTTGACCGAGCAATTTCCGGGTATGAACTGTGTGCAGGTGGGAAGTGCAATCACAAAATGCGCCAAGCAGGAGCAGCAGGAGCAACAACTGTAACAAAAATAGCAGGAAAATTGAGACAGAAATGCGGTAAAATGAAATGGAGCAAGGGCCAGGCAGAAGTCCTGTACCTGGCAGCCTACAAACGAGTCGAACTCCACCTGTCAATATCCTTTTTTGGCGCTAACAAAATCGAAATGCTGGCAAATAAAAATACCAGTAGCGGCAAACAGCGTTGCCTTCAATTCAGGATGCAGCAAGGAATGCGCACAGGACACGTAATATTGCGGTCATAACAATATAAAAACAACAACACACGTTCTCTCCCTCTCTCTTTCTAAATATAGCCATTACATTATTGCACTTGAATGCAGCTTCCATTTCACTCACTTAATATACTCGTACTCGGTCCCCCGCCCGTCATTGGTCTCTCCCCAATTGCCGCCAACGTGTTTTGAAATGCAGCCGCAAACAAACCAACTGAACGTTGAAATTTTGCAGTGCTTTTTCGATGACCCTGTTCCTGTGTGCTTAGCATCAACCTAATCAAATTCGTTTTGAACAAATTAGAACGAAAATTGGTTTTTGTTCGGCAGCGGAAATGTGAGGGAGGAGGTTAACACATGATTCGTATTGATAGCTCAATTAACCGTATTGTGGTAGTCCGCTGCTTAGTGCAAGCTATTAATAATTTTTAAATATACCGCTTGGGGGTTCAAGAAAGGATTGTCCGCACAGACTCGAAGAATTCACGAAAAATACTTTGGGAGTATTTAATTTGGAATATTTAGTATGAAAATCGAAAAATTATCAAGCTTGAGCCTGCAAACGGGAGAGCTCAATTACTAGGATAAGCTATTTTTACTCCCTGTATCCAGAAGAAGCGGGTAATGAACATGTATGTAATAGGCAGAAGGAGACACATCCACAGTATCAGTAGTCAAGTCAAACTGGTCCTGTCTCTTCTTCTGTCGATCTCAGGAACTATAAGAGCTAGAGACACAAAATTTTAAATGTAGTTTCCTGTATAACAAACGCAGATTAATATTGTTTAGATTAAAATGCATTATGTTGAATTTGACTTCTTTCGCCAACCGTAAGAAATACACAAAACTCAACACTCATCTCAACACTGGTCACAAAGTTCACATCACACAAAAGTGCTAAGAAAGTTTGTGCAACAAATTTTATTTTTATTCACTGTTCGTTATTGTATACCCTTGCAGAGGGTATCAAAACTTTGGCATGAAGTGTGACACGGCATTTCCGATCCATAATATACACATTTTAATCAGGACGACAAGCCGAGTCGTAATAGCCATGACCGTCTGTCCATTCGTCCGACGCCACTTTGTCCGCTTCTATGCATACTTTTCCTCAATTTTAAAAATTTATTGTCATGGAGGAAATTCTTATGTTTGCCACAGGAAGTACAGTAATATGTATACTATATACACTTGAGCAGGATAAAAATAATAAAGAAATTGGTTCGATAAGTGCGAACCATACTAAACCACCTAGGCAGTAACAACAGGCTTGCCCTTAGATGGATTCTCCGGGAACGGAGCAGCAGGATGAACTAGCAAGAATGGGAGCAGGGAAGCCCCTTGTGGGTCCACAACCGTTTTGAGGCAATACGAGAACACTTGAGGATAAAAGACGACAACATGAGGCAGTCAAGCTGGAGATAGGCTCCACGTCTAAGATAGGCCAGGGCACTTTTAGGAAAGTATGATCTGAAAAGATTCAAGTAAATAATACCAATGGGGAAGAATTCACTCAGACTGAGAAACCACGATGGTAAGCTTCGAATTGTGTCTCTTCTTCTGTCGATCTCAGGAACTATAAGAGCTAGAGACACAAAATTTTGAATGTAGTTTCCTGTATAACAAACGCAGATTAATATTGTTTAGATTAAAATGCATTATGTTGAATTTGACTACTTTCGCCAACCGTAAGAAAAACACAAAACTAATGTATCACAGTTTTCCCTCCCGTGGGGATAGGAAACTAAAAATTGAGCCATGGGACTAATTGTTTTTTGTGTAGGGCTATGAAAATGTCTTTGGGACCGATCTAACTAAACAAATAATCCCACTCATTTGTCGTTGACTTCCATTTCCCCTCCGTGGCGACGCGGAGTAGATTTTCGAAAATCATTTGTCATTTGAAAACCAATTCAACGAATAATACTAAAAATCCAGACTAAAGCTTTCCAATTATTTTCCGCCCGTTGTATTGCCCGCAAAGTACCGAGTTTTTATTATTATTATATTATATAAGCTGAAATCCAGACTTCACCCCTTTCGTACCGTGGGCGTGCATTGTTCAAAACCGGTAGCACATGTGTCGAATTATTAATGTGAGGTGCTTTGAAAATTAGTTTCAAAATAATTGGATGATAAACAGAAAAATTTGAAAATGAGTTTAAAGTCAATCGGACGATAATCAAAAAGTTGCATTCAACAGTTTTCTTCGAATTTTTTCGACTTTGCAGGTAGAATTTCCAAAATCCGTGAATTTTCCGACTTTGAAGGTAGATTTTCTAAAATTTTTTACCACTACGCCTATTTAGTTTACCTATAGAACAATGAAAATGAGTTTGAAGTCAATCGCATGAAAATTAAAAATGTCGAATGCCAGAGTTTTCCACCAATTTTCCGACCATAGGGTTGAATTTTCCAGAATCGCTGATACACGTGTCACATTATTTTACGTGAAGAGCTTTGAAAATGAATTTGAAGGTGATCGGATTAAAATTAGCCTTTCGCCCATACAACCTTGAGACCCCCATTTTCCGCCCATGGGGGTGGATTTTTTAAAATCGGTGAAATATGTGTCAAATGAATTTTTGTGTAGATCTCCGAAAATTAGTTTGAAGCCGATTGGATGGTAAACAAAAAGTTTCATACAACAGTTTTCTGCGATTTTCCACGCTTGTGGGTGGAATTTTCCAAAATCCCGTCTTAGTGTGCACTTTCATCATAGATGGAACCTACTATGAAAATTTCAGCATCCTACGGTTTGGGCTGTGCAATGATTGCCAATCAGTCACCAATCAGGACAAAGAGTCTGATTATACTTCCTATAGTTTCCTATAATTTTATCAAAATCGGACCACATTATTATATAGCTCCCATAGGATCAATGAGACAAAAAATAAGTTTCGGCACGCCGAAGGTTGTCGTTCTTTCTTGTTTTTATTGAGACTAATTACACCTTCGATTTTTAATTTGGATAGAAATCGGTAATAGGTCGGAAGAATTCCGAGACTCCTCAGGAAACCTTCGTGTAATAAAATTAAGTCTTAATGAAGCTTAATTAGTACAACTACCTTATGAAGATGTAGCTAAATTTATATATTCTGTACCAGTTTAATTTAACATCATGTTGTTATTGCCATTTAATAAAATGTCCGTGTCTTGATCCTGTTTCATTGGCAGGACGAGAAAAATCAATTGTTAGTCACAAATGTGTGGCTCAAACTGGAGTGGAACGACATGAATCTGCGCTGGAACACCTCCGACTATGGTGGGGTTAAGGATCTGCGCATACCGCCGCATCGCATCTGGAAGCCCGACGTCCTCATGTACAATAGCGCCGACGAGGGCTTTGATGGCACCTACCAGACCAACGTGGTGGTGCGGAACAATGGCTCCTGCCTGTATGTACCGCCGGGCATCTTTAAGTCAACGTGCAAGATAGACATCACGTGGTTTCCGTTCGATGATCAGCGCTGCGAGATGAAGTTTGGCAGCTGGACCTATGATGGATTTCAGGTTTGGTTCAGTCACCCGAGTATGCAAAAAGCAAGGCAACCAGGGAGTACACAGCTCGTAGTTGTTATGCTTATTTAAATTTTGTCGGGAACTTATAATTTCTTCAGTTGATTTATTGAGAATAATAAGAAGAAGGCGGAGGAGCAGAAGGCGGAGCGATATATTTATATTATTCTACCCTCTCCCCATTGTAACTAAAGCTGGATTTGCAATTACAAGATGAAACTGGCGGTGATATCAGCAGTTACGTGCTCAACGGCGAGTGGGAACTACTGGGTGAGTAAGCCAATGCCAGAACTAAACCCATCGAACTGGCTCTGGAGCGGGCTGCGCTCTAAAGGCAGCCAGCCGTTGCTTACTTTAAGTAACTCACGTTCTCAGACAAATTAAACGAAAACACACACATATTAGAAAAATTGAGAAATGTCTGCATTGTCATTGTATATGTACTTGACTTGTGTGTGTGTGTGCGTGTTTTTGTATCTGTGTCTGACCGTAACTCGTTTGCCCAGACAAAAACAATGAAAAAATATTTTCTCATCTTTCTCTGAGATGTTTCCATAACGACACACAATGGTATAGCTAACTAAGCCTTCAGGCTTTCAAGTACGCGTATATACAAGAGCTCATCTATAGTAGCTTAACTCTGGGACAAAATGGCATACAAATTTCTCACTCAACTCTCTGACAGGGTTCAGGTTGCGAGCTAAAGTTCCGAACTCGTTCCGTTCGAAACTCATACTGTAAAAAGTGCGTTTTGCTCAACAATTGATTGAACTACTCTCGTATGTGAAAAATTAGTGGGCAATTTCAATCAATCGTCTGTTGAAAACGCTTTCCATCACTGTTGCCCACATCTTAATCATACTATATCCTACGCCATTTCGATGCCAATGAATACGGAATGAAGTGTGGCACCCAATGAACCCTGTTACCCTCTACTACTCATCTTATCTACAATACTTTACTACTGTTTTTCTTCAAGTACACTCAACTCAAACTCAAAACCACACGCTTATCCAGTGTTCTCCCACTCACTTACTCTAACAAAACTCTATTAATATACTAAAAACTATCATCAAACTTGGGCGCTTTAACTTTTCAAGTCCGAAATAGCCGCGTAAACGTTTCGTTTACCATACAAAAAATAATGACAACTATTATTAAGTACATGTCAGCGCTGTAGCATACTTTTAGGCTAAATACAGCCAGAAATATGCTGCTCCGACTGCGCGTACCTCATTAAGAAACCTCCTAAGCAAGAGGTAAGGCTTGCAACACATAGATATTTTCCATTTATGATCTTTATTATGGCATGTTAAAGCAATTAACAAATTCAGAACTCAACTGCCCCTTAAGATTATGATGAATGCTGCCAAGACATAATATTGTACATACACAATTTAAGCTACATATTGCATTTTGTTAAGTATAAAGAAGGGTATGGATAAACCATTAGAGAAAGGCTGCAGCGTCCTCTGATTTTTTTTAATCAGCCATAATGAATACTTGAAAAGTTCAGGTTCGTCATAGTTTTCAAAATTAACCAACAATTCAAGAATTAAAAAATCCAATAATAAAGCCTGTTCGAGTTCCATTCCGAATCATTTCCACAGAACACCGTGTAGCATACTTTTTAGATCAGAATATAATTAAAAACCTTGCTTTGTTGTATATTAATTTATTTTGTAGACGTACCCAAAAGCCTGCTTTACATATTTCTGTGGAATTGACTAAATGTGTGGAATTGACTAAAAAGTGGAATTCAGAACAGACCTGAATAATTCGATGAATTACTTTACAATCAATTTTATTGCATTCATTTGTTAGTTGCTTCCATTCAATTGTATTCCCTTTGCTTCACGCGCTCAAAATTCATCAACGGATTTACAAAATGCTTTTTAATTTTTTCGTGGAGGACTTCCCCGCATGAAATAATTTTGAAACTCTGAATATGAAATAAAAGTACATAGTTCTGAAAAACCAATGGACAAATTAAATAGCGGGGGGATTTAATTAAAGCGAAGAAAAGACTTGCACACAAGGCGTAAATTGCACTTTCCGAATAAAATGTTAATACAGCTAAATGCTCAGCCCCAACCACTAAACCACCACACCGACACACACACATAAACTCTCCAAGGCACACATACACACTCAGATGGAAGTAGAGATTTGCTCTTTAGTTGGCTACAACCACGCACCAAACCAATTAAGAAATTAAAAGTCAAATACAAATACATTCCCAATAACACACACACACACACACACACACACACACACACACACACACACACACACACACACATGCACACGCAGACCCATAAGCAGCACTATAAATTAACAGATACATACCGTCACACACATATAGAAGTAGAAATGAAAGTTCTCATCTCAACACTGGCCACAAAAGTTCACATCACACAAAAGTGCTAAGAAAGTTTGTGCAACAAATTTTATTTTTATTCACTGTTCGTTATTGTATACCCTTGCAGAGGGTATCAAAACTTTGGCATGAAGTGTGACACGGCATTTCCGATCCGTAATATACACATTTTAATCAGGACGACAAGCCGAGTCGTAATAGCCATGACCGTCTGTCCATTCGTCCAACGCCACTTTGTCCGTTTCTATGCATACTTTTCCTCAATTTTAAAAATTTATTGTCATGGAGGAAATTCTTATGTTTGCCACAGGAAGTACAGTAATATGTATACTATATACACTTGAGCAGGATAAAAATAATAAAGAAATTGGTTCGATAAGTGCGAACCATACTAAACCACCTAGGCAGTAACAACAGGCTTGCCCTTAGATGGATTCTCCGGGAACGGAGCAGCAGGATGAACTAGCAAGAATGGGAGCAGGGAAGCCCCTTGTGGGTCCACAACCGTTTTGAGGCAATACGAGAACACTTGAGGATAAAAGACGACAACATGAGGCAGTCAAGCTGGAGATAGGCTCCACGTCTAAGATAGGCCAGGGCACTTTTAGGAAAGTATGATCTGAAAAGATTCAAGTAAATAATACCAATGGGGAAGAATTCACTCAGACTGAGAAACCACGATGGTAAGCTTCGAATTGTGAGCAGCGGGACAAGCAGATTGTGTGTACTAGAGGATGAAGCCTCATTGTATATATTAACAGAATGCACTGCCATCGCTAGAAGGAGAAATAGGCACCTGGGTGTGTATATCCTTCGAACAGGCGATATAAGAACTCTTAATCCGACAAAAATTCCTGCAGTCGTGCAGGAGATAGGATTGATGTGTGTGCTTTAGGATCATAATGGGGTACAATAGATCTTATAGGTCGCAGTACAATCGACCCAACACCAAATAATAATAATAATAATAATAATAATAATAATAATAATAATAATAATAATAATAATATACATAGCTCTCAATCAATCGGTCGAATTTTCACTTTACTTACAAAGCACATTTCCTTCCAAGATACATACATTAACTAAATTAACTAAAGTCAATGCAAGTTGAGAAAATTGAGCAAAACCGATCCAAAACGACACAAAAATCCATTTCTGCTAAAAATTCAGTTGTGGTTTGTATAACCGTTTTTTTAGACTTATCATGGAAGCAGGACCCCTATAAATATCCCAATGATAGATTTTTCTTTATGTTTTTATTTAATTTGGCCCGGACACACTGTGCATTTTTTTTTTGTATATTTGATTGTATAGTTGCATACGGTATACCGTCGTATATCTATATCTTGTGAATACTGTATAGCAGTAAGAAAGAGAAGGATACAAATTTACCAAGAGAAATGGATATTTCTATACCTATACGGTGTAATGTTTGGCTTGGCAGGATCATTTTGGCGCTTGAATAGTGAATATTTTTCTTACCTTTTTGTTTGTTTGTGGTCTCAAACGCTTCTTCTCAATGTATGGCTGAAATATTAAAATTCTTGTGAATGCATTCTCAAGTTATTACGATATGATTATTCATTATTATTCATTTTTCCGATTCTTTCTTTTATCCAATATTCTTTTTGCTGGAATTGTAGCATCTATTGAATATGATTTTTCGTCATTTGAAGAATTCGAAGATGACTCAAAATATATTTAATTTCATAAATTTTGTCCATTTCAACAACAAATTTTATATATAGTGTGAACAGCCATTTTATACTCCGTATGCTAATGTACCGCAAATAACTATACGTATAGCAAAATATGCAACTACAAGGGAAAATATACACAGTGTGTGAACACGCCCTGTATAGATATATATATAAATGCTCCACAGTATGTCCGGGGCTTAACAGGCCCTTCAATGAATGGTTCGCCTTTTTTGCCGAGCTGGGTTTGGGAGCTGCGTTCAGCAACGCATCTTTGTATTAGTGTTATTATGATTAGTGGTATATCGTTCCAATTTGATCAACATGAAAGTTTCGATCTAGCCATATCCGTCTGTTTGTACAGACTCGACACTAAGCTTTGTGCGTAGACTCCCACATAATACCATATGCAGAATAGGCATGTTTCAATTTTAGATTTACTAATCGTATAGCAATCAGATAAGTTACTTAAGATACCTTATTCATATGTGGTGGGCAGTCTGAAATCAGCAACTCCGCTGAACTGCTTAAAATACCGGCAATTTACTTCTGGATGTACGACTGTGCTAGGGTAGAGGGTATTTCCTTGTCGAGCATACTCGGCAATACCACATTTCATTCTTTTCTTTGGATTACGTTTATTGCAGCACTTTCTATTGTGCATTTGTATTTGCCGTTGCCATTTTATGCAAATAATATCGTGATTTTTAGTTTTCAAAGTTATTTAAAAGCGCCTTTTTGTTATCCCTTTGGTAATCTAGGACTAAGTTGGGCCAATAATTAAGCTACTAGTTAGCATAGAATTTTCAGAAATAAGACTTATGTATGTATAAACAAACCACAGGGTAATTATCAACATACAAGTATAACTTAAATATAATAGAGAAAGGTTACGGAGGGAGCTGCAATACTGCTATAAGTATATACAATTTAGTAGTTTGAGATTTACCTAACAATCCGACGCGAATTTTACAGCATGCACAACTCCCAGTGGAAATCCACCTTTCAACGCTTTATTTAACCCCATGCAATACTTTAACTTAACTCAGTATTTCAACTCAAGCAACTTGATAAAAGTTTTGAAACATGTTTATCTAAGACAAACTCAAGTCGGCCCTTACTTCAAATTAGTTGCTCGTGCGCAAATAAAACTATCACTGAAACTACTACAGTTCCGCATATCTACACACTACACACCGAACTTTTTGACTACACTTAGAGAAACCATAGCATGCACACAAATCCACAGATTTCAGACTCAATGCATATTTTATATACTCGCATTTCTTATTAGCGTATTCACAATATACAAGAACTTGAAGTGTAACCACATCTAGTTAGCCAACGCTTCACTTTACTCAACTTTCTTAACGCTTTTCATAACTCTTAACATGCTTTACTCTCTACATACATTCTAACTCTCTATATACTTACTCTCTTGCCTGTATGCCATGCTCGAATTTATAGCATAGACATAAAGCTCAAACAAAGACCCAAGTAAGAGCTGAGATAAATACAGAAGAACCCAAATGCGAACCCATAAGCTTTTCAGATATCAAGTATCCGGCTTACTAATTCTTCATCATCACTTATTGCACTCACTCCGCCACCTCCCGCTCCCCTTCGACACTCTTTCACAGGTGTGCCCGGCAAAAGGAATGAGATCTATTACAACTGCTGCCCGGAACCGTACATAGACATCACATTCGCCATTATTATTCGACGACGTACTCTGTACTATTTTTTTAATCTGATCATACCCTGTGTGCTGATTGCATCGATGGCTCTGCTTGGCTTCACCCTACCGCCAGATTCGGGGGAAAAGTTATCGCTCGGTAAGTAATCAAACAAACCAAATTTCAAAATACAATACAAAATATCATGGCGCCACGGCACGGAATTAATAGTTCAAGAAATAAATTTGATTTGTCTGGTGCATCGAAAAGCATTTGCCTAGTACTATCCTTAGTACGAACAGCTCATCGCCTTGAATCTTAAATTACCCCACTCATTTGGCAAAAAGTCCCTCAGAATGCCGTTGCTGTTGATGAGTGCTTGGAGAGCATCCTGACGAGCCTGGAGCCTGGCTGACGTCGCACATTAGACTTTATTGCCAGAGCAATGATGATGGTAGCTGATGACGCCAGAGCCGAACTCCTTGGCTGGTAAACAATCTATTGAACTTTTCATGTTGCCAGGAATGGGTAATAAGGGGGACACCCTACAGAGTAGGAATTTAATATTGCCACTAATAACTGTCTAACCCAAGTAAAATAGTTAAAATAGAACCGTAAGACAGTTGGGTACTCATACAAACATAACTCATATATTTAGGTAGAATTAATCTGTACCTAATCAAAATTACATAATCTAATATTTATTTACCTTTCACCACATCGATCTCCATACTAAGGCGTTACGATCCTGCTCTCACTGACCGTGTTCCTCAATATGGTTGCCGAGACAATGCCAGCCACCTCAGATGCAGTGCCTTTGTTAGGTAAGACGATTTTGTTTACCAATCATGTTGCTGATATTGCTATATTGCTTATTCTATCTGTAATCTTCGTAATCCTATTCGTATACTCGTATAATCGCTGTGTCTACGTTTGATTCTTGTTTTAAGTTCATGTGCTCTTCTGTTTATAGTTCTTAGAATCATGTTAAAATTATTATAGCTCTACAGTTGCTATTGCGGCTCCATTCATGTTCATTTTCATGCATTTCTAAAACGATTTTAATAACCAAATAAAATCCGATGATTTTATAATATTAAAACTTTGACACACCATTAATAAAGTGAGCGCGAATCAGCTACTTTATGATCTTTAAAAGCATTTTTTTGGCTTTAAAGTCAAATAAATTTGTCTTTAAAACGAAAAAGAACCCGCTCGCTGATGCTTAAAATACAAGTCTTAAAACCCGTATACTATAGAAAGAAAATCTAATAAATATAGGAAAGATAAATGATGTAATTAAAAATATAATCAAATTAAATTTTAAAACAATACCATTCTAAGAATACTTAGTTCCAACTATGACACACAGAACACACGAGCTGGTTTGATTAATGCGCACACATTTGAAAACATGTTACTTGCACGCTATAATATTTCGTTTTAGTAATGAAAGATACTTCATTGAGAGGATATGTTATGTATAGGTTGCTCTTAGAGGCAAATTATTTAATGAAAATATTATTTAGACAGAAGGCACTGTATTAAGCAATTTATGCCATTCTGGATTAATCTTTGGAAGTTGTTTTGAAAGTTAAAAGCTCTTGTAGCTAGTCTCATGTGAATTCGTATTATAAATCCGAAAATGTAGATCACAAATATTTACGTAGAATTGTTTTATTCAGGCTTACTCCCTGATCAGAAATTTATAGAAATGTCCTAAAAACAAGCAAACATGGCGTTGATTGCCTCATTTACGTGATGAAAACAAGAAAGAACGTTGCACTCGAACGTATCCGACAGCAGAATACTCTGTTCCCAGTTCGGTATAATTTGCTTATTTGTGGGTTCGGAAACAGTCGTCTGCATATCAAATTTGATGACTATATCTGTACATGTGTGGGAGATATAGATTTTGCTCATTTGCGGGGAGGGAGTGGAAGAGTCAAACGTTTTTTGATGCAGATTTGTCCAGGGGGTCAACATTATGACACTTCATAAATTGAGGGTATACACCAACATGTGTACCAAGTTTGGTTGCTCTAGCTTCAATGGTGTGGAAAAACAATAGCGTTCATACGGACAGACGGACATTTCGCAAACCCAATATACTCTTTTTCCATTTGGGAACAGAGTGTAATTAGCCAAATTATATAGAAAATATTAAACTCTTAATAAATAGTTAAAATACTCATCTTTAAATAATGCATTTGAAAGTTTCCTAATCGAAAATCTATTAAAAATAATATAATAAATGTCGTATCTAATGAGTTCTCAAACAAAAATTTGTTTTTAATATGTAAAAATTAAACAACCTAAACATAATATATTTTTTGATTTTGTATTACAAAAACAATCGATCAATATTTCCTCAACAATTCTTTTAAAACTAAATTACAATTTTCGGCCAAATCAAATTGTTAGAATTTCAATTATATACAATACTTACAAGTCTCTTAAAATTCAAATTATTGTTAAACTTTATCTGTCTTATTCAGTTTTTCGCATATATTTTTTGCGTGTTTAATTCTATATAAATATTTACTACTATATAACGTCTGCAATATTACTCAAACAAATTCAATATAAAGTTAACTGTGTGTGTGTTTGAAAGTAATTTTTTTCGATAGAAATAAATGTATTTCTTATGCCATTAAGCTAAAAATACAAAATAATAAAATGTTCAGAAACAAGATTTGCATTTAATATAAATACTAACTAAAATATTTGTATATATCTCTGCCTTTTTTCTTTCTTTCAAAACTTGTATACCTTTTGCCAAATACTCTCAATAACCAAAACAATACAAATGTCAATTCTGATCAAAATACGATACCCTGAACTATGCTCGACAAACTAACCAATCAACCAATGAACCAACCAACTAACCAACCAAACAAAACAAAACAATAACGATACAAATCCAACAAAAAACCATTCGCACCACAACACACTGAATAACAATCTTAACACACCCATCGATAAACGATAAACTGTTTTATATATTGACAACACGCCCAACCAACCAACAGGTACATATTTCAATTGCATAATGTTTATGGTAGCTTCATCCGTTGTGTCAACGATTTTAATATTAAATTATCATCATCGAAATGCTGATACGCACGAAATGTCCGAATGGGTAAGTTTCAAATGGGTCATTCTACCAACCAAAAATCAAAAATCAAAACAGCTAACCTACCAACCAAAAAACTACAATCAACAACTCGTATCCAAATCAACAACAAACAACCAACAACTGCAAATGCGACCATCACTTATCATAGCCTCCAGCAGGAGCAGCAGCAGCAGCAGCAGCAACAATCAGCAGGAGCAATCTCCTTTCAGGACTGAGTCCTGGTTCTGGCCTTAGACTTGCTCGCCTGCTGCTCTGTCCACTGCCTCGGAGCATTAGCATTTTCATATGATTTATGTCCTTAGCCACAAACAAACAGAAACAACTGCATATATTTTTGAGAAATGCGCAAAATAATTTATGTGTTAGTTAGAAAATGTTTTTGTGCTTCCTCTTTTCTCGTTGTTACGTTGTACCTTGTGTTGTGTTACTCATTTATTATTGTGCTATATTTACATTACATATTAGTCAATTCTTTTTGTGTTCCTGCAAAATTAAGCCACACCTCGATCAGCAATTCCATTTTAAATGTAGTGCTTAAAAGTGTGCAAGCCAAGTTTCGAAGTTCTTAAGGTTTCCGGCCAAAGCCGCAAATTTTGGAGTGCTTCCCGTTGAACGGATCATAAAGTGGATCGAGATGTACTACGTATGTACTCCATACGTACATACATACATATATACTTGAGACTTAAATAACTGTACGCATATCAGACATATCCACATGCTTTCCAAATTTCCGTGAAGCATCCAATAAATTTACAAGCCATGCAAAATGAACTCCTTCTAGTTGCAGCACTAACTAAACTATATATTTGTTGTTGTTATTATGATTGTAATTTTATTGTTGCTCCGCCCGTTTGTTGTTATTGCTGTGTTATCGTAACAACATTTTTATTTACGTACCCATAACTTCAGTTTCTAAATTTGATTTCTTATTGTGTTGCTTAAAAGCCTACATAGAGGCGCTCATGCAAGCTGTTTTTGTTGTTTTAGAATTATACTAAGCCAAAAATGCCAGTTGAGCTATAGTCCATGTGTGTGTGACCAAAAAAAAAACTGCAGAAAGCGAATTAAATGCAAAAGAAATGTGATGCCACGCCCAAATGTGACGGACGGATGTACAGAGTACGAAATGAATGTTGTAATTACATATGTAACTAGCCAACATGTCTGTCACGACAAGTACTAAAAGTGTCTACTATAAAATAATTTATGTAATGAAAAATATCGTAATGTTGATGTTGGGCCCATAACTTCTTATGTAAGCTATGTCACTCTGTACAATTCATCACAGCCTCCAAAATCCCGCAATACCTATCCACAAACTAACCAGTTGCACAATGTTTTTCTATTTGTACTCATACGTATTTCTTAAAATTAAAGTGTGGAACCATTTATTTAATTTCCAACTGAAACTTGAAAGTCTATGTTTCCACTTGTGTAAACAGCTCTATACTTAAATGTAAGTGAATTGAATGTTTGTTGTTTTGAGTGTTATTGGTTAGGCTCTTTAAGTGCTGCTGGGTAGTAATTGTAAATATAAGTTCTTTCTTAGTAAGATAACTAAGTGGCTAAAAAGTCTTCGGAATTTTGTTTGATATTATAGCCACAACAATAGTTGACAAAGAGAATTATAAACTTAAGAAATTGTGAGTAAAGAACCAAGTTAAGGAACCATGTGTATAAGTGCATATTTGGGTTTGACTGAGGTCTGTAAACGAACAACTGTTAAATTTTTGGGCTAGTAAATATATTTATATCTTATATTTAACTACTTGACTTATCTTTCGAAAGTAATTTCATTGTAAGTACTCGTATCTATTCATGTCCTACTAGAGAATAACAAACAAAGTATATACTCGTCTGATATACGTATCATGAGCGGTTTTTATACCAGACCTTAGCCAATTGAACATGCCCAAGACGCTAAGTGCAAGGCAATTTCTTCACATTATAGCAATTGCAAAAAACATAATGGAAAGTTTCAATGCCTGCTATGTTGCAAGTAGGTATGTAAGACGACTGCTAAGGAAAGGAGAGAATTTGGCCGCTAAACGGAATGCAGTTCAGTGGACGTCGATTGGCTTTTAAGAAGTCAGTCACATGAAAAGTTTTCTATGGTTTTCGCGCAAGAATGTGAACAGGCGCTTGCACTGGCTCGACATCAAATTGAATTTGAAGCAATTGAAGAAAAACCCAAATTTAGCACACACACACACAATCACACGTATTCATAGTATATACTAAGGCACACCCGTCAGAAAGTGGCAGCCAGGCGACAGTTGGCCCAGTTGCAAGTTGTCGTGACAAGGGCATGAAAATTGAGCCAATTGGCAACGCAGGTGCATTAGAAATGTGCAGCTTAGGACATAACATATGCAGCAGCTGCCGTCTCAGTCACCCAAGCTTGTTCTAGGCGCCTTCTACTGGAAAATGGCTTCCCCGCGCACTTCCGTTTGTGTGATAACAACAAATCAATTTGCACAAAATTTCCACAAAGCAAGCACGCAAAAAAAAAGCAAGAGAAATCTAGAATGTTCTAGTCAAGAGTACTCGAATAAGGGATACCCTGTGCTGAAGTCTGAAATTCTAAAACACATCCTAGAATTCACATCTCCGAGCATTGCTGCACTTAAGGTGGCGGCTACACTGCTACTTCCCAGTGACCCCCGTTCGAAAACAATTTCTTAAATATTTGACTTTTTTAATAAGCCAATCGAATATTCAAAGATATTTGATTAGTAAACTACATACCAAAATTTGTGTCTCTAGTCTATGGACAGACGTGACAGTCGGAGATGTCTCCTTCTTTCTATCTATTATACCACATACTCGTAGAAAAAAGTAATAGGAAATGCCGCGGTGGCCATGCGATATGGATACTATTTTGCCAATGCTTCATTCGATTGCATTCGAAGCTTTGCGTTTGGTTTGCATGCCACGTACTCAAGCGCATTTCTATGTAACTGTCGCTTGTTAGCGAAACCACCAACGTCCAAAGGATGTATGGCAGGAGGAAGGCGGAGCTCGCTGCAGCAGATGTCAACGTGGTTTGGGTTCTAAACAGCTCGAGTTGAAAAATGTGGCTAGTGACAGGATGAAATACAGCTTAGCAAAACAATCGATTGGGGCTTAGTTGTTTTCCATAGCAGCGCTTTAAAGGTGCACAGGGCTATGTAGTAACTAATAGAAGAATGTTATCGGAGCTAGACAATTGATTGTTTATAGAAATATCTTGGTCTTATTGTTAAGTAATCTAGATAAAAGTACGTATGTTTGAATGTATAACTGAATTTTTATAAAACAAAATTATTTAATGAAAATATTACTAGTTTTATTAGTTTTTCATTAGTGTTTTAGTAGAACAGCTTATACATAAACTCAATAGTTAAATACATATAGTGTGTCTGATGTGATATTTGGTTGACACGAAGTCGCAACCAACTAAATATATTTATCTATAAACATATAAGAGCTTGTCCTGATTGACCGACCGATGATCAACGCACAGTCCAAACCGTAAGAGGTAGAAAGCTGATTTTTCACAGTAACTTCCTTTTATGGTGAAAGTAAGTACTAGTTCGGGATTTGGAAAGTTCCATCAAAAAGATGTAAAATCGATAGAAAACTTTTTACGATACATTTTTGTGTGAGACTATATTAACTCGAACAATAGTATGATTTTAACTATTTTTATGTGAAAAACTATTGTATATATCTTATACGTATAACTCACGCTTGTGTTCCTCGTAATCGTTACAGCTCAGCATCACTTCAAAAACAAACAAGTATGAACGTTGCAGTCGGACGTACCCGACAGCAGAATACTCTGTTTCAAGTCCGGTATAATTTTACTTGTGGAGTCGAAAGGGGACGTGAAAAGAACTGTGTTGACTTACCTGTGCAGCTGTGGGAGACCGTAATGGTGATTTTCCAAAATCTTTGAGGATACCTTTGAAAGTTGACTTAAAACCAATTGGACGATAATCAAAAAAGTTTTAAACAACAGTTATCTGTGGATTTTCCGACTGTGGGTAGATTTTCCAAAATCCTGGAGCATCCGCGCCTATTATGTTTGAATCCAATCGCATGATATTTAAAAATGTTGAATGCCAGAGCTTTCCACCGATTCTCCAACCGTGTGGCTGAATTTATCAAAATCGGTGAGACACGTATCGAATTATTTTGAGTGAAAAGTTTTGAAAATGAGTATGAAGGTGACCGGACTAAAACTAGACTTTCGTCATACAACTTTGCAAATTTTCCGCCTTAATGTGCACTTTTGTTATAGAGGAACCTACTGTAAAAATTTCAGCGTTCTAGCGTACTATCTGGCTGTGCGATGGATGACAATCAGTCAGTCACCAATCAGGACAAACCCTTTTATATATAGATTTTATTATTATTCGATCGATATATGAATCGTAATATCGCTATTTTAATCGCACTCAGCAATGCAACTAAGATGAGACACAAGCCAAGAGAGAGATTCTTTTTATATCTTTCGTATTCTCACATTCTTACGCTGCAAGTTGTTACATTTTGAAAACCACATCTTACCCACTTCCGGACAGAGTTTTCCAAAATATGTCAAAATATATATATTAAATATTTCACCGGTCGGTCACTTGAGGATTGACAGTCACATGTTACTACTTTGGTATTAATAACTCATACTAGTTCAGAGTCAACAGCGCATTTTTGGACGTCCAAACAGAGTTCTTATTAAAAGATTTTTTATTAATTTTAGGAACATATCATATTTACAAAAGAAAATAATAAATAGGTAAAGGGGGTAAAGTGCAAAAAAATGTACATTAGTTAGGCCCTATATAAAGCAGAGCTGAAATTTTTTCCGATATTGATGAAATTTAAAAATTTTTTTTTTAATGGACCCCAAATCCTTTATCCTTATCAAAAACCACTTATTAAGTTAATCCACATTTTCAGGGTCAAAATCCGCACTGTGGATTGAAATTTGTATGGTCAAAAACTATTAGGGAGCTTTAAAAATAAAGTCTAATTAAATTCAAACAAAAATTGTCGATCTCTCACCATTTCACGAAAACTGGATAATAGAACAAATTTGACGAAACGAGTTAAACTACAAAGGGAATGAACAGCGCTGGCAGGATGCGTATGATTTAAAAACAAAAAAACATGTAAATTGTGGCACAGAAGAGCCCTCGGATTCCACGTAGTCAGCATTGATTGAATGGGTGAATGAAAGTTTGAGTATGTGTGTTTTGATAATTTATAGCCAGAAACCAATTGGGCCACTGGCAGTTGAGCAGTTTTTCGAGTATATTTGTGTATATCTTAGCGATAATACCAGAATGTTGTCTGTATGATTGTTATTGTTGTCGTTATTGTTGTATCATGTTTGTTGTACTATATCATAAATTTTGCATGCATCACAGCTATAAATAAACAGCCACCCGCCACGGCAAGAGGCAGATCAATACTAAGAAACGCACATAAATATTATTATAGCTAAGTGTAGCTAAGTGTAGCCAACATCATTCTAAACATCAAACAACACTACCCAACACTCACTCCTGGCAGTCGCCAGCACCACCAACACCACCAACATGAACAACAAGTTGCCCCATCAGAGCTCTCGATGGGGGCATATTGTTGCTTTAGTTGTAATCAAAATCAAATATAAATCATATTTGTGCCATGCCTGTGAGTGTGTGTGTGTGGAGTGTGTATGCGTGTGTGTGCGTGTGTGTGCGCCGCTGTCTCTGTTCATGCAAAGGCGCCATAAATCGTTGCCTGCCCAGTTAAGTATGCCACACATTGGCCCAGACACACACACGCATACAGACTGGCACACAGAACTTGAGATACTCTCGTAATACACGCATTTGGAGTCGAGTCAGCCTGCAGTTCGTCTACTAAACGTTTCAATTTCCACCTGCCACATACTACCGTTAGATTCGCATCGTATTCTTATGCTGGCTGCCATGGATATTGCGCATGAGTCGACCGGGACGACCGCTGATATTGGAGTTCCCGACAACGCCCTGCTCGGACACCTCATCCGAGCGCAAGCATCAAATACTATCCGATGTTGAGCTGAAAGAGCGGTATATTATGCAATGCTTTTGAGCTAATTCAATGATCTTTTGATATGCTAAATAATTTCTTCTCCCCACTCGGACACTAAAGCTCTTCAAAGTCTCTGCTGGCCAATGTGCTCGACATTGATGATGATTTTCGGCACAATTGTCGCCCCATGACGCCGGGCGGAACACTGCCACACAATCCGGCTTTCTATCGCACGGTTTATGGGTAACAACAACACACAAAAGCCGCCCCACAGGCTAATCTCACTTTAGTGGTACATATAACAATAAACTCATCCCATTCCATGTCCCCCATTACAGACAAGGCGACGATGGCAGCATTGGGCCAATTGGCAGCACACGAATGCCCGATGCGGTCACACATCACACGTGCATCAAATCTTCAACAGATTATGAATTAGGTTTAATCTTAAAGGAAATTCGCTTTATTACTGATCAGGTAAGTGTGTCCGTTGTCATCGTAGAAACTAGCTTGGAATTAAGCTTAAGTAATTAATCTGTTAATTAGTTTCACTTTAACATAATTTTATATTGAATGCGAGTAAGAAATCCAGTAATACAGAAACTGACATGAATAAGCATCTTCCAAAAACATAAAACGGTCACCATAACTAGCTCCCCAAGCATTTTTCTAAATGCTATTATATTTTCGGTGAACGCGACTGATACGGTAGCATAATACCAAACTCTGTGTATCACGATTCTTGATTTATCATAGAAATAGTATGCTACTTTGAAGTGATTTTGAAAAATCATGTTAGTTTAAAAAGAGATACAATTTTCTCTGAGTTTTCTTACGTAGGGCCAGTTATTTTTTTTGCTTGTGATAAAGTTAGACAGCAAAATTAAACCGCTTAGCTCAATTCGGACAACGAATTAGATTTATTCGATAGATAAAAGTCGATTGCTTACATTTTAACAGCTACCTTATCTGTTGAGCGTGGAAATCGCATTATACTCATACTAAAAATTTATAAAAGTGAAAAATAACCGAGTCTTATTTTGTGCAGATATTCCGGTTGAAAATCAACATGCAACATAATTCTCGGCAAGACTATTCCAATCATCTATTTTTTGTTTCAAGGGATAGCATTGCCTTTTATTGTGTTTCTATACATCCAAATTTTAATCTAAATCTTTTGCCATTTTTAAACATTTCCCTTCGGTATTAATTTTTACATAAGCAAAACACAGCTGATTTTGTCCACAGCGTTGCCATCATATTTTAATGTGTGTACACACTGGTCCGTGGTGTTGTATACACTTGACTGGCAACCAGTTAAACTGACATGGAAATAACAAAAAAGTATAATCGACACTATATTGAGCAATAAATATATGAGAAGTTTAGTTAAACTCCACCTAACTAGACACCGAGAAAGTGACTATTAATACATTTAACGCAAACAAGACCTAATCGCCTCATTAGAGAGAAGGCGTTTGCATATTTAGAAAAAAACTAAATCGCCAAAGGATACAGAAATGTGCATATTTATAAGGAGCCGTAAGATACACAAAATGCCAACACTTCCACACTGAACTGTCGAAGAATCATTCGAAAGACATGTACATATGTAAATAGTACTATATAGTAAGCCTGAGAGAACAGATAATTCAAAAACAAACAGGCGGGGAAACGGACTGACGAGTAGGGTTATATTAACTCAGTTTGACGGTCTCAACAAGAAAATATTTAGGTGTTTTAGTTTTTACTTAATGTATCTGTTCGCAGAAGAATTATAATGCTTAACATCTGCAAGATAATAATTTCGCTTATAAAAGTTACTTCACTCGGGGTCTCGGGGAAATCTAACTATTGTTTGTGTTACAAAGCCAAAGGGCTGTCAGCATATTATATTTATTCGTATTTCTGTTTCTGTACACCAAGTCAAAAAATCAGTGTGGCAACTCTATTCAATTACAAGCAAGTTAGCATGTCAAGCAATTATATGTCAATCAAACTATTGTAGTATCTCCATTGTACATTTGGGTTGGAGGTGCTGAGTGCATATTAACTACATTTATTGAAATGCAAATTAAAAAAAACCAAAACTGTTTTCTCGAGCGAATACAAATACAAACCAACTGAAAATCTCTGGAGATATCCGTGACACCCCTGATAATCGCTTTCTAAATTTTGACAAGTTTTGATTAAGATCGAAAATCCAAATTTTGTTGTAGTAGTATTGCATTTAATTTGATACCAATCAATTGACCGAAAAATGATAAAAGCATTGAACAATAGGGAGCCAGGTTTCAATACGAATAAGAAGCAAAGAGAATTCAATTTAACAATAAATGGAATGGTTAATTAGACCTTAACATAGCTTTGTCACGGGCAGAAAGAATAATTTTAATTGGTCTAAACAGCTGCTATATCTAGCCCTGTATAAAGGCGCGTATTTGGTATATCAAAGCGCGTATTTGGTATAAATTCTAGATATATTTTAAAAAATTCGGATATTTTTTCCCCGCCCTAACATGTGTGCATGATGTTTATATAACGTATATCTGAGTACGAATGTGTGCCAAGGTACTTGAGAGATGGGTATAGGGAATCTCCTCTCTCGACTTTTTATTTAATTCATAAGATATTATACATTTAAAGTCTTTTAATGCATGTGTAATTTGAAGCGGTAAGAAGACTTAGAGCTACATATCAGATATATGGTAATTTGCACATACCTTTACTGCACCAACTGTTAACAATGTCTAATTTAAAAATAATCCTAGATGGGAAGCGGCTTAAATAATTTAATTTTTAGTAAAACCAACACCAAATTATTTTTGCTTCTCTTTCTCTCCAAACTTCTTACAATTATCAAATATACTCGAAACAAATATAATATAATATAATAAACTGTTAATAAATTGTAATAATGTAGCTACGTAAAGATGACGAGGACAATGACATTGCCAATGATTGGAAATTTGCAGCTATGGTCGTTGACAGACTGTGCCTTATCATATTCACAATGTTCACAATATTAGCCACAATAGCTGTACTACTATCAGCACCACATATTATTGTCTCGTAGCCATATGGGCGAGGTGGTTATTGTTATTGGTTTTATTATAAAATCAATTTGTTAATTATTAAATTAATAACGAAACTTTTTAAGTAAATTTAAAAACATTTAAAAAAAATTAACAAAAAAGAGAAAAACACTTATATAAAAACCATTGACTAAATAATACCAAGAAAAAAATAAAATAAAACAAAAAAAGTCTATAAAAACACAATAATTTAAACCAAAAATTGAAACTTGTTTAAACAAGTCTTTAAAGAAAAACAAAACACAAAAAAAGACTTTAAAAAAAAACTAACATTGTTTACACCTTTTTAAATCCAAAAACAACCCTAAAGCTATAATAAATTTTTTCCCAATTAAATCCAAGCCATAAGACCCAAGCCAGTAATTAAGTTTCTTCCATTTGATGTATCTGAGAGCAAGAATGAAACGGGTATAGTTTTTTTTTAAGATATGTATATTTTACAATTTGGGAGCATTTTTCACAAAACCAACACTTTCCAGATTTTTGGTAAGCTTCAAGAAATTGCAGTATTACATAAAATATTTTGAAGACTTCATTGTATACGCTCAAATTCATTATGAAAACATTGAGCTTTATAATGGAAAATACTAAATAGTAGAAATTAAATGGATTCAAATGGTAGGCGGAACCCAACGTTTTATATCCTGTCTCTCTAGCAAGATTATTAGAATTACTGAATCTAAAACTCTTCTTGAGCATTATTTAAGTCAGTTTATGCTAGTAGTTTTTCCAGTTTTTGTAATAAGATCATCAATTACATTGCTTCCAAACAGTCTTTAAGGGAGTTGGATAAATTACATAAGACTATAGTCCCATCCGTAGATCAAACTGCACTTCTTAAAACAGAACCAATATGACGACCTACATATCCTAATATTTGTACGTAAAACTCTTTAGATTTTTAGTAATTTAATTTCAACAAAACAGAACAATAAAACTAACCTATCCCAAAACTAATGTATATACAAAACCAATAGAATAACCCATCCATCGAATTGAAAAACCCAATTGGAATTACAAAATTAAAAAACAAAAAGAAGAAAAAGGAAAAAAAACATAATAAAATGAGCAGTGAACACTTATAAAATGAAATGATATCTGAACACCATTCCAAAGTGTATGAAGAAACCAAGCCCAAGGTGTGCACAACAAATGAAATGCGTATTAAGGCATTACATCTGATTGTGAACGAAAATGATCGAAATCGAAAAGCAAATTGATAAATTTAATGGTTGCGAGCAATAATATCTGCGTGTTGATGAATTGCATGATTTTTTGGTGATGCAAACAATGATCGATCGATCAATTGCATAGATAAGTCCTCTAAGCAAGAGTTCGCTCGTTCACTGCATTGAGAACAGCGAATGTATCTATTGTGCACAGTATTATAACTTTCGGTATTCCTTTTTCTGAATAATTATCATTTGTATGATTTATCTTTTATCTGTTGTTTTTATTAGAAAGCCAAAAAATAAACTCAATATCTAAATTAGCGAATACTGAATACTAAAACGTGGTACAACACCAAAATGCATACAAAGCAATTCAACACTTTCCAAATGAAAAAAATACTCACAATACAAAAATATACATAAATACCAATAACAATGAACATCATAAAACACAAAAATGTTCGGTGCATTGCAAATTATGTGCTTTGCTTTTGTATTGAAGCATTCGACACAAACAAGTCACTTATCAAGAGAGAGCTTTATACATACATATACGAGTATATAGAGATCACAAAACAAACAATGATTCATGCCTCATGAGTCTTCATCTTAATACATTTTTATTCACAAATTTGTACACAAACATACTAGACATATTACATATAAATAATGTATTCATACAAGATATACGATCTTGCAATACGTTATTGTCCACAAACTAGCCAAGCACATAATTTCTTTACATAAAGAAATACACATAGCAACAAAATCTTAAAAATTACTACTGCATGTGAGTCATTCGAGGGTCTGCAATGGAATACAATACCAATCGCTATAAAGCAGTTGTAATAGAAGGCTAAATGGTCTTCAATTAACTCTATTTTCAGCTCTCAAATGATTCAAATTGCCTAAACAGAAATAAACTAAACTTTTTT
This sequence comes from Hirtodrosophila confusa, assembly GCA_035043065.1. Classification (NCBI taxonomy): domain Eukaryota; kingdom Metazoa; phylum Arthropoda; class Insecta; order Diptera; family Drosophilidae; genus Hirtodrosophila; species Hirtodrosophila confusa. The sequence continues at coordinate 632,604 of JAWNNI010000007.1, read as the reverse complement.
CGAGATGGCATTTTTTTTATAATTTTTAAGTTACAGCAATTCTGCTTCTAATTGTAAATCTTGTGCATTGAAAACAATCAGAATTTTTCTTTGAATATGAAAAAAGAAACTTTAACAACAACATTAGCCAGAACGCAACACTAAAAGTTTGCATATAGAAATAATGAAATAAAACGATTGATTACCAAAGCAAAACAATGTCATGCAATTAAACTAAGCTTAGCCAACTACACATAAACAAATGGTAACACTAATAAAGATTCTATTCAAGAGCCCAACTTAATATGCAGAACAACAAATATCATATTAGCAATAGTTTTATAAAACTTCTTGTATATTGTGAATGAGAAAAACGCCGAGCTAATAGTGCGAAGGGATCGAAACCCTTTTTGTTTTTGCATTTTTTGTATAATTTTCCATTTGAGGAACTTTATAAACAGTTTTATTGTACACAAATTTTATACAATTTATAAATAAGCAAGTACAATTTTGAGACTATACAAAGTTTGAGTTATTTTAGTTTTACAATACGAGTACACATTATTTTTGAATCAATTTTGAAATCGTAGTGTTTTTTAAGAATGTCAGAAATTTATGGGACAGCTTAATAAAGTTAAGGTTTAGCTTTTGATAAAAAAAAAATCTGAAAATCTATTATGAAATCTTTGCGAGAAATATATTAATGGAAGGTGAAAACATATTATATTATTTTCATTCACAATGTATATTTTACTTTCATAACTAAACTGATTTTGAACGAACATAAAATACTATTAGATGGAACAAATTTCGATCCTCATACATAAGCATATAATAATACAAATAATAGAAAAGAACATACATAGCAAACAAGCTGCCAGCACGAAATATAATAACAATAATTAATTTTAATATTTTATACATTTTCATTATTTGAGCTCACTTATCAGCAAGAATTCAAAAGCAACTGAAACAATTCAACAACTGATGAAATTGTGGGCAGTTTAATTGAGAATGCAGCAACAGAGTAAGGCTTAGCAATTGATAATGGCATTAAATTCAGATCTTATCAATTGAACCCCCATGGAAGTTACACATAAGCAATTTTTAAACGAAGTCAGCAACACAGCAAGTATCTTTAAATTAATAGCAAATAATGAAGCTCAGCTCTGCGAAAAGACAAACTCAATTAAATGTTGAGGCGACAAGATCTATGAAGCTTAACAGGCAGTTGAGGAGATTAATACTACATATAAGTAAGAAAAATAAATACATTTCTAGTACATACATAAAGAGAAGAGTTTGGAAAACGTTTCTTTCATCAGATATGTGTATACATATATGTATATACAGTATATATATTTCTTTTTTACACTGAAATATATATACATATATATATGTGTATATGTGTATAAGTATATATATACATATACATATATACTTAGCGTACTATGTAATAATACAAAAATATTTAAAAGCAAATGATGAAACTTTTTCCTAAAAACTAGTTGCATTTAAATGAATTTTAAAAATATACATAAAAGTATATATTTATTAAAAGAAAACAAAACAAAAAACAAATGAAACCAAGCTCCTTTCTCTACTAAAACATAAAGGAAACTTTAATATAATAATTAATTAGACATTTATAATAGTCAAAGAGGAAACCAAAAGAGGCAAAGAAAACACAAGTCAAGTGAACATGAAATCGTAAACTAGAAAATATTGAAATTAAATTAATTTTTAAAAAGGTGAAAACCAAAAAGAAAATGCGCTGATTTTTTATGTCGTTATTAGTATTTAAATTCAAATAATTGCATAAAAACTATAAACGATTAATGAAAAACCAAAACAACAAATCGCAACAAAACAGAAATATCTAAAATAATAAATTAGAAGAATTGAAAGTGGTCATTTTGACCTAAATAGTAAATTATAGAAAGGATATATTAAAAGTTAAAAGGCAAACCCAGACAACAACAAAAAAAAAAACAAATGTAAAATTTTAATTATTATTCAATAATAAAAATACAAAAAGAAACGATTTGACAGAAATACCAAAAACACTGATGACTAACAAATTTTATTGGAAATCCTTGATCCTGTTTGATTTCCGTATTAGTGGATCGATCATCAACACAGAACCAGGTTCAAGAGATTCAGCTCCTACAGACCTGGTTCCTGCGGCTCGCAAGGAAAGGTAAATCCAGTGGCGCTCGTTCTAGTCTAAGTACATGTAAAACTAATGCAATGTATTATAAACACCACAGGGTCTGTTCAATGTAAATATTATTTAGTTAACTAACATTCATAATTTTTACAAAAACACTAACCGCAAATCTTTGTGAAGACCTTTAACACTACATATTATTTATTTGACATTCATGCAATCATTTTCTTGTAAAAACCAAAAGCGTATATCAATTATTGTAATAACAGAAACCAAAATCTGCTTATATATAACAATCAATGCAAACAAAATCATCGTTGAAAGTCTACAATACTTAGATATTTATATTCAAAGTGGTAAAATTTCACATCGGGTCGTATAACCTGACGTCATTCTGATTCATTCAAAGCAAATTTTACTCAAAAATTCTGATGTCACGCGCAGTTTGTCAACAAGCCAGTTAAAAAAAAAAAAACAAGTCCTTTCTTTACAACTTTCTTATAACAGCTATAAATAATCATAAAAAATCACAAATTCATAAAAATGAAAATGTATATCAAGCAAGCCTAACAACATCATCAACCTAGAGTAGAAAACGGATGCTGCGTGTATGTATAAAAGTTATTTTCACTATGTTTCCAATTAATCTACGTACAAATGTTGACAATCTGATTTATTCGAAAATTTGCCTATATATATCCACCATTTCGGCATGATATCTCTATTTACTCCTGATACTTTCTTTGAATTCCACTATCAATTAGAAAACAATTCTTGAGAAATTAACCAATCCAACAATAAAAACATTTTTCATTACTCTGCACTTGGATATGCATTTGCTTACATTTTATTTGCATGCGAAATTTACTTCCCTTTAGCCTTAGAATTTCAGTCATCAAATAATTTTGAACTAATTCATAAAACTATTTCTTTCATGCGAAATGGAATGCGGTATCTTGGAGAGGTGAGTGCTTCTGAATAATAAAAAATAATGAAAACAAAGTTCTTATCGAATGAAAACTTTTCTTTTAAGGCGGAACTTGGAATCAAGACAGGCAACGGGACCAACGGACAACAAAAACTAATAAAATATTTATATTACTTCTAAAATATTCAACTTTTAATCATTAACTAAGACCAGTATATTTTAATAAAAAAATATTTATAACGTTTTAAATTAATATTGTTTTAGTCCGCATTTCGACAATGATTTAAACTCGCGATTTTAACTAAGGAGTTTTTTGCTTGTAGGGGAAGCGGAGCAAGCGAGCAAAAACTCATAACCTTGTCTAGGTTTCTTGGGCGCATTTTCCTCTATGTTTGTATGAATTTGGTTAGCGATATCTTAAATCAGAGTTGCAATGCAACAGAAAATCATTTGCATTGTGTGATTTAAAACACACCGTCAAAATCCAAGTGATTATTTTTAGTAGGAGAAATAAACTCGCGATCTTAAATCATTGTCTAAATGCGGACTTACTTTTGTGGTTTTCGTTAAGTGTGGAGCGAAAATTGATGTGGAGTTTTTACAATCGACTATCGATGCAATTTATCGAATCGCAATGGCAGTTCGCCTTTGGTGCAGCCAACTTCATGGTTCAATTTGCGCGCAGCCAACTTACCGCTTAGCAATATATGGTAACGCGCAACCGACTTCAAGGGAGTCGCAAAATTGCACGCGGCCAACTTCATGTATCTGGCATGTTGCGCGCAATTGCAGCCAACTTCACTTTGCGCAGATTTTCTAGTCACATGAAGTCTACTGCACGAAAATTTGACGATATTGCATTCGACATGAAGTTGGCTGCTACGAAATGCTTGAGCGTAGACACAAGCCCTTGGCAAAAATATAGTTAAGACACACACCCTCACAATGTGTCCTGGAACTTGTCACTAAATTTGCCATATTTGTTCGAGACAGTTCTGTAAGTGCCGTACTCGGCTTATTTTTCAACGACTCCATGTCGCTTATACCATAGGTAGGTAATAATTGGAAGCCAATGATTAATTGGTCATCGTCCAATGATGACTTTTATTAGTTAGCCATATCACAGGATGGTTTGGGTGTGTCATTAAGTCCTTAAGGTCTTTGAGATCGACGCCCCTTCTACAGATAACAAATATGTGCAGTACTTTTTTTTTCGCGTTTTTCACACTTCTTTGGCGTCATTTAAATATTTTATATCAGGTTTGTGCCGTTTCCCTCCTTACATATGTATCTAAGCCTTATTGAAAGCATAGCCCCTCTCACACATGATGCTACTAATATTTGCAGTTTGCTTAAATATGTTGCAATTTTTTTGCACTTGCAACTCAAACAACCTAGATACAAACAAAAGCAACAACAGCGCGCACACACTCTGCACATTTGAGTACACGAAGAATGCAAATCAACTGTAATCGGACAACAACAATAACAACAGCAACAGTTGACCATACAAAGTGTTTTTTTTGGCGGGGCATGTAGCTAAAAATTGCACGGCAAATACTCAAAGCAAACGCTTCAATGAGGGATATGTGTATAGGGGTGGGACAGAGGGCGAGGATGTGAGGGCATGGAGGACTGGACCGTTCTCCCCCCGATGATAATGATGCCAAAAATGGGAGAACTCCCTCATTCTATGCCCCTATTGCCTATGTATTGAGGTACAGTGTTTGTTTTTTTTTTCATTGCATACTTTGTGCGTGTAAAAAATAATATGCACTTTTTTACCCACTCATCAGGCAACATCAAAAGCGGTTTAAGCCTGTATATAAACTATATATGTACGTATATTGTGTAGTATACATATGTATGTACATAGATATGTACATACGAGTATGTGTGTACATAGCAGCCTCCCTATGTATTGTTGTCGTTGGTTATGTAGATGGACTTCTATGTACACAATACCCACGCACAATTGCACCAGCAGAACCAACAACAACAATGGAAAATGTATCGCGCTTTTGTTGTACATTAAAATTACCGCCTGTCTTACTGTTAGTGTGTGTATGCGTGCGTGTGCCACGTAGGCTAGTGTAAAGTATATAATTAACGGCAATTCACATATGTACAATGCGAGTGGGCAAACGTATCGCGTATATAAGCCGTGTTTCCACCTCTTAACTTCCCCTTGCACCACTGATTACACGTAATACATAAAGTAAATGTCAAAGCGACACACACATACACACACACACACGCATAAATGGAGCTAGCTGTTGTTGTTGCTGCTGCTGATTGAGTTTGAGTTGATGATGAGTGCAAGTGGCGACCCCAATGAACCCCCAACTCACCCTAACCCCACTCGTGTTGTCTATTGCGAGCCTACCTCAATATTAGCACACACAAGTTGAGGTTGTGTGTGTGTGCTGGGTATGTGTGTTGTTGTTCTTGTAGATGTCATTGGTCTGAGCACACCCGCTGTCCGCTTCTTTTGTGACCAGGGTTTGTGTGTGCATCTTGGACACCAGTCCCAGCAGTCTCCAGTTCCACCTCCAGTTCCATATCACCCTACCTGCCCGTCTCGCTAACCGCTATCCAAGCCTGCAAGACTGCACAATAAGCACAAATTACGAGTACGCATTTGACAGGACCTCAGAGTAGGGGTTCCGTGTGTGACTGCTCTCCATGGGGGTCACCCTTGTTCGTCATGTCTGTCGTCTTGGTGGCATTTCTTATGGCCAAATTTATGTACACTTTTAATTTATGCATTTGGATTCGCAATACTCGTAAGTGTGCACTTAGGTTATGTAAGAAGAAGGGCAAACCCCTTTATCTAGGACTACCCATAATAACACCCACACCAAGAAATGGTTATAAAATGTTTATATGTAGTGATAACTACATTGCAAGTTAACTTTCTAACTAACAGCAAAATTCCACGCTTCTAGCTTCTACCGTTTCGGCTGCCCAAAAGTCGCCAGTCAGGTTGAACTAAAATGGGTCAAAACGGGGTATGAGATCTGTGGAAATATATGTAACAGTTATAAGTAGACATCTCCGACCCTATAAAGTGTATATATTCTATCAAAAGAACCTATGAAGTATACATATACATATATTCTTGAAAGTATCAAAAGAAAATTCGTTTTGGCCATGTCCGTCTGTCTGTCTATAAATATATTCATATCCATATCCATACCCATACCCATATCTATACATATATATATCTATATCTATATCTTTATATCTATATATCTATATATCTATATATCTATATATTTATATATCTATATATCTATATCTATCTATATCTATACCTATATCTATATATATATATATCTATATATCTATATATCTATATATCTATATATCTATATATCTATATATCTATATATCTATATATCTATATATCTATATATCTATATATCTATATATCTATATATCTATATATCTATATATCTATATATCTATATATCTATATATCTATATATCTATATATCTATATATCTATATATCTATATATCTATATATCTATATATCTATATATCTATATATCTATATATCTATATATCTATATATCTATATATCTATATATCTATATATCTATATATCTATATATCTATATATCTATATATCTATATATCTATATATCTATATATCTATATATCTATATATCTATATATCTATATATCTATATATCTATATATCTATATATCTATATATCTATATATCTATATATCTATATATCTATATATCTATATATCTATATATCTATATATCTATATATCTATATATCTATTTATCTATATATCTATATCTATATCTATATCTATATCTATATCTATATCTATATCTATATCTATATCTATATCTATATCTATATCTATATCTATATCTATATCTATATCTATATCTATATCTATATCTATATCTATATCTATATCTATATCTATATCTATATCTATATCTATATCTATATCTATATCTATATCTATATCTATATCTATATCTATATCTATATCTATATCTATATCTATATCTATATCTATATCTATATCTATATCTATATCTATATCTATATCTATATCTATATCTATATCTATATCTATATCTATATCTATATCTATATCTATATCTATATCTATATCTATATCTATATCTATATCTATATCTATATCTACATCTACATCTACATCTACATCTACATCTACATCTACATCTACATCTATATCTATATATATATCGCTCTCTTGTCTTTAAAACTTTCAAGTGCGACTGAAATCGCCACATTGCTTATGTCTCTCAGACTTTGCCTATGCATTGCTATAAATCTACGGTAGATGGCGCGCTGCTGCTCGACATATGTTTTGCGGGTAATTCTAATGGGTAATTCTTTAGTATACCGGCCCCATATAAAAACTGTATCAAAATGACTGCTATAAGTCTTAAACGGCGCGTCTGAAAATTAGAAAGCAAATTCCGGCGGCGGAGCAAGACTTTATTGCCGAAATCATGAAATAAATGTAGAAAACCGTGTTCGATGTACAAAAATCGAAAAATAACTCGAAAGTTGGGGAAATGTTTGAGCGATAGTTTTATTTTGTAAAATGCGTGGAGTTGCCATGCTGTTGGACTGTCCGAAAGTTTATGATGCCGCTCATATAGACAATAGCAATAATTTTGATGCAGTTTTTATATGGGACCGCTATACTAAAGAATTACCTTATAATGTTTAGCGGTCCCATATAAAGGCTGCTTCAAAATGTTTGTTAAACGACACCTCACAAAATTAGAAAGCCAATTCCGGAGGCGGAACAAGACTTTATTGTCGAAATAAAGAAATTAATGCAAATAAAAGTTGACCGATATGCGTATATCGACACGAAAGCTTATCGTTTTAGTGTTGGAAATCATTAACAATTTTCCAGAGTTGCTAGATTGTTAGATATAAATGGTTGGTGGTACTTGGTGGGATATGGGTTATATTTACATTGATGAGTCAGCTGTAAATTTTTATACTATATTCCCGAAGGGAAAATAGTATATGGGGTTTGCGAAATCCAGCTATCCAGCTATCCGGCTATCCATCTGTCCGTATGAACGCAATTTTTTTTGCCTTTATCTTTAAGCTAGAGCAACCAAACTTGGTACACATGTTGGTGTATGCCCTCAATTTATGAAGTGTCGAATTTTTTTGCGGTTTGCCAGATCAACAGGGTGTGTCTTCTTGATGCCTTGAGGCCGTTTACTCTTCCAGCTCCTAGTAGTATTCTAGCCAGAATGTTTGGGTGGGATGCTAGCTTATTTATGTACTGTGAAGCCTGTTTGTTTATAACATCGCCGACCAGAGGTACTCCGCAATCCCTTTCCATATCACGCGATCTGATGTACCACTCAGCGACTGTAACTTTTTGAGCAGTTTAGCCTAGAAAACATGGATACGGTTTAGGTGGGTTTTAGCGGGAATTCCATAGATCTGAATTCCGTGTCTCTAGATCGCTGCTTAATGTTGATGTTGCTCAGGAATATATATAAAGTTTAAGGGACCGGAGTGGCATGTAAGTGTTTTGCGTTCTTACGATTCATCAAAGAAAGATTGTCTTACCGATTGTTTTAATGCGGACTATCAGATATATGGGGCTCAGAACAGACCGGTTAAAAAAAAGGTGTTTAATTTTATAAGCTAGTTAAATACATTAAGCGTTATGCAACTTAAAAGATACCACCCGTATATCATAAAACGAGTAGTTTGTGTCATTAATACTAAAAATATATCCAATTACATAATTTGGCTAATGGTAAATGAACAAATGCACAAATATTCAATGCATATTCAACACAAAACAAACAACAAAATACACACAGCCCTTTTACACACCCACACATAGTACTTATTATATACTCTTGATGCCATGTACTAGATATGTACATAAGTGCCGTATGGCCTGCTGGCAGTTTTACTGCACATGGAAAACTGTACTCGCACATGGTATCTAATTATATACAAACAGCATAAGAATCACCCTGGACAGGCGGGCGGCGCAATGAAAAATCACTTGAAAGTCGGACTACCACTGCCCCGAAGACCCCACAACGCCTTGGCATATGCAATAGATATTCAAGCAATGACAATGAAATAGAACCCAAGCTCTGGCGCCTACGAGTAGGCTTAAGATTTTCTTGGAGCGAACAATGCTAGGGTAAGACAAAACCAAATATAATGAAACATTTTTGACAAGATGCAGCACGCACGACTACGCACACACACACACACACACACACACCCTCAAATACCATCGAAAGCAGCTGCATCAGTGAGCGTGTGTGTGTTAGTTGACTTTACTCATTTGCAATGTTTTTGGTAGAATGTAAAATTGAATTATTTAAAATTTAATACAAAATCTCCAACTTGATACAAGCTGGTAATACCCAGGCCTTGCCCGGCAAAACATTTGGATTAAGGTGCATAATGTTGAATTCGACTACTTTCGTCAACCGTGAGAAATACGCAAAAAAATAGTATCACAATTTTTCCTAACGTGGAGGGAAATAGTTGAGCAAAATGCTTAATGATTTGTTGTGTAGGCAATGACTGTGAAGCCGATCTAACTAAACAAATAATCTCACTCATTTGAATTAGACCCTCATTTCCCGCCCGTGGCGACGTTTGGGCGTAGTCCTTTAAAATATTTTTGATGAAGTTGGAAGAATAATAGTAACATCCAGAAAATAGCGGAATGGTGGGAAAATGTCTGTACTTAATTCAGGTGAAAATTTTTAAAACAATTATTTCCCTTGTTAAAACAAACCGCAGCCTACATTTTAACTCCCTGTACCCAAAAATGGGTAAAAAGGGGGTACTAAATCTGTGCAAATGTATATAACAGGCAGAAGGAGACATCTCCGACCCTATAAAGTATATATATTCTTGATCAGTATCAAAAGAGATTTCGATTTGGCCATGTCCGTCTGTCTGTCCGTCTGTCCGTCTGTCCGTATGAACGCGTCGATCTCAGCAACTATAAGAGCTAGGGACACCAAATTTGGAATGTAGGTTCCTGTATACCATACGCAGATCAAGTTTGTTTCATATTTCAGATATCTCCCCCGTCCCCCCGCAAATCGATAAAAACCGTTTTACACAAACAATTTTCAAGATATCGCTTTTAGATTTGGCATGTACAAAACTTTAGTCTCTTAATCTACTGTCCAAATTTCGATCAGATAATAAACACGGAAGTTATTCACGAAAGAAGATTCAGTAACGCAGCGAGAGGGGGAAGAAGCACAGCCACCATTTAAAATGCCTCGCTTGCGCTGTCGCTTGCGCTGTGGCTCGTGTGTGTGCGTCCTTGTGTATGTGTAAGTTTTTGAAGATGCGATCGGAAATTTTTGACCTGGGTACAGGGAGTTTCGTAGTCGGGTATACTCGACTATAGCATTCTTACTTGTTAGCATTATGCTTGTGTAAGTCCCGTACACTGCGGAAAATTGCAGCGCTATCAGCAATTTAATTCAAAAGTCTCAACTTCGGCGGCACAGTTATTACATGTTGGTACTAACAAATATCAACCAACCGCCACATTTATGGAAAACCGATCATCAATCGATAATGTGAATGCAGATGTTCCGATGTACGACATTATAATAATTATAATGTTAATTTGTAGTAATTCGGCCAAGTAGCATTACATTCTATTAACTTAAAACATAATTAATTAATACGCTTAAATGATTCAAATTAACCATGTAATGGTTTTACAAAAACAATTGACTCCAGCAGCAGCGCGCCATCTACCGTAGATCGATAGGCACTAACCATATACATATGTATATGATTTATTTTAAACTATTTTTAACAAATTCAAATTTGAGCGGTTCTTTATCTAACACTCTGGTAAATTTTCATACAATTTTCAAATACAATTTTTTTATACTTCCATACTTTAGCCATATTTTTCGACAATTCCACCTAACTTTATAATAAGAAGGTATTTTAAAAATTGCTTTAAAAAAGCTTTTACGGTTTGTGCTGCCCAAATGTCACCAGTCAGTCAGTCAGGTTAAACTTTTTTATATATATAGATACATATGAATAGACACACAGGCACGTTTATCTAATGAGTATAGAAACAGGCATTGCACATATACGAATATGGAATTTTATAATACGAGCGAGTATTAATATTCATTTTAGATACGCTTTAAAAATAATAAAATATGTAATACATTTTTTTTTAAATTTAGTAAACTTAAAATAACCAAGAACTCTTAACACTCTTAAACAAAATATTTATTTATTTATTTAAAACGTATTATGTACTTAAAACTATATGATAAGTGTATATCATCAATGGCTGCCAGGACCTTCAGCTGAATAACATTTTAATAAGTACTTAAATCAAGGGTTGTTAATTCCAATTAGTCTCTATTTGGATTTTTAAATTTTTGTATGTACATGTTTTGTTTGCTTGAACATTGCAGTATATCTGAGATTATTTAGGAATTTCAAAATTTTACAGAGTATGTTTTCTTTATTAGGTTTAGCAAGTATACTTGTAGGATTGTCTTGATTGTAAATTTATTTTGTAATGTTGCTTAAGGCGGAGCAGGTTTCTAGTATGTGTTTTATGCCAGGTGCTCTATTTTTAGTAATTTTTATACATTTTTTTAATAATAGTGAAGCAGCTATCAGCAACAGCTTAACACGTTAATAGCAAACATTTTCATATCTGTAATTTACTTGCAATTTAAAAACTAGTTTTAATTAAAGAGGCTTGCTAGAGCATTTAGTTTTCATTATACTTAGCAAAGAATTGATTTTATTCTAATATATGTTAATATATATAAATATTTATATATATATTTATGTTTGATCATACACACACGCACACATATACATACAATGTACTATTCATCTTCGTATTTTGATATCCTGAGCTGCCTAACAAAGTTAAGGAAGGAATCGTGCCGAATTATTTTTGCTTACATTGGCCTTGTTATCATTTCAGTAATTGCATTTTTGTGTTTGTTGTTGCTGTTAGTATTCTTGGTGCAGTTTGCCGTTATACGTTGCATCCTCTGGATCCTCTCAGGGCTTATTTTGGTAAATTTCTCAAGAAAACTCAAACCTATGTGACACGGCCCATAAGTAGTTGGCCATGGCTTGCTGCAAACTATTGTGTGTGTATGAGTATGATTGTAGTTGTAATGCAACATACACTTATACCCACACACATACATATAGGTTGCCAAATTGCATTAATAAAGATGCACTGCATGCATCTGCCCACATACATAGTGTACATTATGACTATACCTTGACCACATTCTTCAGATTATGTTGTCAGGATTTATATGTATGTATGTACTTTACGCTTACGTTTTTATTGGGTATCATTTATACAGCTAACATTTTGTTTCATTGGAAAGAATGCTTGAACGAAGCAAAACTAGATAGATCTGGTGATGTAAAAAAATCGATTTTTTTATGAAAAACATCGTTGTTTGTATGTATCTCGAAAGAAATATAACCGTCAGATTCTTAACTGATTTTAAGCATAAAGCTAATTTTTGATAACAAATTTTTTTCATTAAATCTTTCTGTTAGTGGAATTTTAAACACGTAAAAAGGTTGCAGCAGAATACTCTGTTCCCACTCCGGTTTAATTTTCTTATTTGTTTCGCAAACCAAATATACTCTTTTCCCTTCGGGAGCAGTTAAGATTGTGACCAAAAAGCCCGTGATTTTCTACCCCCACGGGTGGAAAACAGTTGTATAAAACTTGAAAAATCTACTACCATCCGCCACCACGGACGGAAACTGGGCTAAAAGTCGAAATGTGTGGGAGAAGGTTTTTGTTAGATCGGTTTCAAAGTTCTCCATACCTTTCATAAGGAACGGGAGTGAAAATAGGTGAATCAGCAGCGCTGGCGCCCCTTAAAATGCATTGCTTGCACTGCAGAGCACTGCCGCTTGTGTGGGTGCATGTGTTCGTCTGTCCGTATGGAAAAAAAAAATGTCCATCTATCCGTATGAACGCACACCACCCCCTCCCCAGCGAATCGGCATATGCTATCCCCAAAACACCATTTTCAATCCTCCTACAGTTTCATAGCTAGAGTCACCTAATTAAGCATACAGACTAATGACTTCCTGGACAAATCTGCATCAAAAAATGTTGACCCCCACCCCTCTCCCCCAAATGAGCAAAATCTATATCTCCCACGATCTCTTGAGGGTATACACCAACATGTGTACCAAGTTTGGTTGCTCTAGCTTCAAGGGTGTGGAAAAAGATTGCGTTCATACGGACGGACGGACATTTCGCAAACCCAATAATCTCTTTTTTGCCTTCGAGAACAGGGTATAAAAATACGCATAACAAAAATAAATTTAATACAGAATTAAGATAACATTTTAACAAGAAAGAACGGCTTCGGAGTGCCCTAGCAGCAATGTTTTTATACAAATCTTAATTTTCGTCACATTGCTCCTATGTGGTCCGATTTTGATAAAACTATAGGAAACTATTTGAGCTATAGTAAAACTCACTTAGTTTGGATGTAATACAAAAAGTTTTTCATACAAAAACTCATTTTCACCCGATCCGACGGCAGCTATGTGATATAGTGGTCCGATTTTGACCAAATTTGGCCAGATTGTATAAGCTCTCTAGAGACTCGGTTGAGTGAGTTTGATAAGGATACCTTTACAAACAAAAAGTTTTTCATACAAAACATAGTTGTCGACCGATCATTCCTATGGCAGCTGTATGTTATAGTGGCCCGATCCGGCCGGTTCCGACATATGTACTGCCTATAGCAAAAAGAAGGGTCTATGCCAAGTTTCATTACGATAGCTTTAAAACTGAGAGACTAGTTTGCATAGAAACATACGGACAGACGAACAGACGGACATGGCTATATAGACTCTGCTATTCATGCTGATTCAGAATATATATACTTTATTGGGTCGGAAACGTCTCATTCAATCCATTTAATATTTCGAAATAAAATTATAATACCCTCTGCTACCTGGGGCAGTAGCTCATATATGAGTTTTCTCATAATAACAAGTAAGAATTCTCTAGTCGAGTATACCCGTCTACGGAAATCCCTGTACTTAGGTCCATTACCCACTTACACATTACGAAGATATGTTTGGAAGTTGTAGTCCTGGTACACACACATACACAAATGCGCACGCACACAAGCGATAGCGCAAGTACTGAATCTTCATTCGTGAATATCTTCCGTTTTTGTGATGTGATCGACTAAATTGTCACAAAAAATCTTTTTTCGATTTGCGGGGAAGCGGGGAGAGATTTTTGAAATTTTAAACAAACTTTATCTGCGTATGGTATAGAGGAGCATACATTCCGAATAAGCTGTTTCTAGTTCTTAAAGTTGCTGAGATCGACGCGTTCATCCGGACGGACAGACGGACATTGCCAAATCGACTCGGCTATTTATACTGATCAATACACTTTATAGGGTCAGAGATGTCTTCTTCTACCTTTTATATATATTTTCAAAGATTTAATACCCTCATACCCTACTCATTTTATAGGTTCAGTGAGTTAGGGGCTCCTGGAGCTTTCAATGTGCGAAATATGGCTCAGGGAGCACTCTGGATGGTGTAGGGGGCTCCAGATTACTCCAACGGCTCCCCATTGCTACAGTGTTCGATCCCTCAAACTGATCCCCACACCTGAGCTAACGCTTGATTTGAGCTCGGAGTTAGGAGGCGTTGTCGGTGGCTCCTGCAGCACGAATTGTGCTCCAGTGTTCAAGACGAACTTTTCCTAACTTCATAGGGATCAGGATGGTTTTCCATCAAAGATTGCAAGTTCAGGAATTCGGTAAGTGTTCCAGTAGCGCACACATTCTACGCTAATGACTATGCTTGGGGTTTCAGTCATCGCCAAAGATTAATCGAGGAGCCGAGCTTGAAACGATTTGGGATAAGGGCCGACCGGAAATATTAGGTGGGAATCGATAGCTTTGAATAGATACCTACCTCAACTGACAGGGCCTGCGCATCACTTAGTCTCACATAATATATCGGGTGGTGAATTATATCCTTCCTGACGATAAGTGCACAGATGATAAGACACAGATATTATCTAGATGCCAGCATATATCGAATACCCCGAGCATCGGATGTGACTCTGCTAAAAGGATCTAAGCACCTTTCATACAGATATTCACGACGAGCTACAATGGTGATAAAAGAGCCCGTATGCGCAGTGGAATCGTTTTGCACTTTAATTAGTGCGAGTGCTACCTAAAATGTGGGATTGTTGGAGAGCGACTTGGGTGCCTTAAAACGTTTGAACAGAGAGTCTCACTGCTCAATGTTGATCTTAAGTGATTTCTCCCACTATTCAAACTACTTGTTTCAATGGAACTGGGAATTGGTATACCGGTTATCTTGTCGTTGATAGAAGGTCTTACTAGTACACATATATGAAATGAGCTATAAAATCTAAGTCTACAATCGTTTTTTTTTTTTTTTTGAAAACTAGAGTTATTAATGTTTGCTCATAGTTTTGGAATTGAAATGCATTGTAATTATCTGCTTGTTGGTAGAAATTACATGCAAGCAAATACACAAATTGATGGGCAAACGGGTCGAACAGGGAACAAGGCAAACAAACAGCAAGGATTGTGGCACAAAAGGTGGAATGAAGCGAGTATAGAGGAGGTTGGTTGAAGTGGGCAGATAATGAGCGTTGGTAGAAAGGTAATACACAAAAAAAGGAGATACGACTGTGTGTGTGTGTGTGTGTGTATCTGTGTGTGCAGCTTAACAACGCAACATAAATTAACGCATATTTCAGTTGCAATTTAAAAACGCACAAAGCGAATGGAATTCTGCAGCGGACATCGACGTCGACAGCGACGCCAACGTTTCAATTATTTGCTGTTATTGTTGTTGTTGTTATCATTAACATTGTTGTTGTTGTCAAAAGTGCCAGAACAGCGCATTATTTTTTGTTGTTGCTGCTGCTGCTGCAGCACGCACAAAAAATGAATAAAACAGACAACGCCCCATGATACAACCACACACACATACACACCCCCTCTTACCAACAACAACAACAACAGCCCACTACATGTGCTGTAAAGCTGTCGCCGCACCTAAAAGTACGCAACGCATTGGCTGCCTATCTGTCAGGCTGCGTCCAGCTGCCGCTGCGTGCTTCGTGCTGCATGCTGCGCTGCCCCCACTTCTGCCCCACCTCTGCGTCCTGCTGCTGCATTTGCTGTACATTATTTACCTCTTCTTCGTTTTTTGCGAATGCAGCCGCTGCTGTTTTTTACGGGTCTTATTGTGTGCGTGCGTGAATGAAAAATAAAATATATAAAAATATATAACGGTACCGCTCCAACAACGCCGGCGTCGACGTCGCCGCTTCGCACGCATTGTGACCACCATTGGCCTCGTTGTGCCTGTCCCCTCGTCGCCATCGGCCTCGTCGATGCTATCAAAAAATGAACAAAAAGCAAGAGAGATGCCCAAATGCGAGAATGCGTGCAAGCAAACGAGCCGAAGCGATAGTCCTCGCCAGGATCGGGGCACATACATAGGTGCACTGATTACCACCGCATCGGTGGTGCATGTGGGAGAGGCGGGAGAAGCAGAGGCGGAGGTAGTCATGAAAAAAACCTTTCGGACAGCCTGTGGGGCCAATGGTGCGTGTGTGTCACGGCGGCGACGACAATAACAAATAAGCGCACCAACAACAATACAGGAAAATAAATTAAAAAATGTTTGAGCCGGTGTTGTGTGCTTTCCACTTTCATTGTTGTTGTTGTTAAACTCTCTGCAATATATTGCAAATATTTTGTTGCATTTTTATTTCATTTGTTGTCGCGTTTTATTTGGGCGCCTAAAAGCGCACAACATTTTTTAATTGGGTTAGTAATTGAAATTTATTGAACGCTTTCACGGACAGCACACCGTAGCGACACAGTCCTGAGAGACACCACAAAACGCACCAAAGGATTTCAGCGTATTTGAGTAGTAGAGAATAAAAAAATTTAAAGTTATTAATACAAATGTTGGAGCATTGGAATTGTAATTATTCAAAATACCCTTGTAATACTTAAATAGGTTTAATGCGGGAAACAAGTCCCCTCTAAATAGAAACATTTATCTGGGAGGCTCATATTTATCTTGGACATCCTTGATATATACAAAATGATCGAATTTAATAAAAATTAACATTTTGAAGATATACTACCCTTGAGGATGATTGTTAGCTTACGGTTTAACTATTATTCAAATGAATAACACCGAAGTTATTCAAAACAAGAGAGAATAGCTATCTTCGGGGTTTTAAAAAGTTAATGCCCTTGCAGAGAACCTAATTAAATTGGTCCCTTGACAAAACCACGTCGATTGCGTCAACCCGACATGAGGTTAGGTTAGGTTAGGTTGAGACGGCAGGTCATCCGCCAAAAGGGTGGCCTCATGGGGCATACCGTATGATGGAACCATGCAAAGGGCTCTTTAAAGATAATTTTTGCGAATTTTATGAGTTGGTGTCCAAGGAAGTGAAGGTATGGTATCCCAGATTGTTGAGTCTGCTTCTCATTAGTTGAACGATATCCGTATTACGACACGGTAATTGATCGCTTTTAGAGTTGCCAGACTGTTAGATATAAAACCGCACAGGTTTGGGCTCGTACACATATTACGTAATCACTTGTTCGTCATATTTTGATATCCTCTCCTCAAGTAATTAAGCGTAATCATACGGTTGATTCACCCCTCACCCCCTTGATGATAACGTAATATATGTACGAGCCCGTATGTGCAATACACCTTTAATGCCTTTGTCTCAACTGAATAGTACGTAAATCATCTACCGTTTAGCTAAACATTGTTAGATTTAATTTAAATTGATAAATTAATGAATTTCTTGGATACAGCTGATTGTGAAACGTACCGATTATTCATTACACCCTTTGGTTCATTCTACCCTTAGTGGAAGTGTAATGCAAATATTTCAATCAAACTATCTCTGTCTTCTACAAAATCCTTTAAATAATAGTAAAGATTGTAAAATGGCGAAAGTATCTTTTAAATTAAGAAAAATTTTCAACGGAAAGCTTACGTAACACAATAGAACCACATGAGTTAAATTATACTTATTAAACGTTTTTATAAATTGTTATAAAGGTGAACGCATTGATTGTTATACAACAATAGAGCATTTAATTCATCATCATAAACTTTTGCGAGTGGTGGTGGCCACCGAAGTTATTCAAGAAATAATTTCCTTTCTGGCGAGCAGGGGGAAGTTCTGCGGTTTTCACTGTCCCTGAACTGCTTGATGCGTATGTGTATATGTATATGTACGAATATGTGTTTGATTCTCTCTATAAGGTGCCAGGTAATCGGGTATACTCGACTAGAGCATTGTAACTTAATATTAGCTTTGTGTTGAGATTTTCCGACCTTGGTTGCAATTTTTCCAAATCGGTGAAGCTCGTGTCGAATTAGCTTATTTCAGGAGCTATGAAAATGAGCTTGAAGCTAATCGGACGAAACTTTCTGCCGTTTCCCCAGCTGATGTTCCAAATTGGGTGAAGTAGTTGTTCATTAATTTATTGTGCGGAGCTAAGGGACTAAGTTATAACGATTAAATAATTTAAAACAAGTAAAAATGCTTTAGTAGAGTATAACCGACCAAAAAACTCCCTGTACCCAGGTCAAAAGTTTCCAATCGCATCTTCGTACACTTACACATACACACACACATACATAAAAGACGCATACACACGAGCGACAGCTCAAGCGCCGCGCGTTCATCTACAATGGAATACCACGTAATAGGCTTCTCGTTGAACGGCGATTTGAACTGTCATCTGATCACCTGCCTATTATTGCTGTTCTTCATCACACACCCCAAGTCCAGTTTCGTAGACAACGTATGCTTCCACCTGGCTGTTCTGTTGAAATGTTTAGAGCTGAGTTGGTAGAAGGATTAACCTTGGTATGAAAACTAACAGCCCAGATGATATTGATGAAGCGGTCTCAATATTTATGCACAATTTAAAGCTGGCTGCTTCATCCGCATCATCGTTGTCTGTGACGCATTCTAGACAGCATCAACGAGCTGAGTTATCGCCAAATGCAGCTGCACTCCTCTGCCTTAAAAGAAGAGTACGGAAGGAATGCATCAAGACTGGTGACGAGCGGCTCAATCAAATCTACAAGCGACTAGCAAATCGTCTTCAAAAAGTGCTCAGGCGAGTCAAACAAGCAAAAATTGACGAAATTCTGGAAAGCGCAAGTCCTGACGCAACATCCAACTACTCTCTCTGGAAACTTACAAGTCGTTTCAAGAGGCAAGTAACCCCCAAAGCTCCATTAAAGAATCCTGCTGGCGGATGGTGTTACTCTGGACTGCAGAAAGCGGAAACCTTTGCTGATAGCTTGGAAGAAAGATTTAAGCCACTTGACTTATCGCCGGATTTCATGCATAGGTATACACAAATATCCCTGGAAAGCCCGTACCAAATGTCTCCACCAGTTAGTTCAGTTACGTTTCAAGAGGTCATGCAGATAATCAAGCAGCTGAAAGTTAAGAAATCTTCGGGTGGCGATAATTTGGATAATAAGACTATTAAGCTTCTTCCCCAAAAAGCAGTGCTTTTTATAGTCCTTCTTTTTAACAGCATTTAAAGGCTGGGGTATTTTCCGAAGATTTGGAAGACTGCGCTGATCACAATGATCCCGAAACCAAAGAAGCAGCTAACTGATGTTAACTCATTTAGGCCAATCAGCTTACTTCCTGCCTTGGGAAAGATGTTGGAGAGGGTTATTTTAAACCGGATCCTTAAACTAGAGAGCGTGGAACGTGCAATTCCAAAGTGGTACTTTGGATTTAGAAGGAGCCATGGCACTCCAGAACAACTACATCGCGTAGTTAACTTCGCTTTGGAGGCAATGGAGCACAAAGAATATGCAGTGGCAGTATTCATGGACATCCAACAAGCCTTCGACAGGGTATGACATAGCGGTCTTCAATGTAAGCTAAAGCAAGTTTTAACTCCGCAACTACATCAACTGGTTAGCAGCTTTTTGGAAGACAGATCGTTTTCCGTAGTCGAGGATGGAGCTAATTCACCCGAGAGACCAATATTTGCTGGAGTTCCACAAGGCAGCGTGTTAGGTCCCACCCTGTACTCGTGCTGTTAAAAGCCAAGACGTACTCATCACCACATACGCGGATGACACTGCTGTCCTTACAAGAAACCAATCTCTTGGCGTTGCAGCACAGGAGTATGTGCGAAGGAGTATGTGCGAAGCTTCGAAGCGTGGGTACTTAAATGGAATATTGGCATCAACAGCAGCAAATGTGCAAATGTCACCTTCGCTACGAGAGTGGGAACCTGTCCAGCTATTACGATGCTCGGCTCTGTGATCAAGCACGAAGAACAGTATAAATACCTAGGGATCATCTTGGACAGATCCCTAAAGTTTTGTTAGCATACGACAATGGTCAGAAAAACGATCCTGTCGAAAGTTGCGAGAATGGCGTGGCTGCTGTCTCCCAGAAATAAACTCTCCCTACAGAGTAAAGTAACCATTTACAAAGCTATATTGAGTCCGATCTGGAGTTATGGGCTCCAAATCTACGGGATCACTGCCAAAACTCATTTGAATAAGATTCGGGTGGCACAGAGTAAGCTTCTCAGGAATATCTGCAATGCTCCCTGGTACATGCGTACTAGGGACATAGAAAGGGATCTAGGCGTTCCCAAGATTGGCGATGTAATTAAATCTCATGCAGAAAACTATAAAGCCAGGTTGGGATCGCATCCTAATCAACTAGCACGACGGCTGATGCAACATAGTGGAAAAAGGAGACTAAAAAGACACCACCCACAGGATCTGCCTTCCAGAAACCTGTCTTAAAAAGCTAATATTATTATGTAAATAAATCGTGCTATTTTGTTAACATTTTGTTTACATATATAATTTTGATTGTTATAATGAATGTTTCACTATTTTGTTAGTTCCTTTGTTATTCTTTATGATTTAAAATTACTTTAAGCTGCCGTGTGGTAGCAGTATGCTAGTTCATTACAATATAAACAAATTTAAATAAATAAATTACAAAAATTGCAAAAAAAAAAACAACAACAAAATGCGCAGCGCAAGCGAGGCATTTTAAGTTGTGGCTGTGCTTCTTCTTCCCCCACGCTGAAGCACTGAATCTTCTTTCATTAATAACTTCCGTGCTTATTATCCGATAAACTTGAAGCTTGTACAGTAGATTAAGAGTGACCAAAGTATTATACATGCCAAATCCCAAAGCTTTATCTTTAAAGATGTTGGTATAAAACTTTTTATCGAATTGCGGGGGAACTGGGGGAGATATCTCAAATCCACAATAAATTTGATCTGCTCCCGCTTTACACGAACCTACATTTCAAAATTGGTGTCTTTAGCACTTATAGTGGCTGAGATCCTTGCGTTTATACATACGGACGGACAGACGGACATGGCCAAATCAAAATGTCTTTTGATATCATGAATATATATACTTTATAGGGTCGGAGATGTCTCCTTCTGCCTGTTACATACATTTGCACGGATTTAGTACCCCCTTTTTACCCATTTTATGGGTACAGGGAGTAAAAAATGTCACAAGGGAACGCTTGTTTTTCGAAATACTGCTCTCTACTATGAGAGCGTAAAATGCTAAAAATAGAATGCGCTCTCAGCCTCGCCACGTATTGATACAAATCTGCACACAATTCAAAACCCAAATGCAATACCATGATGCAATGAACTTGGCGGTCTATTCCATTTTGATATAAAATAAATCAAATAGTTCTATTTGATCGCAACGTTTATTTGTTTTTTGATTTTCCCATATGGAATTATTAAATGTCAAAATAACGCACTCACACTGTCATAGGCCGTGGCACACAATGGCACACGCTCTCTCGGAATAGACCAACAGGTTCATTGCATCATGGCAATGCCAGATTAGCGCGCGTATGTATGTACATACATACATACGTACACGATCTCTTTTGCTTTGTCTCACTCTTCGATTCGGTGGCATCTTGAAAGCAGCCAGCGAGCTTCACAATTCAATTTCAGTTTGAGTCCAAGTTTCATGTTCTTTAAGTGTCGGCACTGACATATTCGTACCCTGGATTTATTTAATTGATGCTAATACTATTGTCATGCCGTTCGATTAATTGTATTTTTTTTTGACGCGGTCTATGTTTTACTTTGAAGTGTAGATAACACTAGGGAATTATGAGCATTAAGCATGCGCATGTAGTAACATGTGAAATTATGGTAATTTATAGAACGACTAGCTGTATACCCCGGAATTGCCCGGCGAAATATTTAGATGCACTTTGCATTATGTTGAATTTGACTACTTTCGTCAACCGTAAGAAATACACAAAAATAGCGTATCAAACTAAATAATTAGTGGAACCAAATGCTTAATGATTTGCTATGTAGGGCTATGGCACATTGAAGACGATCTAACTAAACCATTTTATGGGTACTGGGAGTAAAAACAAGGAAGAACGTTGCAGTCGGACGCACCCGACTGCAGAATACTATGTTCCCAGTCCTATATAATTTGGTTATTTGTGGGTTCGGAAAGAGACGCGAAAAAAACAGTAGTCTGTATGACAAATTTGGTGACTCTACATGTACAGGTGAGGGAGATATAGATTTTGCTCCTTTGTGGGGGAGGGGTCCAAAAATTTTTGATGCAGATTTGTCCAGGGGGTCAACATTAGAGTGTATGTCAAATTTGGTGACTCTACCTGTATAAGTGTGGGAGATATAGATTTTTCTCATTTGCGGGGGAGGGGGACCCAATAACCCAATATACTAATTTTCCCTTCATGAACATGGTATAATCATAACTATGTTACACTTATTAATCTATACCGATATTTATTCGGCTACCCTCAGCTAAAAACATTAAATCCACAACACTAATACTCAGATGTGAAACT
Organism: Hirtodrosophila confusa; assembly: GCA_035043065.1. Lineage (NCBI taxonomy): Eukaryota > Metazoa > Arthropoda > Insecta > Diptera > Drosophilidae > Hirtodrosophila > Hirtodrosophila confusa. Next base: position 609,508 of record JAWNNI010000007.1, on the reverse strand, counting down.
GGTTATACTTCAGAATTTTGCTAGGCATCACTAAAATCTCATTGAGTCAAGATGTGTGGAGTTTTTATTGGTGTCCTTTGGCACAGCATCAACATGAACAACAATAACAGAAAGTGGTACAGTGAGGTCCACCCATCTGCAGCAAAGCATTCGAATTGTGTGAAAATCTACAACGTTTTTCACACACATAAAGGACTGCATAACAAACTGGTCATTATCTGCCCAAAAACTTTACAAAAAAAAGAAAAAAGTTTAGGATGCTGTCCATTAGTATACGGGCCAAGAAGATTGCAAATCAAAAAGACAGCAACATCGCACCGAAACCACCCCGAAAACGGAGAGTGACCAGCGGGCGCTTGACCAGCAGAGGAACCCACTGGAAACTGAAACTGGTTACCGGAAGGGGTTGCATCTTGGCCGGGATACATGTCAAAGTTCAACGTCTCGACTTCGCCAGTTGCCCGTTAACCGATGATGCTGTGTCCAGTTTAAAAAACCGGCCTGGCCATGGATCAGTTGAGTTTGGTTCGTTTTCGTTTTGGTTCTAGGCTGAAATCTGTTGAAATTTTGATGTGAAAGTTCAGCAGATTTTTATTAAAGTTTTATGTCCTGCCACGGATGCTGAGCGTGAGAAAGATTCACTCGCCATCTAAGAAAACTTGTTTATGCCAAATGTCCCGCTACAAATTCTGCCCTCCGCTCCTACCGAAACCAGTTGTCCACCTTCGTGGAGTCAGGCCATTTAGCAGTCCAAGCGAGCGATTTATTCATGCTATTTGGCCAGTTTGCTAATTGTTAACCAAATGCCAAGCCAAGACTTCACTGCCAAACATTAGCTCACCAAATGACCACCAGCTTCCAGCATTGTTTGCCTCCAACTCGCTGCACTAATTGTCCCCGAAGGCGCTGTCTCTGCAGGTTTCAGTTCCTTCCGAGCTGATTTGCTGACATCCATCGCTCACTGACCGTATTAGTTAGCTTAGATATTCCATTAGGCGGCATCGATTACTCAGACATGCATTGATTTTTTCACAAGTGACTGCAAATTGCAAATTTCAATGCATAAACGATGATACGCAGTCCTAAATGAGCTGACAGCAGCTCCTGATTAGCGATGGGATGCGAATCAGTCACAAATAAACAGCAGCCTAATGAATTTGTGTTTAAAGTGTAACTAATCGTTTTCCAAATTTACTTAGGATCAATACATTAAGATGGGCGTGTAGTGTTTCCTATGAGAAAAATTAAAAATGCTTTTCCTTTCACAACTTGGGCAGATAATGTGTCAAATTTTTTGCCAAACAAAAAGTAAATTGTTCAAGATTTCGATTCCCGCTCATGACAATTTTAGAATAAGAACAATAATTGCTAACACCGAATCCGAAAGCATAAACGCATTATGTATTAAAAACTTTACATCACTTTCGGCTTTTCTGTCGTGTAAAACTGTTACTTTTACGGGAAAACCTTTGATCGTAGTGGGACATTTGTTACCATTACCAACACCTTCTAGATATTTCATGTAGATTCTCACAAAAACCGGATAAGAATTTGATAATTTTAAGAAATGACAGTAGATTTGCGTCGCCAGATTCACAATTATGCAAAAACATCCAGTTTTGTTTTCAAAAAAAGAGGGTCCAGCAATTAAGGTGAACTTGGATTCAAGATGCTTAAATGCACACATATGTATGTTACAATAGGAGCAATGCGCAATGGGAAGATCCCTTGATTGTACATCGTTAGATCTGGGACAGTGACGACCAATCAGGAGTCAAGATACTTGCATTGAAATGCCAGCACACAAAGTGTAGTCAAAGCAAATAGCTAACCCTTAAGCAGACAAACCAACAACCACCCTGATCTCAAAGTCCCATCCCCAAACACGATCAAATGTAACATACTTTTGTGCGCCACATTAATATTATTTTTTTTTTATTGGTAAAAATTTGAATATTATTTTTAACAAATATAGTTAACGTGTGTTCTGCTACTAATGTGGCAACTTGGACACAAAAAGAAAAACTAAAGTTGACGATCCAAGCGTAAACTTTAAAAACATTTTACGTATTTTACATTTATAAATATCTTACATATTTACATATGTATGTAAAAACCAAAATTAATTAAATTTAAATTTTATTTTATGGGAGGACCCTGCTTGGAAGGTCTTTGGGGTGAATCGTTTTGAGCCTTCTGCGTGCTCTGACCGTACCACAAACTCGCCTCGCTAATACATTTGGGTGGTCTTTCAGCCTTTCTAAGTACGTTTGTGACTGGAGCTGCAGCACATTCACCACTTTACGTACATTAAGGTTCCTTTCGATATCTCTGGTACGCATGTACCGAGGAGCGTCGCAGATTCTTAACAGTACTTTGCTTTGGGCCACTCTAATTTTGTTGCGTCCTTGCAGCGATGCTATACACTTGGAGTGCGTAATTCCAAATGGGAGCCAAGCTTCTTTTATAAATTGTTACCTTGTTGAACACGGAGAGCTTGTTCTTCGGAGCCAATAACCATGCCATTTTATTGGCTTTGTTCAGCACGGTTTTTTGCACCATTGAGACATGCCTTGCAAACGTCAGCCGTTTATCTAATATTACTCCCAGATATTTATGGGAGCTATCGTGGCGAAGACGAAATCCAAGCATTGAGATGCCTGGACACAGATGATGCCGGTTTCCAAGGGTAACATTACCACTTTTCTTGGCATTGATGCCAATGTTCCACTGTAGCGCCCATGTCTCAAACGAGTCCACGTACTGTGGCTTCCGTGGCTACCTGTATACTTCGACTTCCAGTCAGTACAGCTGTGTCGTCCGCAAAGGTGGCTATGAGGACATTCTCTCTTCGGGCATATCAGCGGTGTAAAGAGAGTATAGTGTGGGCCCAAGAACGCTACCTTGAGGCACTCCAGCATTAATGGGTCTTCTTGTTGACTTGACCCTATCAACTGCAACGCAGAAACACCTAAGTGTAGGAAGCTTCTCGTTAACTCGAAAAGCTGCGGAATGAGCAAGTTCTTTCGCTTGTACAGTAGCCCAGGGCGCCAGACTCGATCGGACGCTTGCTGAATGTCCATGAACTTAGCAGTAGTATGCTCCTTACGCTTCATGGCCTCAAGGAGCAAGTTGAGTACTCTGTGAAGCTGTTCTGGTGTGCCATGGCTTTTTCGAAAACCGAACTGTCACTTTGGAATTCTTTGTGATGATTCTCTCCAACATCTTTCCTAGCACTGGGAGGAGGATAATTGGCAAAATGCTAATTTAATAATAATTTATTATTCATATTAAATATAAATTGTAGTTGTCTCTCTGATTAAAAATGTCATCCATTATCCATTATTTTACACCCTAATTTAAGCTGCCAAAAAGGTAGTAGTGCACAAGTTAAATAATAATAAAATGTTTTTTATACCCTGGCATTAATTGGTAGGACAGCAATATTTGCAGCAATATTTAACTTGATAATTTATGTGCTTAATTTTTATACTATGTTCCCGAAGGGAAAATAGTATATTGGGTTTGCGAAATGTCCGTCTGTCCGTCTGTCCGTATGAACGCAATTTTTTTGACTTTATCTTTAAGCTAGAGCAACCAAACTTGGTACTTGGTTGGTGTATACCGTCAATTTATGAAGTGTCGAGATCGACCCCCCACCAACACCCCCTCCCCGCAATTTGGGGAAAACCTGTATCTTCCTCTTTTTAAAGATATAGTCACCAAATTTGGCATACAGACTAATGTTGCGATTCCCGACAGATCTGCATCAAAAACAAGTAAGAATGCTATAGTCGAGTATACCCGACTACGAAACTCCTGTACCCAGGTCAAATATTTTCGATCGCATCTTCGTTTACTTACACATACATACACAGATACGCACACGCACGAGCCACAGCGCAAGCCAGGCATTTTAAGGTGTGACTGTGCTTCTTCTTCCCTTGCTGCAGCACTGAATCTTCTTTCGTGAATAACTTAGGTGTTTATTATCCGATCGACTTGAAATTTGGACGGTAGATTAAGAGGGACTAAAGTATTGGACATGCCAAATCTTAAAGCTATATCTTGAAAATTGTAACTGTAAAACGGTTTTTATCGAATAGCGGGGAACGGGGGAGATATCTCAAATCTAAAATAAACTTGACCTGCTCCCGCTATACACGAACCTACATTCCAAATTTGGTGTCTCTAGCTCTTATAGTTGCTGAGATCCTTGCGTTCATACATACGGACAGACAGACGGACAGACGGACAGACAGACGGACATGGCCAAATCGAAATCTCTTTTGATACTGATCAAGAATATATATACTTTATAGGGTCGGAGATGTCTCCTTCTGCCTGTTACATACTTTTGCACAAGTCCAATACCCCCTTTTTACCCATTTTATGGGTACAGGGAGTAAAAATTTGACCCCCCACCCCTACACCTGGAAAAATCTGCATCAAATATTTTTGGACCCCCCACCCCTTCTCCGCAAAGGAGAAATATCTATATCTTCCACACCTTTACAGTTTTTTTCGCGTCTCTTTCTGAACACACAAATAACCAAATTATATACGACATAGAACATAGTATTCTGCAGTCGGGTGCGTCCGACTGCAACGTTCTTACTTGTTTATTTTTATTTCTTTATTTAATTTTTTTAAGCTGCCAAAAAGGTAACAGTACAACCAGTTAAATAAATATGCAAATTTAAAATTTGTAATTTTTGTTTTAATTTCTGCACCACTACCTTGTCAGGGAAAATAAAAGAAGGGCAGTGCCGAAACAAAACAAAACATTGCACACTTCAAGGCAAAGAGGCGCAACAGGCGTCTGCGAGTGGGCGTCTAAATGTCCCTCAACATGTGGGCGTGCGAGAAAATGGAGCGCAAAGTATTTTTAGGGAAGCCGAAAGTGAACTCTCACAACGCCACCGAAAAGTATGCTACGAAAAATGCAAAATATGCGATGCCAAGTTAGGGGTTGCTTAAAATAATAGCGGCATTTCTGTTAAGAAAAGCGCAAGGAAGTTGCGCTGCCTTCACTGGGTTGGTTGCTGGGTTCCTGCCCCTGTCTCTGCGTACAATTGCGCACTTATTGAGGTAGGCACATGAATATCTATTTGTAAAATACACTGTATTTATATACACGAGTGTGTGAGAGCTACCCCTTTTTGTCTGGCCTTCATTAACTTAACGTGCAAAGTTCAAAGATGACCGGTCAAATAACCGGTTAGCATCTGGCCCAGCCTGTCTTCAGCTGGACCTGGACGTGAACCTCTCTTTGAACAGCATCCTTTACGATGGATCTACTGGTCCCAAAGCTGATCAGTTGAGTTTGAACTTTCATTTCGGTCGCGTCGCGTTCGCAATATTTTGGCTTTGTTTGTTAAATGGAAATTCTCACGTTTGTTTATCGTTAATGTGGGATTTCTGTTTATTTATTTATTTCTGTTTAAATTAACATTTGTTTTTGTTGCATTTTTCGTTATCAATTATTGTTGTGCTCGTTGTGTTTTGTATTCTTGTTAACATTTTGGGTTGCAAATACAAAATCGAATGTAAGTGTTATGAAAACTAATACATACTTAAAACAAGAAAAGTTTCGCGAAAATGCAAAAATTAAAAATGATAAAAATAAAACTGATAAGTAGAGTGATTTCTAAAGTGATTTTTCTTCTCCTTTTCAGCAGTCTCCATGAAATCCCATATAACGAAGAATAGATTTGAACATAGTCAAGCCTTGTAGACATTTAACAACCTATTTAAAATTTAACTTGTTGACCAATGCGCTCGCTAATCACTTTGACTTTGCCTTGATCAAAATTATTGATAAAAAAAACATCACTTTGCTGTCTGGCCCCAATTTCATTCACATCCTTATGGAGCAGTCCAATGGCAATCGAAAGGACAGCCTTGATCAGGCTCAGCCCCAACTACCCACCGAAGCCTCGGCAGCCTCCATTGCACTTAGCATGACGGACAGTTGTGGCAATAAGCGCAAACTGTACGCCATAGACGAGCGCGAGGAGAGCTCCCCGGTGACTGTGGGTGAGGTGGAGGCGGAGCCGGAGGCGGCCTACGATGCGGATGTAGATGAGCTGGAGCAATCCGTTGGGTGCCCACCGCAAAGCAAGCTTGCAAGGGACCGGGGGTTATCTACGAGTTGTTCCAGCCCTGGGCGCTTAAGACCTATGGCGATCAGGCAAAGACTAAGACGATAACGCTGCGTAAGAAGGCGCGCATCCTCAAAGCTCTCGAGGGGAAGGAGCACAGTCGCCCAGATAGCTCAAAGTTTCGCTTTTGGGTGAAGACGAAGGGTAAGAAAGTCTCTCTTTTTCAGTGCATACTGTTGCCTAACTGAAGTTTACTTTGTTTTCGACGCAGGCTTTACCACAAAGCGACCCGATGGCTTTGAAGAGGCACCTGGTAGTCGACGGCGTCTTCAACCACTGCCAATCAAAGCAATTCTTTCTGACAATCCTGGCGCCGTTGATCTGTTTGCAGCCTCCACCAGCAAGGATTTTGGCCGTCGCATCTATCGCAAGGTGGCTTGCGTGGAGGAGTTCTTCGACATTATCTATAATGTGCACATGGAACTGGGCGGGCGTAGTGGCATGCACGCGGGACAGAAGCGCACCTATCGCATTGTGAGTGTACCGTATGAATTAGAAACCAAAAGAAAAGCTATGTTCTGTAAGCCGGAGATTTAATACCTAGATATATTGATAAGATTGCAATGAAAATTATAGAAAACAGCCAGAGAGAACAGCTTTCAGTGTTTTATACATAAACTTGATAGTATCTTTACAAGCAAAACGGTTTGATCCGATAATGTTCAAATTTGGTCTAATTTCATATGTAAGTTATAGGCAGGTCTTGCCCGGCGTCGTGCAAATCAAATCTGTATACTACAGTATGCCTTACCCGTGGATGCGTTTTTTTTTCAAATTTACCAGAATCACGTTCACCTTGTAAATGGAGTTTTAACATTGTAAGACAGGAACAAATTTTTTTCCCTTACTTTTACGAAATTGGAGAATCATCTGTCAAATGATGATACTCTATTCCCAAAGAGAGGACGATGTGCAATGTTCATCTGCCTGTCCATATGAGCGTACTTTTTTAGACACACTTGAAGCTAGAGCAACAAAACTTTGGACAAATGTTTGTATAAGCCCTCAGTTTACAATGTGTTGAACATTTTTGCTTTCCCACCCTCTCCCCAGAAAATAAGCTAAATCTAAGCCTCCCCCACCTTTGTAGGAAAGTAGAGCCAGCAAGTATTATATTAATACTACTGTTTTTTCCAAGCTCCCCTCAGATCCCAGAAATATGCTAAATTTAAAAGGTGAGGAACAGAGTAGACTACGGGATTTTCCGAAGACAAGGTTCTAATTTGTCCCTTTTGATATTGCGCAAATTTCAAGACGATCGGACAGTAAACAAAGAAGTTATTCAAGAAACTAGTTCAGTACTGTAGAGCTGGGGGATGCAGCAGCGCAACAGCCACTTGAAGCGCTCTGCTTACACTGCCGCTGAACAGTTGAATGCATATGATATGTGTGTATATGTGTACTCGACTAGGAGCAGAGAGATTTATAATTTTGTCACGAAATGTGTGACGCATTGCAGGAGACGTTTTCGACCCCATAAAATATATACTAATATTCTTAATCAGAATCAATAGCCGAGTCGATCTGTCTGTATGTTTCAATGCAAACTAGTCTCTCAGTTTTAGAGCCACCGTGATGAAACTTGGCACAGATGCTTCTTTTTATTGCAGACAGTAAATACATATGTCGCAGCCGGCTGGATCGGACCAATATAGTTGCAGTAGGAACGATCGGCTTAGAACTATATTATTGTATGAAAAACTTTTTTGCTTATGAAGATACCATCACCAAACTCATCCAAACCAAGTTTCTATACAGTTTATTTAGTTTGGCCACATTTGGTTGCATTCTGACCACTATATCATATAGCTGCTATAACAACAATCGGTCGACAATTATGTTCTTGTATAAAAAACTTTTACTACCGGTACACATAAAACGATAAAACGGGGGTATTAATTCTGTGCAATTGTATGTATGTAACAGCCAGAAAGACACATCTCCGACCCTATGAAGTGTACATGATCAGTATCAATATACGAGACAATATATCGATGTTCGTCTGTCTGTCTGTCCGTCTGTATTAACACGCCCATCTCAGAGACTATACGAGCTAAAGATTCCTGAATAGCATATCCATATCAAGTTAGTTTCAGATTTTTCAGATAATTTCCCCCACACCCTCGTAATTTGATAAAACAAGTAAGAATGCTATAGTCGAGTATACCCGACTACGAAACTCCCTGTACCCAGGTCTAAAACATTCAATCACATCTATGTCCACTTACACATACACACACACATACACAAAGACGCACGCACACAGGCGGCAAAAGCGACAGCGCAAGCGAGGCATTTTAATTGGTGGCTGTGCTTCCCTTCCCCCTCTCGCTGCATTTCTGAATATTCTTTCGTGAATAACTTCCGTGTTTATTATCCGATCGACTTGAAATTTGGACAGTAGATCAAGAGAGACTAAAGTATTGTACATGCCAAATCTTAAAGCTGTATCTTGAAAAATGTTACTGTAAAACGGTTTTTATCGATTTGCCGGGGAACGGGGGGAGATATCTGAAATATGAAACAAACTTGATCTGCGTATGGTATACAGGAACCTACATTCCAAATTTGGTGTCTCTAGCTCTTGTAGTTGCTGAGATCGACGCGTTCATCCGGACAGACGGACAGACAGACGGACATGGCCAAATCGAAATCTCTTTTGACACTGATCAAGAATATATATACTTTATAGGGTCGGAGATGTCTCCTTCTGCCTGTTACATACTTTTGCACAAATCCAATACCCCCTTTTTACCCATTTTATGGGTACAGGGAGTAAAAACAAGTAAGAATGCTATAGTCGAGTATACCCGACTACGAAACTCCCTGTACCCAGGTCTAAAACATCCAATCACATCTAAGTCCACTTACCCATACACACACACATACACAAAGACGCACGCACACAGGCGGCAAAAGTGGCTGTGCTTCTTCTTCCCCCCCTCGCTGCATTACTGAATCTTCTATCGTGAATAACTTCCGTGTTTATTATCCGATCGACTTGAAATTTGGACAGTAGATTAAGAGAGACTAAAGTACTGTACATGCCAAATCTTAAAGCTATATCTTGAAAATTGTTACTGTAAAACGGTTTTAATCGATTTGCGGGGGAACGCGGGGAGATATTTGAAATTGGAAACAAACTTGATCTGCGTATGGTATACAGGAACCTACATTCCAAATTTGGTGTCTCTAGCTTTTATAGTTGCTGAGATCGACGCGTTCATCCGGACAGACGGACAGACGGACAGACAGACGGACATGGCCAAATCAAAATCTCTGTTGATACTGATCAAGAATATATATACTTTATAGGGTCGGAGATGTCTCCTTCTGCCTGTTAC